>OZ010595.1:84019382-84114382 GCA_963932145.1 Acanthosepion lycidas | reverse complement strand
CATTTCTTGTTTTTAAGGCTGTGGTTATCTTAAATTCTTGATGTTCCCAAATTTGTTCAAATGGTCTTGATTTGAGATTCTGAGATTAAGTATTTTCACTATTTCTATTTTAGAATCATATTTACATGCCAGTGTTTAACCACTGTACTCTGTAGAATTGACAATTTGTTTAAAGCTGCAATTAAAAAAATAATGATGCCAGTAAATACTTGTAAAAAAAAAAAAAAAAAAAAAAAAAAGATTAATAATAATAATTGGCAGTAATTCTAATAAAAACTAAAAGTAATACTTCTGCAACTGATATATTTTTATCTTGGCTGGTATTTTTCAGCCTTCATCAGGTATGTAATTTTCAAGAAGGGAGCAAAAAAAAAACCTTGTTTCTTCAGAAAATGATCACGGCATATCTGCCAGATACTCTATTTCAGCAACATTTTTTAATATCTTGCCCTATCAGGGTGTAGATGATCATGGCTCTTCACAACTTCCTTTACTGTGTGGAGAGACCTATGACTTCTTGGGAAAGATAGTGAAGTAGTTTCCCATTACCTTTTCTACAGTTTTGAATTTAAAACTTTTCCTTCTCTTAATCTAGTTGCCACCTAGAGAGTTGTTTACGAACACTCAGCCAGTCAATTAAGTACCATATGTGATACACACTTGGCTGATCATCTCTTTCAATTCATAACTGAGTAAAATATTTTCCCACAGGAGGTTGCCATCTTTTTCTGCAGTAGACTGGTTGCCAACAAAGGCTTTAGGACCTAGTCTGTCCTACTATTTAATCTATAGCTGGGGGGAAAGATGAATTCATACCTTTCCCAAGGCTATTTGAATGTAAGTGAATGTAATGAACCCAACTGGAATTTGAACTTGGCTCTCTGATTTCTCATTCTGAGCTGACATCCATTATACCACCTGCACACCCAATAGTAGGTGTAGCATTATTAAACATATTTAACTTTTACATTTCTTTGGTTTTTATCACTTTGAGCTGATTCAATTCTCAGCCATTTAATTAAACTGAATTAGGAAGAAAAAAAAAAAAAAAAAAACTTCATACAAGATTGAACTTATATTCTGACTTATTTGATTTACTCAAAGTATTTCTGTTATCTTGATCATTATAGACATTATTATCGACACAATATTTCAACTAAGTACACTTTCATCATCTTCAGGTCTCCAGCCTACCATGATAACCAAATATCGAAACCCCTAACTTTGGGTTTAGAAGCTCTAAATAAAAATAAAAAATAAACAACAAAGTACTTTACTGTTGGCATAGTGAATACAGGTACTGATTAATCAAGTGTTGCTGTCGTCCGGTGTCCAGAAGTTCAATGAGGTAGTAAAATAACATACTATAAAAAAGAAGGAAGAAACAGGAAAGGCATCACAGGTACAAATTAGTGTAATAATTGATATATACAAGGTATCACATATCAGCCAAAATATGAAGGATACTTGGCCAAAGCCTTATCACTTTAATGGCATCTATAATAAAGATGAAAACAATAGTTTCTATTCTAGTGAAAAAAATATAATACATTGACGGTTTCATATCTCGAAAATCAAAGCCCAAAATATTGAACATGTATCTCACTTTTTTTTGCAACTCATGAGTAATTCTTGAGGCCATTATAAACAGTCAAAGTTTTCTTGTTGGTAGTCTTTCTGCCATGGTGTCTTTCTTCCAATTTATTCCAGGCTGTATTGTTGACCCTGTCATTATTGTCATCATCCTAATAGTAGTAGTAGTAGTCATGTTTTGACACACTTTTCACACTTCCAGATTTCATGGCAGATTTTCCAAAGAAAAAGAAAAAAGGAAAGCAGGCCAGAAATATGTGTAATTAATTAACTTTTTCTTTAAAACAAACAATTTGTGTCTTTATTTGGTGAAAAAATCAATTGTTGAAGTGCTGTTTTATATTCATGGCTCTTTCAGTGAAAACCCAATTTTGTGTGTCAAATAATTTGCTTTCAGTTGTTACCCATAAATATTTGTTGGACTCTACTAGCCTCTACACACTGTCACATTCATGGGGCATCCATTGAAAAATGAACTCACTATCAATGGCTTGAAATATAAGCACATTAATTACTTCTCTGATGAAAGTTTTCCTATCATTTGCATACATTAAACCATTTTTTTAATTAAAAGCACATTCATGAAGCATCCAATACGAAATAAGTTTAACTGTCAATGTCTTGAGAGTTGCATCCTAATTTCTTCATTATACTAAACACCCCTAAACTTTAAAGTGGCCCTACTTTCGTTATATCAATATTTCAAGTTTATATAGAAATGTCAAACAATCTTTATTTTGTCAAAAATCTACGGAAATGGGGCAGTTATTCACTCTTTAATAAGCATGGCTAACACGTGCTGTATGGTTCAGTGAATTTCATGGTTCAGTGTAGAATGTGCTTTTAGAAATTCTATCAGCTCTGAAATCTAGTTGTGTGGGCTGAAGAGCTGTTCTGTTTCATAACTTTCACAATAACACCCCTAAAATAAAACCTCAAGTTAGATCTCATAGGGAAGTATGTAACAGATTTAATTTTTTCCCTTTTCTTTTATGGTGCAGGATTTACAATTTTCCCTGAATTTTTTTTCTTTTTTTTAATAATGTTTATAAAAAATACACACACACACACGCACATTGAGACATGTCTAGTTTAAAACTAAGTTCAGTAGATTATTATTTGCTGATTGCATAGACTAGTATTTTAGTAAATTATTATTTGCTGGTGCATAGACTAGTATTAACAAGTTGATCTTATAGACTAATTTACAGAATCCAACCCATGATATCACAGGCTATATAAACAAGCACATGTTGTCTTTGTCAGTTCACTATAGGATTATGACTTCTTGTGTTTTATTTGCAGAAGATTTGGATTCATATTTGCCTCCTTAAAACTGGTTGTCCTATCAAGGCTAAAGAGCCCAGTTTGCCTCACTTTTTTACCCATAATTCTGGGGTTAACTGGATCTGTACCTTTTGCCATGGCCTAGTGTGAAGTGAGCAAGACAACCTAGGACAGAATTTGAACTCTTGTTTCTTCCGTTTCAGTAACAATTACTGCACTACCCCACCTGCCCCTACCCACACATTTTTTTTTCTCCTTTCAGTCTTTCCTATTTCTGTATATGTGAATCTAGGTAACATGTGTCGGAAATGTTTAGATATTTTGAAAACTTTCATCAATTCTTTACACTATTTACAATGTTTGGACTGTTGTCCTCATCTTTGTTGCAATATTCAAAACTTTTTGGTCATCGTAAACTCCGGCCTTCTTCAGGTGATTGGAATTTCAAATTAAAGGGTTTGGATCAAAGTTACAATCACCTGATGAAGGCCAGAGCGTACAACAGCCAAAACATGTAAATAGTGTAGTAATTACAATACCTCATCTCGGAAATATAGACAGATATTTCATCAATTCATTTAGCCATGATCAAGACCTGGGGGTCTTAATCAGTGGACTGGGCACTGAATGTATTATAATAGATGTTGGTTAGTTTTCAATTCTTTTTCTGAATTTTGCAATTACGATTTTGCATTATGATTATGATATACATTCCAATTTTACTGTAATTATAATTGTATAATATGTACTCATGTATAACTTTGGTCTAAAGAATTTGGGAAGAACATCACTTGTGTATAATACCCACTGACTTTGGAATTTGTAGCAGCTGGATTTAACATTTGTTCTATTTTAGTTTGTATCAACTACAAATAAGAATTTATGTAGTTTAGATGATGTGTTAAGACACATCATTTACACAGATTTAGAACAAATGTACAGATAACAGTTGCTGTAAAAATAAGCTTGCACTAGAAGAAAAAAGAATTATAAACACAATCACATTCTGGTGGCTCTCATGGCTGTTTATCTTTTGTAGCACTAAACAACCATTTTTACTTGTCCTGCACATATTCAGATGCAAACAATATTCTTGTGATATGACCAGTGTGTTGTTTTTTTTTTTTTTTTTTTTTTTTCCTGGACATCAACATGTATATCCAAATCGCAAATCACTCATTCTAATAGATCACATTCACTAACCTGAACTTTCCATTATATGTACCTGGATATTAGAAACTTGGTAGATTATTCCTGAAACCATTTTGGCAAAGTTATTTAAAAAAAATAATTCTGTATCTTTCTCTCACACACACACACACACACACACACACACACAGAGGACAGAAGTAAAAATGACATTTATTTTTTAGGAAGGAAAAGATGACTGTGGACAAAGAACATTTAAGATGACAAAGACATTTACAATGCTGTCAGCAAAGATGAAACTGTCGTTGACTTAAATATGATTAATATGTATGGGAATCTTCTTTTTTCTTTTTTTTCTCTTAAATAAATGAAGTGTTAATATTTTAAGTTTTTTGTTATATATTACTTTGATTGAACCACAGATATGAGTTACTCTCAGTCATACTATTCTGAATATGGTGATACACATAACTGGGGAAAAGTTGATATTTATTTCTCATAATATGACCCCCTTAACTTTTAAGATTTAAAAAATGTCAGGAGGTATTATATATTAACAATTGTAGTATGTATAAACGTACAGGTTTATGTAAAAGAAAAAAAGAAAATACAGGGTTACAAAAGACTTAAACTACATTTTGGGTACAAACATAAAAAATAGGTTTTCAAGGCACCAATTAGTGTGTTAGTAGGTCAGTGCATAAACACAGCAAACTTTAAATAGTGAAATTATGTGAAATGCAAGAATCTGATAGAAATAAAAGCTGTTTAGGAGTCAGTAGGTCAATTCTATTTCAAGAATTCACAAGAGGGCAAAGTAATGAAAACCATTTCTTTTGAAGGATAATTGTATAAGAGAACATTTAAAATAAAAATGTAATTTATTATGTCTGTTGCTAAGATACTGATAAAAAAAAAAAAGTTTTTTTTATCAGCTTTAATAGTGCAGGCTGCAAGAACTGAACAGGCTTGCCTTGTAAAGATTCCATGCTTCTGAGTGAGAGCGGGGAGGTGTGTGAGTGTGTGTGTGTGTGTGTATATATATATATATATATATATATATATATATATATATAAAACAGATTTTGACAAAACTTTGTTTTTTATTAAGTCTTATTTTATTTTATTTCATCAAGCATGCTTCTTTTGGAGTGAATCTATGGAGGTGTGTGTGTGTGTATGTATGTGTGTATATATATATATATATATATATATATATATATATATATATATACGAAGGTGCTGAAAACTTCTTAGCCTGACGCACTTTTCTAAATCGAACCAAATGACAAACATAAATTTGTCTTTTTTTTTTTTTTTCTGATTTTACAAATATTTTGTATAGTTTTGTATAAAAGCCAGAAAAGATTTTTGCACGTAATTTTTAAATTTCTATATATGAAATAAAGGTGTTAGAATAAGAAAACATTTATCTGCCTCACAAATTAATTTGTGAACGAAATTCAAATGTTTCCCCAAAACGACTTGCCGTAAGTTCTCCATGGTTAGTGACTGGAAAGTATATATTGGGCACTTGGGCAAGCAGTTTTCCCCGGAAGTACTTTACTGACTACTGGTGTAGTACTAAAAAAAGAAATGCTATTACATAAACCTTGACCGGCTGGCCAGTTTGTTAGGTATTGTGTAAATAATGCTCAATTTCTCTGAAAATTAAATAGGAATTAATATCAGATTTATAATTTATTAGAAAAGTTATTTCTAAAGTGTGCAGGTAGTTTAATGAATATCAGTGTGGAAGACGGAATCTGAGAACTGCATTCAAATTCTGAGCTAGTCTGTTGCATTCACTTTCGCACAAATTTCCTGTAGAGTGGCATCAATCCATCTTTTCTCATCAGCAGCCATGAATTGTGTAGCAGACAATCTCGGAGAAAGAAAACTGAATTCCAAACTGTCGAGAGGGCAATGGGAAACTACTCCACTTTCCCAAAAATGCATGCCGATTTATGTATAAGAATCTCTGGAGAGCCATGATTGCCTTACACCTGAAGAAGCATAGCCTTTTTTTTATTTTTATATATATATTTTTTTTTTTTATCTAAGCGTTTGTCCCTATTTCAGTGCTTCATTTTAATTCTAGTTTTAATTTTAATAACAATTTCTTGTTTTGGAATTCCTGTTTATTTGTAAAATCTAAATTATGATGAAATCTGAAAAAAGTTGAAAACCTACAATAACACAGCTTGGGGCTTTGTCGTTTGTTTGTTTTTTTGTTTGTTTTTTTTTTTTTTTTTTTTTTTTTTTTTTTTTAACCCTCTTTATTTTTAATGATTATAACTAAAGAAGCATCATGTTTTCTATACAAGCCACTATTCCTGCTTTTCTCCTTTTGGAAGGTTTGTTGTAGACTTATTCTAATAAATAATGGATCCTCATCATTGTTGAAACAAGAGGATTTCTGAGGTTTCAATTATCTATGTTCATCTTCAGAAATAAACGATTCATAAATTCCACTAAATATTGGTGTGAAAGCACAAATGTACACATGCTAAATGGAAGCATTAAAATGTTTCCTTTTAAAAGAAAAGGTAAAAGTTCTTAAGAATATCCTAAGATTATCAGATCTATAATAAAAATGAATCTTCTTTTTTCATATAACATTCATTGCAGTATATTGTTATTGTTGCTATGCTCAGATTCTGGGAGTTGCTGGAACATCTGCTACAGAAAATATATTCATAATATTTACTACTCCTTCCCAAAACAAATTAGATTTCCTGTTTGTTGCAAACTGCTCCTGGATTTATTCATGTTTGTATTGCCATTCATTGACAGTGTCCAAGGCCAAACTCACAAATCGGTGTTTACACTCTGTAACCTGTATTTAGCCACAGACACATTTCATTACGAAATGTGAAAGTATTATTTTAAGGTCTGTTATCTACAGTATAGAATGTGGATATAGTGCAATTGTTCTCCAACTTAGAAAGAAATCAGCAAAGCAGAGTTCGAATGCCAAAGTTTGTGTTCTCTTTTGTGCAAGAACCTTTGAGGAAGCTATGAATCAAGCTCTTCTTTTCTACTCTCAGTTATGGGTTAAATAGCAGGACTGACTGGGCTCTCTTGACTTGAAGTGGATAACAGTCTACTAGGAGGGAAACTCTGAATTCAAAACCAAACTGGAGTGGGATGCCCCTCCCCCATCATCCTACCTTGCCCTAGACACACCCACTGCTACCATGACTGCAGTATATATGGTACCCCTACAACCTAAGTGGGTTATGGGGCTTGGAAAATATTTACTATAAACTCTGACTTTAAATATGTCTCTCTGTTTGTCACTTAAGAAATGAGGATTTCTTAACATATTGGCTCCCAATCTGCCTTTCTCTCATTGTCCCAGGGTCCCAAAACCATTTCTTAATTTTGGTACAATGGACTTTGTTTTAACATTGTTTCATATATGAGGCAAGGATATCATAGTTAGTATTTATTAACTATGATCCACTGGTGTGCCATCCTGTACCTGAGACTACTTTACAACCCAAAGTCCCACAACACCAACAAAAATGCAGGGTACAGCTCTGTGTATGTAAAAAATTAAGAAAAAAAAAAAAAAAAACAGCAGTAAAAATTCCAAAAGGAAAACAAAATAAAAGACAAGAAAATCAAAAATATTTTAATTTTTTTGGAAAAAAATATGGTTCTGGTGTACCATGATCTCATAATCCAGTGGTTCTCAAATTGTGCACTGGTGCACCCTGGAAGTTGTCTAGGTGCACTCTGGCATCTTCCAGAAAAATATGTATCCAGATATAAGAAATAAATATATTTACTTTATTATATTGTGGCACCTGTCTTGTTCGTATTTATGTGAATTAAGCTTTTCTGCTCTGACCACAATTAAGTGCAAAAAGAAAGGAACTCTTCAATGTATTGAGGAGGAAATGAGAGTTTGCCTGTCAAATATGTCCAAACATTGAAGAAATCGCTAAGACTCACCAGGCTCATCTTTCTCATAAACACAAGAATGAATAAACTTAAGGTATGTTTCATTTTATATTTTTTTTATTGTATTTGACACCATTATAACATATTATTCCAAAATTTGTATATAGTGTGCCTACAATTATTGGTAGGATTTCAAGTGCGCTCCGACTTCAAAAACCTTGAACCCCTGTCATAAGCAATCAATCGCAGCATCCCACTCCCAATAATTCTCATAAAAAAGAAATTGGAAAATGACCCTTTAGTGGGTCATGTCAGAGCCAAGTTGGGAGATTTAATACAAAGCAAATGGCAATCAATCCATAACCTAAAAATGTACAGGTTCGAACCAAATGTGGACATATCATTTTATTAGCTGGAAATTGGATAGGGTCTCAGTATGAGAAAACGGGGAGCCAAGTTTGAAATCTGGTCAGGTTCATTACATCCACTTATGTATAAATGCCCTTAGAAAAGGTATCAATCCATCTCCCCACCCATGTGTTTAATAGTAGGACTCATACCTGGTAAAAATCATTATTCTTAAAACATTCAATATTTATTCACAAAAACAGAAGTATTCTTAGAATCCAAAGTATTAAGAAAATTGTTTTTAATATATAAAAATTTATATATCATTTTCCTCATCCAAGATATGTTTTTGGTTTTAAATGACACAAAGTGATAATAAACCATAAAAATCAAATTAATCAATCTTGAAATAGGCTTGGTTTTTTGAATCTGTTTTTCCATAATCCGGTATTCAACTGGTTTGCTTTTTACCAAATTACAAAAACTACATTACTTGAAAACTTCCCACAGTACACACAAACAAGTTTCATAGTCACTCCAAGGAGTATGTAATCCACAGCTCTCAGTACACTAGGCATTGCTGTGGTTTCCATAGGAATTAGTATGTTTTTTATGGGATGGTGTACCAGTTTTTAATTCAAAGTTGTTCTTCTCTTAGACTGATTACCAATAGTGGTTAAAGAGTCCAGTTAGAGTGATTACCAATAGTGGTTAAAGAGTTCAGTTAGAGTGATTACCAATAGTGGTTAAAGAGTCCAGTTAGAGTGATTACCAATAGTGGTTAAAGAGTCCAGTTAGAGTGATTACCAATAGTGGTTAAAGAGTCCAGTTAGACTGATTACCAATAGTGGTTAAAGAGTCCAGTTTATCCTATTATTTAACCCATACCTAGTTGAAGAGATGCTTTCATACATTTCCGAAACATATGCACATAACTGAATGCAAAGTAATCAAATAGAATTTGAACACCCCCCCCTTCCCCATCAGTAAGAGAATGAGTGATAACAGTTATTAAACATGAGAAACCTATTTTCCTGAAAAACTCTTTTAAGGGAAAGATTTTATAAATTTCGATCAGCGGTAATATTAACTGTTTGGTCAATGAATGCTGAATGTTTCCTTAACAGCTAATTTCACCATTACCAGTCGCCCATAACACATTTCATATGACTTCTATGGAAAATAAATAATCACTTTGAAAAACTATTGTTTACAAATTCTTGTTAACTAGTTTCCACCATCAACTAAGTATTTTTGAAACACCAATAGTCACTGTTTCCCTTTAAGTCTTTATATTTATTCTAAAAGCAAGTCTCCCACATGCCATAAGCTATTGGTAATTTTATCATATACTAGTTTATTGAGCCATTAAGTAAAATCTGTGTTTCTTATTAATTATTTTTATTAACTACCTTTCAATGAAAATAACTCCTTACTACAATGGGGTGAGTGGGAATTATAATTTTCTCCACTTCAGAGTAAATCTAAATAACAAAATCTGTTTAAGTGATTGTATCCATGTGTTTACATTAGGAATCAAAAATACTTGCAAATTGTTTTTGACACAATCACTTTCCAATAAAATCCTGTAGAAATTTTGCTAAGTACCTGTTGGTATTTCTTGCACCTTTTTGAACAAAATTCATTTTGAGAATTTAATTTGGTTTATTTCTTTACCTTAAGACTTGCCATTAACTAAGATTACTTTTGTTTGATTTACTGTTTTTTTTTAATATTTTGTTAGTGTGATTCTAAAAGGGCATAAGTTGACATACGGTCTCTATAAGAATGAAATCAACAATATTTTGATATAAGGACTTTTTGTGAAATTAGGCCATAATTTCTTTTAAAAAATAATCAAATTCTTATTCTGAATTTTTATCTTTTTTAATTTTTAAGGTTTTTTTTTTGTTTTTTTTTTTTTTTTCTCATTTTGCAAAAAAAAACATACTTATGGCCTTTAACATCAAACCAATTTACATTTCCTCTGTCCACCATTGATTCTGTAGTTTTACTAAACTTAATTTACTTTCAAACAGGGCCACATGTTAAAACCTTACACATTTATTAAGCATCTTCAGTCACTTAGGAAAGCATATGTCCTGGCATTGCCAATGGCTAAATAACAGTATATTTAAATTTCATGATTGTGTTGTCACATCCTTCTATAGCAACAGCAAAATCAGTCTGACTTAAATCAAGATCAAGTCTACTGCAGCTTGTATTTAAGGAGCAACCATATATAGTGGAAGGAGAAATAATAATGTAGGGGGTTAAAATGATGATTGTGTTGTGTCAATCATCTAGAGAATGTCTTCAGATCAACATTGGAAAATTGAAACTTTTTTTCTTAGTTCAAACTTACAACCATACAAACTTTTATAAAAAAAAAAAAAAAAAATTATTGTGCATATAAAATCTTTTAATAATTTTATATTAATCACTTGTTAGACAAAAGTATGTTATTAAAAAATATAAGATTACTTGTTAGCCAAAAGTAGTGTTCCTATGAAACCTTTCATCAAAGCTACAAAATAAATGCAATTATAAATTTTAAAAAGTATATAGGATCAAAATGTTTGATATTCTTTAATACAACATTTCAGTTCTCTTCTGCTAGTTACATATAAAATTACATATAAAACACTAAAAAAAATTAATTGGACTTGATAAGAAACCATATGATAAAAGTAATTCCTCAAATGAAAAAGTTCCAACAAAAATTATGAAATTGATTTTTCTATATAAATCTTGACCAGTGAAAGAATTAAATTGGATGTGATTTTTTTTTTAAGATAAAAAAAAAATGCTTATATGAAATATGCATTAATGGAAGGTTGGTTAATGAACAAATTGAAACATCTTGAACTAAACAAAGATGTGCAGATGTTAGCATTTGATCATTACCTCACAACTTGACACAGCCAAGTAAGAACAGATAATTTGCAAAAAGGATCAAAACAAAGGTGATGATGCTAGCCAGAATAAATTATTAAATTATGACAGCACTTCAATTTACCATAAAGTTTTTTTTTTTTTTTGTTTTTTTATATTGTTAATCGTTATTATTATAGTGGAAACTTTTTATTTGAAATAATTGTCTCATTTCTAAGTGTAGATTATATAAGAAATAAAAATGGGACATCTATTTTAAATAAGAAGTCTCCACTATAATAATTTTGTAATGTCCGTTTATGGGAGACACTTTGTAAATCACAGATACAATAATAATAATAATGCCTTTGAACAATACTCTGTCAGATGTCACTAATTCCCATATATATATATATATATATATATATATATATATATATATCTTTCTTTTACCCGTCACATGATCTAATTATTTCAAGATGAGGTTGACTGTGTTTGCTCTCTGGTGAACAGTATTCAAACTCAAGTGTTGGCAGTGACACTTTATTCCTATATGACAAATAACATTTGACATGTTGAATAAAAATGTCTGATTAAAAATAAGTCCATTAATTTTTTTAGAAATTGCATTAAAAAAAACTGATTTGTGTCCTCATCTGCCCCTTGGTTCCATTTTTTTTCTTTTCTTTTTTTTTTTTTTTTTTTTTTTTTTTTTTACTTCTGAAGTTCATGTAACAACAACAAAAAAAAAAAGAAATTTGAACCATTGTCCTAATATATGAAATATCTCTTAAACAATAACAACAAAAAAAAAGAAGGGAATCCACACTGAATTTAATCAATTGCACCTTGACCCTTGGCTCATCCTTTAACAAAATGTCACTTAGAGATATTGTGCTAGTAATCAAACTAATATGGGTGAATACATCACCTTGTTGGTAGAGGTCAAAAGAAAAGTCTCAAGAATGAGACTCCATCTCTCAGATAAGACATCTCCATTGTACTAAAGAAAAGGAATGGTCACCATCATTTCTTTATTGTTGTGCCTAAGTTTTTGTACTTCTGATTTTGTCCATTATTAATATCAAAGAAAAAAGAAAATAAAAAGATTGGTTTAAGTAGGAATGTAAGATAAATGCTAGAGTTAACTATTTGTATCCCTAACCACTTTGCCCTCGTTATTGTCTGCAACACTTTTCTCCTCCAGTAAATCTTGGTTCTCCATGACTAACAGGAGGTTTTTTTTTTCTAACCATTGTAAACTGCATAAAAAAAATCAAACATAAAACACATTCAAACTTCCTTCCGGGGTATGGACCTCTATTGTTTAAAGCTATCCCATTATTCCATTAAAAGAAAGGCTGTAAATGGCTGCTGTATTAAACTTTATTATTATTATTATTATTATGATTGTAGTAGTAGTAGTAGTAGAGAATCTCTCCAAACCTAACCTATTAGGATAATGCTTAGGCCAAGATAATGGGCTTCCAGTAGGTACCTACAAAGAAACACAATACCTAATGTGTAAAATGAAAAATCTGTCTTGAATCTTATATTTTTAGTTTTAATTTCAAGCTAATAGATTAAATTTAATATTTCCAATGAGCAAAATATTTTTCAAAACTAATTTAAATTTACTTGAAGGTGTCTTTTCTTTAAATTGCTAAAAAATCACTGATAGCCTTATGCACAATGCAATTCCCTTTATTAAAAAGTCTTTAAAATATAAAATATACTATTCTGAAATTTTATTTGAGGAATAAGTTTTACAAAACAAAAGCAAGAAAAACTGATTTTAAATACTCCAAGAAGTTTTGCATATAGCTAATATAATTATTAAGTGGTACAAAAAAAAATTCTAAAATAATTCATTCATTTGTAAATTAGTTCTGAAAATTTAATTAAAATCTAACAATTACTTGATTTTTGCAAGAATTTCCAAATCAGTACGTTTTTCATCACAAAAAAATCCTATACTAATCTTGGGTCCCCTGCTGACACAAGAAAACAATTTTTAACCAAAATTTCAAATGTTTTCAAAAGATCATAAAATATAATTTAATAATCAAAAAAAAATCTTTTCATTTTTCCTCTTAATAATAGTATAATGATTTTGACAATAAAACTTTCTTTTTATTAAGTTTGGGGCATTTTTTCACCATGTCTGCTCATTTTTTAGCTAATCCTTCAAGATACCTGGTTTACAGTATATAGTAAAATATTGGGCTTACAGTGTATATCAAAATAGAGCTGAGTTTGGAATATCAGGCAATAACAGGTTCAAAATTAATACATGCAAGAATTCTCAATTGTTTGGCCATGTGCTTGTGTAGCGTGTAAGACAAATTCAAATATTCTTGCATAATCTTCATCTAATTCTATAAATCCAGATAGTGGATAATAAAAATGTTTCACCCAAGACACTATTGTAGAATTATAGTAATACAGTGTAACCCGGATGTAAGAGAGATTTTCTCTGGTCCCAAATTAGAGCCTGTGTTAATGTAAACAAAATAAACCAAACCCGGATATAAGAGAAACCCAGATATAAGATACTTCTTCTCCGGTCCCAACAACTCTCTTATATCCGGGTTACACTGTATTACCTAAATATTTAGAGATTTTTTTTTTTTTTTTCACTTTCTTTGTGTATACTTGTGTAATACTTAATTTGTAAACCACTGCATTGATTCTGAATTAACAATGTTAGTCCAATATTGTTATTTGGTTTCTGAAAACTTCAGAAAGATTAATTAACATTCAACTTTATAATTTCATATATAAACTCCATTACTAAAGGTAATACTTCTTTAAAGGCAATCATAGCTCTTTCCAACTTTCTATCCTTTGCAGCACTAAGCAACAGTTGAGATTTTACCATCCCTCTTTGTCCTTGCTCTTTAAACTCATTTGGTAGGTAACTCACTGTTTTCATCCTGCCTTCTATATGTCTTGTGAGTATTAAGCTCTCCAAGCCCTTCTTCCTCATTATGTGTCCCAGAAATTTCAACTGTCTCTATCTGATTTTAAGCATGTGACCTTTTGTTTCCGTTTTCTCTAAAACTTTCTCATTGCTCACGTTTTGTCAATGGTATTCTCAGCATCCTCCTGTAACACCAAATCTCTGTCACTTAAGAAGGTAGATATAACACAGCCGTTCAATACTCTATTCTTAGTTTTTAATTAAATTTTCTCATCCCTTGATACTTTGCTTAGTTTCTGGAAGGTATCTTTCACTATTCCGATGATTCTTCAGATATGTGTCATATTTTCTGTAGCAGATTTATTTTGCATATTTACAAATGCAGAATACAATTATGATTTCTTTACTGATTATTTCCCAAAATATACATTTCCATAGATCTTCCTTTATTACAGTATTCAGACTTATATCCTCATCGCCATATTCACAACATTTCGGTTGTTGTACATGTTGGCCTTCTTCAGGTGATTGGAATTTCAAACCAAGCCCTTTATTTCATCCACCAGGATAGATTGTTATAGTTTCACATGCCATGCCTCTTCTGGATATCTCAGTTATTTACCTTTAACTCAACTCCCCAAGTATTTTGGTTCACCACTGTTGTAGCCTGGTATTGAAATCACAACTCTTTGGATCTAATCACTCGATCTAACCAACATCTTTATCCACTGGGCAATGTGTCCACGTGGAAGTAGAACAATCTATCCTAGTGGACTAATAAAAGGTTTAGTTGGAAATTCCAATCACCTGAAGAAGGCCAGAGTGTACAATGGCTGAAATATTGTGAATATGGCAATAAAGATGAGAACAACAGTTCAAACAATGTAAATAAAAGAAAAAAAAATATATATATATATATATATATATATATATATATATATATATATAAACCTGCTTCAAGGCTGATTTTCTAGGCAGGCAACTCTTACATAGTTGAAAGACTATGATAGATCTACTTCCTCTTATTTGGCTAGTTTTGTTATCATCTTCATCTTCTTTGCCTTCAAAATATTTATCAACCTGGAGCAACATTAAAAAATTTCTTCCCCAACCACTTAATGACACCAATTTGTTGACTATTGTTTCGGCTTAAGTTTTTAATACCATCATATAAGGTTTTGAAATGAAAACAAATTAGTTTCATGACACTTCATTCTCATTTCATGATTGAGTCAGTAGTTTATTTCTCCTCAGTACCTGCAGTTGATTGGTGGTCAAGCCACGCTAAGATCACTCCATTTCTAACGCCAAGTTTCCAAAACAGGTGGGCCATTCCTACTTGAAATATTGATACTCTCTGTTTCATTCTTGTTTGGGGTCATATCATAAATGTCAGTACTGCACTTTGTTCTAAGTGTATTAATCTGGAAAATAAATGACTGACTCAAGTTTGTTTCCTCGCTCTCTTTTTCCTTTTCCTCGCTCTCTTTTTCCTTTTCCTCACTCTCTTTTTATTATTCCAAATTTACTTATTTTGATTACCATTTCAATTTCATTTTAACAAAATTAAATAATTGGCTCTCCTCAAATCAGAATAGAATATCCGTGCATTGTGATAATTTATGGAAAAACGTTAATGACTTTTTTCATAATTTTTAATTGTTAGTCCACCAAAAGAGTTTACTTTTTTAAAGTTTGAGGATTAGAAAACTTTAAAAAATGGTAAAAGAAATTGTCAAGGATATCTTGATTTTTCGAACTTCTTCCCAGGTCATCATAATAAAAATGACGCCTACTAATAATTATATTATTTGACGTACGTCAAGGTAACAGAATGTTGGCATTAAGAATGCTCAAGCTAACTAGGTTAATATTATATCAATCAATAAATAAAACAGGTAAGTATAAATTTTAAGAATTTGTTTCCTTCTTTACCTCAAACAGTAACAACTGAATTATTAACTGCCTACAGTTGTACGCGAATCTACTTCTCTTCTTAAACTACCATGATCCAGTTTGTTTGCGGTTTGAAGATAAAAAATTCTAATTTAGTAAAGTTAGACAAAAAAAAAAAAAAAATTAAAGATTAAAAATGGCACATGTCAAGCAACAAAAAAATAATCTTGTTTCGTACATCATTTAAATTTTAACTTAAATAATGATAGATCCAGATGTTAAGAAATTTGGGCAGAAAGATTATGTTGCGCCTGGAGGGGAAGAATTTTAATTGGAGACGTTGCTTCCCTAGAAAATCAACATTCAAATTCAAACGAAGCTTTTTTTTTCTTTTTTTTTTTTTTTACCTGTGTTTGAAGAAAATATCTAACAGTGATTGATAGAAAAAAAAAAAATTATTTTACATTAAATTCTTATCACTCTGCCAGGATTGTCCATGAAAAGATGGACCTGAAACAAGGATGTCGAAATGAGGGAGAGAGGCAAAAATTTAAGTGGGGGTGTTCCTTCCCTTAACTTCGGATATCTCATCGTCACTTTCCCTTTACTTCCTCCGTAGCTGCTTCGAAAAATTCCTGAAAGTTTCCGAGCGTTTGGCAAAGTGAATGAATTGTAGGTCATGCTTGGGTAGGTCTTTATAGCTGAAGCTTCAAATCAGCTGCTACTAATATGATATCGCTGGTGTTATTATTATTATTATTATTATTATTATTATGTCCTCCACCCCCGCCACCATTACGGTTTTTTTATCTCCTGCCGCCACCACCACCACTATCTCTGCATATATCCTGACTCCGTTTCTCTTTTTTAGCCCACCCTCTTTGTCGATTCTTTGATAAAGTGCCCCTCCTTGGATTATTGTCTGATTCCGTCTGTCGGGAATGAGCGAGCATTTTCTCTCTCTCACTCATACCAACTCTTTTCAAAGTTTTCACCCTGCCCGTCGCCACCTTCTCCTGCAGTCACATGATCTTGTCTCCAGTCACATGATTCTCTCTTGTCTCTAGTCACATGACTCTCCCCCCCCTGTTAAGAGTCATATGATTCTTTTCTAAACCCCAAAATTTGGATTTTTCCTTCGAATTTTCCACTCCAAGAAAAAAAAAAACACACACACAAACATTAAAAGAAAATCCCGTCCTAAAAATTACTCAATCGTTTGGTCTGTTTATTTTCTAATTCGGTCATTTAGTTGTCTTTGTTTACTGTTTCGATTCACACACACACACACACATATATATATATATATATATATATATGTGTGTGTGTGTGATATCTTGTCTACATCACGAGCCACGTCAGACCACCCTTAGCCCAGCCCCCTTTCGCTCTCCCTAGCAACACGCAGTATGGAGAGGAGAGAGTATTGTTGATGCACACTTCTCGCTCCAAGAGAAAAAAAAGCTTCACTTTCATCTATCAATTTTCTCCCTTCCTCTCTCTCTTTGATCATTTACTCTTTCTTTTTCCTTCTACTTTTTAAGTATTACTTAGATACTCCTCAACATTTTCGAGAGTATCTCTAACTCGCTTGCTGAATATTTCTTTCTTTTTTGTTTAAAAAAAAAAACTCAATGTAAGCTAGATTGACATGCCAATAATAGCGAGTGCGATCTTCGTATGCTTCTCGTCTTTACTGGCCTTGTACCGCACATAAAAAATCTCTGATTGCTGAACTCGTTTTATAGTCGCTCAATTTATTTCACTGACATTTGTTTCTTAAATCGAAAAAAGACATTTTTTTTTTTTTTTTTTTTTCAATACGAACTTCACCCTCTCTAGTCTTATTGCTTGGGTCTTTGTTTTACCAGGTTACTAAGTGCCTGCCGTAAAGCAATGGCTAGTGAGTTCGATCTACACCCAGTGCTCCATTTTAATTTTTAATTACCTTGTACTACAAACTTTTGTGATCTAACTCTACAACATTGGTATTAAAAAATAAATAGTTACTAATCCTCTTTTTTGTTAAAAATCAATAAATTAAGATTTTGAAGTATCCTCTCCTCTTTACCTTTTTGCTTTAAATTTGGCCTTGTCTTCAACAAGAAGGACTAAAAAAGCCACTACTAAAAGTAAAACTAAGTTCTTACCAACACAACTAATGTCACTACTTCTACCATCACCACTTCTTAAAGTCAGTACTACCACCACTAACAACACTTGGCCAAGTATCCTGTCAATTCAAAAGCATCTGGGCACCTGAAACCTTCCACTATAGACACAAAAGGAGTTCCTCCCTGATGTCTGCGGCTCAGTCGTCATGCACCTGAATTTTCATTTTTATTGTTTTTGTTTTTTTAGAAACCCACATGTAAATAGCTTGACCTTGTGTCGAATTTCGCATCATGTGGAGATGCAAAATATTACAAGTAGTAAGTAGTACAACTACTACCATTACTGTTTTTATTACTTCCCTACCACCACTGCTACCATCATCATTACTACTTCCGTCGCTGCAGCCACCACCACCACTACTACTACTTGTAATCGTTATTGCGAGTTCTATTTTCTGCCACTCCCATTATTAAGTCTACATTTTTACTTTGATTACCACCCCAACTACTATTAGTATCAGTACCATTATAACTACGACTACTACTCCTTATAACACAACTAGCGCTCTTTCTCAGTACCCACCCTCTCTGTAATAGTCTATTGAGTCCCTCCTGCATAAGGTTCCCCCTTTCCTATCATTTCTTTTCTGCTTGCTGCTGGCCTATTTTTAGCAGTTTCACACAGCAACAAGCTAGACTGATTGACGTCACTGGCAGCTGATTGGCTGAGCGGCGAGGTCAGAGGTCAGTGTCTTGTGACTCATAGCGCCAACATTCTTGGAGTGCAATTTGTACATGTGACCTAAATGGAAACACACACACACACACATTGGTTGAAAAGACACACACTTATTTTTTTCTTTTTTACCCCCTTTTATATTGTCCACTTCGAGGGTCAGCAAAAGGAATTGTAGGGGTGGGGAGTTATCCTGACTGAATTGTCATCCTAAGCACACCTTGTTTTTTTTTTTTTTAATTGATGGGAATAGGGAAACTAATTCTTTTCTCGTGTAGTGTGTGTACACAATAAAAACCTTCCATTTTTGTCTTTTTATTTTCCGTAATAAGCACCAACTAGTGCCTGGATGGACTGTTTAAATTATTCTTTAATTTTTAATTCCTTCCTGGTCGGTCCCTTTTTAAAACCCGAAAAAGAATTTTAAAAAAAGTTACTTTTCTTTATTGATATCGCATATATAATTCTTTAATTTAAAGAAAAAAAGTTCTAGAAAAGAATTGTAAAATTAAGTCACTTTTAGTTTCATAAAAAAAAAAGCTACAGAAAAAATGAGATTATTTGGTTGGTTTCATACTGCCGAGCACCTGTACCATTCATTTAAAAACTTTCATGATTTAATCGCGGTAATTACTAAGTGTTTGGTCACGTGTATGCTTTAAAAACGCTCTTCTTGCGACACGCAGAAGAAGAAAAAAAAGGAACTTTTTTTTTTTTTTCTTTTAAAACTTTTTTCCCTTCAGCTATCTATAATTCGCCCCTTTTTTTCGACAGACATCCAGTCTCTTCAAAGATGTGACCATAAGAAGAAAAAAAAGCTACTGTTGACAAATAACGGCATCCTGGAAGACGTTTTAAAGGTCGTCTTCTGCTGTTGTCGTAATTTTTTTTTTTTTTTGCCAACGACCGACCTTGAAAAGACTTAGTGAATATCGTTAAATTAAATATGTAGTAGAATTGAAAATTAAACTTTTGTTTTGTATTTGTCAGTGCAAAGAAATCTTGATTACTTTCTCCTTAAATTCCTCGGAATTAATTTTTATAGTCACTCCTTTGAAAACTTTTTAACAGGTACGCGCGCGTCTGCTCTCTAGTTGTCCGGATTCGCTTTTACTTTAAAGAGGAGTTCGTTCCCTTCGCGTGATTAAAACTGTCGTTTTGAAAATAAATCGAACCTCCGTTTTTAACCAGAGTTTGGCAAATTCATGAAGCGAATTTTTTTTTTTTTTTTTTTTTTTTTTGGTCGGATGAATTCATAGAGAACTTTTTCATTTGGTTTACACCACAGTGAAACCCTTGGCGTGAGATCGATCTTCACTGATATCCCCACACTTGTTTGTAGATTTGTGGATAAGAGAACTAATGATTTTTATTTTTTTATTTTGAAAATAAAATTACCTTAAAATTTGGCATAATTTTTTAATGTTTAAATTTATAGTGGGATTATTTTTTAATTAGCTTTCCTTCAAATTTCTCAAACTTTTCTGAAATGTTTTGAGTTTTTAGGACAATAACCACATTTGTAAAAACTTTTTGCAGTAACGGAGGCCATCATTTTTATTTACTTTTTAGTTTTTAGTTTCTCATATGGGATTTTTTGTTACAGATTTTTTATCTTTTCAGTCACTTGTAATTATTTATTTTTGTCAATTTGTTGCTCCACATATAATATTCAAATCAAATTGCTTAGTTTTTACTAGTAAAATGTTTTAATTTATTCCTCCACTATAAAACAAATCGATTATTACAAGAGCCCAGTGCTCGTAGCATAACCAACCAAACTTAAGTTCTAAAGTCTTTTCTTTTTTTTCTTAAGTCGGATTTTGAATAACTCGTCGAAGAAAAAGAAAAATTATTATTACAAATTTGACCAAACAATCAATCAATACGAAGACTTTTTTTTTTCTGGAGAGTTCAATTATAATACATGTAAAATCCGTAATTGCCACGAGGTGAATACTTACAAAAGCCAAAAAATACCCGATCTCTTTTTTACACTAGGAGGGGGGGGGGTCATTTTCGAAACTGGAAGAATTCGAAGATCTAGTTTCTCTTCATTCGTTTTTGTCAGCTAAAAAACCACGTGACTATTTGAAGAAAGTAATGCTGATTAACAACACTTAGGTGCGTGCATTTGCTTTGCCATCAAGACGGTTGGATGTACACACACACATTGAACTTCTTAAGAAATGACCAAGTGGTGGTATTATAAATTTAGAAACAAAATATTTTTAAAGTATAAAATATAATTTAATAAAAAAGTAACTTTAAATTTCTATTCATAGTTGAAGAATTAAAAATCGATCAACGCCTTGATTGAAAAAAAATATCGATTTTAACAGTAACACCGACGTAAAACCTGAAGTGAAGCAGAAGCTTCAGTAACGTTGCCCACTTGTCGCTGTCACAAATGGTGTCTAATTGTTTGGGGCAGAATACAACATGGATATTAAGAACCTGTTTTGTGATGAAGTGTCCACATTTTTTTTTTTTTTTTTTTTTTTTTCGTCCAGTCATTCCACCGCCGCTTAAATGTGATGATGATTCAGATAAATTTATTTATTTATTTTTTTGTAATTATTTTTAAAATGAATTTCTGATAAATGTTGATACTCTTATAATTTATTAAAGATATGAAATTTAAAAAAGAATTATGACCTTATTGTAAAACAGCCATCTCACTCTCTCACACCCACTTTTTAAAAAAGAAAATCGGCAATGGACTATCATCAGTGATTTTTTTTTTTATCATATAACTCAACAACTGTCGTTTAGTATGCATTAAAAATCCTTTTTGCTGGTCATTTTGTGATTAAATGAAATTTACGAAATATTTTCATTTTTTTTTTTTTTAATCTATCACCATCGAAAGGCGTGTCATCGCTAACATAGCAGGTAAATCATATCCATGTCTCACTTTCCTTCTGATATTGTTACCTTTGTTGTGCTATTCAGCTGCCGATCCAGGCCTAACATAATGATGATGATGATAGTAAGACTGAAACCCAACTCAGCTGACTTCATTTCCATTTATAGTCGACGAGCCCGGCCGGTCGGGTCGGCATGTGCGCGCTACCACCCACACTCAAAGCACTCGAAATGATCGACCTACAACAAATATACATCGCCCGGCGAGGGAACTACTGCCACCAAACCAACTTAATAGCCTTAAAAAAATTTTCCTTCCTTCTTTTTCTCTTTTCTATATACATATCCCTATCTTTTACAAATACATTCTCGTCTGTTTTGTTCAGTGTCTATTTATTATTTTACCGCTAAATAAAGAATGTCTGTTGCATGTCACGTGGTGAGTGCCGTGGCTCATCACTTAAAGATGTTGCCTCTCTAGTCAACCGTTTGGCACCGTAAGCATGGTAGGCTCGAGTTTGGGCCGAGGTGAAGATCTTGAGCAAGTGTTTTGGCTCGTTCTCGATCCAAGTCTAGTAAGAGATACACTTGGTTCGGGTGGTTCGAGTCTAAATGAATCCTCAAGTTCTTGGGCGTGCGAATTCCACGTTACCCAACGCTATAAGTATTATAAGGATTGATCATAACAAAAAGAAAAAAAAAAGGGTGGTTGTTTTTGCTCAGCTGGTAAAGGCGTTTGAATAACCATATGTAGTCACTCCCAAGGTTTGTTTGGAGGAACGGCTGTCTAGTCGGGGTAAGTCTTTTGTACCCACTGCCCATTATTGTGTTTAGTTTATATTTCATTTGTTTGTGATATTGTGACGATTTCAGTTTTATTTCTCATTGAGTTGTGCATTTCTAGTGTTGTTCATGTTTTAAAAAAATAAATAATAATCATTTTTTTATATAAAGGGTAAAAAATTGCCGGACACTATACGATCTCCAGATAGGATCATATTTTCTTTCACCCTCACCCCTATTCCCCATAATATTCCTTTATCATAGTGATGGGAGAGGGGGAAATAGCAAAGCGTGACATGTAGGCTCGGAAGCATGTCAGTCTATTACTCAGAAGAAGCAGAAGTGTTCGGCAATTAGCGACTTTCCCTCAATGTAAACATCTTTCGATTGCCATATTTGTAGGCATCTTCAAAATCGGAATGATAAAAAAAAAAGCATTATAAATAATTAAAATGTTTGTTTTATTTTTAATTTGTTTGTATGTATGTATGTATTAATTTTGTTTGGTTGTAATTTGTGTGTGTGTATCTGTGATGTTGTTTCTGATGTGTGCTTTCAGTGTGTATTTTGTTTGTTTGCATTTCATTTGTATTGTTTTTGTTTGTATTGCCGTTCTAATTCCAATTTCATTGATTGACACTGAATCACAATTTTTAGTTAGTTCAGCAGACTGCAATTGTTTTGAGTTGAGCTACTACTTTAAAACTGTTTCACTTTGGTCATTTACTGAGCAACTAGGATATTACTGGTTGAAATGTTCCATCATTGGTAAAATTCCAATGATTCTAGAGAATTATTTTACTAAATACCTACACAGTTTATATATTATTAGTGTTTGGTTACATGTTCATTAGGTCAGACAATTAGCCACTCTGACACAAGATAAGTTTTTTTTCTTTACATCAAAGGAAGATAAGGAAGTTGAGCTACCTTGACACTCAGAATTCAAAATACTGATTCTTAACTGAATACAAACCCCAAATGCAGGTTGCTTCCTTCTCCTGCAATGCCATGTTCCTTCAGGCAATAATGATCATGGTTCTCCAGGGTTTTTTTTCCTTTAATACCTGCATTATTAGGAAATATAATTGTTCTTGTGAGAAGAGAGTGGAGTGGTTTTATAATTGATTTATCCAGTTTTGAAGCCAGTGTTGTTGTTTTCCTAAATTGGTTGCCAACTAAGGTTAAAGTGTCCTGCTTAAACAAACTGAATTTGCTCACAATGACCAGCAATATTAACCTAGTTACCATTATTCAGGACATTTCACAAGCGAACATTGTGCTGGTACTATTTTGAAAATGATATTAAAAGTGATGACAATTTCAGCAGCTGCTACTTAGAAATGGAAAAAAAAAAACAAAAAAAAAAACTGTCCCTTAGTTTTTAAACTAAGGGACAGGTGAGCCCCAATTTGTGACATATTTATGGCAGATAAATCTAGGAAGGAACTAACCTCAAATAACAAGGCTAGTCCTTTAGTTGTAATATCTGGTTTTATTCTAGGGGTTGGGATAAACTAATTTCTCCTAGTCGGTAGAACTTTTTAGTTCTTTAGCATTCCATTTAGAGATGGTGTCTAGAGAATTTAAAAAAAAAAAAATCTGTCTTCCTTTAAATTAATGATGAGCTTGTCTGCTGTTGTTGTCATCAAGTTATTGCCAAGTAAGCTTGCTAGTTTGTCAAGACAGATGACTGGGAATGTAGTTTACATTTGTTTGTCATTAATTTCTTTCCACCTAAATGTTCTGTAAAAATGACAACACCTAAGTTTATCACCACCTGTGTTTAAGTGTGGCATGCAATCTACTTTTTGTTGATGACCATTTTCATTGTAGCTTGTAGGGATATAGGCAAGAATATGGCTTACCTTTTCTATCTTAGTTCAAAGTCTTTTTGTTATGTCTGTCAATTCAGGAAGAAATAGTTTTAAGTATTTCGTACCCCAAATAAATGTGACTGTCAGAAAGTATTCTTCCTCTTGTACTCACTCTCTTGGTAGGCATTCCTCATCTTTCATGTGTTAAATCCTTATCAAACACTTTAATAAACTCTTTTCCTCAGAGATTTTTAGATGTTAATTGTTCATTAAATGTTTAGAACCAACCACATCTTTTCACTTCCTATCACCGATCTATGCATAACATCTGTATGCATCTGGTTCCACCAGATCTTACCTTCACGGCTAGGACCTGTCATGCTACTTAGATAGTAACAAACTACCCGCATTCCCTCCATATTCCACTGGCGAGAATTAAGTTCCACTCGAACAGCTTCTTCCCATGGACCACTGCTCTATGGAACAGACTCCCTAGAGGATGTTCCCCAGTCACTACAATCTTGACCTGTTCAAGTCTAGAGTCAACTGTTACGTTCCCCTCCTACAGGGTGAACCTTACTGTAAAAAAATAAAATAAAATATGAAACAGGCTTGACGGTTTGACATTCCATCCTAGTTTTGTTTCCTCTTATAGAATTCACATTTTGTCTCACGGGCCTCATTGAACACCAATGTTTTATCACCCTGGGTAATTTATCCTGACAAGCAGAAAATTGGCTTTCTACATATGTAAATTTTAAAATCACTTCTATTCAAGCCTAAGTGAGGGAGAATCCCAATTTCAAATTCTGATTTTCAGTGTTGGATCTCCTCCACTTGGAAGATTGGTCAGTCTTTTTCTTTTTCAATTTCTCTTGTTTGGCCCTCTAATGGACCAAGCTAAGTAAATATTGATCATGAAAATGATTCTGAAAAAACATGCCTGAGTGATAATTGTTTTATAAGCAGGTTCTGAGTTTTCATATTTCTCTTGCTTCGTCTCAATAAAGAAACATTTAAATATAGATGAAATATTTAAAATTCAACTAAATCCCAAACAAATATTTGTTTATAACAAATTCCCACCCTCCTAAAAAAAAGATTGTACCTATCCAAAAATAACAAAATTACTTGTGTTGATCAGTATTTCTATCTAAGATCAAAGTATTACTGCTGATCCCCTCCCACTGATCTGGAAGTAAACATAGGTTCTAACAAGTTCTCAGATTATGGTGCCAGATATCATCATGTCATTTCTATCTTTGAGCATTTTGTAAGCTGCAATGAGGTAAACTTAGTTCCATGGATTCTACTCGTGTAGCAACACCTCCCTCGTTCATTCTTTGCTGAAGAATTTCCTCTTTGTTCACATGTATCGAATTTAAACTTCTTTTGAAGCAAATAATTGAATCGGTGTGTAGTATCTGCACTTTTTAAAATGTTTTACACACACAAGATAAAATAAAAAAATATATATTCATCGCATTCTGTATGTGTGATTGATTTTCTAAAGAATTATTCTAAATAAATAAATAAGAAAAATATTTGGGAGGACCAGAGCTGAAAAAATTGAAAAACTGTTGACTGAATTAGAACAAAGCTGTAAAGATTTAACATAAAAATAAATTTGAATATTCTTATTTAAAAAAAAAAAAAAAACCCCAAAAAAACACCTTTTCATTAGGTGGAATATTGGTTACTTAAAATAAACTAGTGTCATTTACTAAACTTAGTGTAGTGTGGCACAAGGCCATAAGAATGAAGCACAAACTCTCTATTCACTAGTAATAGCTTGTGTTCCCAGTTCATCTATGAGATTCAGGGATGAAAAAATTCTGTTTGGTTAGATTTCAAGATATAGAAGATATTTATTTCTATAATGATACAAAATGTGGCACAAGGCCGTTAGGGGAATTGGGGAAAAGACTGTCTTTTTCTGTCTTGACGTTAAACTTAGGTAGCCACAGATCCAAACATACAACAATGTTCCTTACACCACAACAATGCATTCTCACTTACCTTCCTTGCTACATCCACCATAATACCTGATTGTCTCTATGAAAAGTCCTAACTAATTCCCATATGTACAGTTCATTGTCTGTCAGGGGAGGGGGATAAAATAACAATTTAAAAATCTAAACACCAATGAAGGAAAACTATATACAAAAAAAGTAAACAAAATAGTTAGTAATTTCAAGATGTAGATCAGGCCAAGAACATTTCAGCACACACACACACACACGTGTATGTGTCTATATATATATATATATATATATATACACGCACATATATATATATATATATACACACACACACATATATGTGTTGGAGTATTGTGGAACCAAGTTTATTGCATTCACTTACATGATATGTATGAATACATCTCTTCTCCCCCTAGCTATAGGTAAATAGCAGGACAAACTCTTGGGTGACAAATGATCTATGATAAGGACAACTCTGAATTCAAAACCTGAGGTGGGTCGTTTGCGAACCTTGTGGTACACTGCTGTGCACCAGTTCTCTGTATTTGGCTCTTCTGAAAAGTGTAGTTGGTTCTGCACAAGCCTTCACCACTATAATCAAATCATATGTGTGGGTAGTCTGACTGTTTTATTCTAAGAACTCACCTGTTGGTCTCTCATACATCGAAAAACGGCGGGAGAGTTCTCCATATATAATATCTACAGGACATAACTCAGATTTGCATAAGGCTGGATGTCTTGGACACCTAGTGAAGATTGAACTTGCTTCAATGTAGTAATGGATCTGCAAAATATCATTAATCTAAGTAAAGCAACCAATAATAAGCCACACATATAAAGTACAATGGATATCTGTGTGTGTGTGTAAAAGTTTGCACACATACTATACTGATCTTGGGTTTAGGGTTTGAAACAACACTTGATCCTAAATGGAAAGGTCTATGAATCCTGTCATTTCTCTGTGTATAGTCATGGTTTTGCTTTTTATGTAATCAGTTCAATGAGGGGCTTTAATTCCCCCTCCTCTCTTTTTCTATACGGCAGGATAGGAGAATCCTTGCAAATTTTTATTATTTTAAAAGTTTGATCCATTATCAATTATCAGTTTTTGTTATGTGATCAATAATCAAAAATCTCCATCTTTTTTTTTAGAAATATCCTATATATATATATATATATATATATATATATATATATATATATATAGGATATGTAGGTTGTATAATGTGGATAGCATCTTGAAGCAGGAAATCAGAGAGCCAAGTTTGAATTCTGGTCAGGTTTGTTACATTAACTTATGTGCAAATACTCTTTGGCAAGGATATGAATTTATCTCTTCTCTCCCCAAGTTATGGGTTAAATAATAGGACTTGTATTGGGAGGTGGGAGGATCATTCTTATCTCAAAAAAAAATTGTTAATGCAGTATTCTCACTCAAAAATAGTGAATTATTCTCATGATCCCAAATCTGTGGCTTACATCCATATCAAGTTGAAACACCAGCTGCTGTATGATCAGTAAAGTTGAGCAACATTGAGCATGATCATTATCGAGATTGGTGACTACTTGGAAATACCAGGTGCTGTAAGCTTGGATGTGCAGGTGGTGTAATGGATAATGTCTCAGCATTGTTAACTGGGGAGCCAAGTTCCAATTCCAGTTAGGTTCATTATATTCACTTATGTGCAAATACCCTTTGGAAAGGTATGAATTCAACTCTTCTCCTCCCCAGTTATAGGTTAAATAGTAAAACTTGTATCTGTAAATCATTGTCTCAAAAGAAATTCTTACAGTGTTAAAAAAAAAAAAATTTCTGTCTTTAAATAACCTGAAAATAGTTGATAAGCCATAAAAAAACAAATCTATCAAGTAATAAAACCAAAATCTATTTCGGCTTAAATAACCCACATAAGGTTGATAAGCCATAAAAAGTAATCAGTCACATAAAAAGCATCAAAGATAATCATCTGTAGATTTCAAAATCAGCCTTAGACAAATTCTGATTGAAAAAGAATCTGTTTCTGTTCCATGAAGAAAATAATTCATTTATACATTTTGAAAGTTCATTATCCAAACTGTACACTAATTTTAAAATCATTGATATTATTTTTTATTTTTTTTTTTTTTTGTTCGTTTTATCAGTCTGTCTCTGAGCCAATCACATGCTGATGTCGAACTTATTCAGTGCCTACTCTGTGCATTCTTTCATTTTTCTTTTCTGCAATTCCTCACATGCTGTCTATCTCTTTCTCTCTCACTCTCACGAGAGTTTGTCTTTTCTCTTTTCAATCACTCCTCTCTCTCTCTCTAGCTTCCTCTCATTTTCAGTTCCTTTCTCCATTTTTGTAACCAGTATAGCAACCATCCGTCCGTGACATCATGCCTTCCTGAACATCACTCTGTTGCAACAAACTTGTGTGCTTGTCTGCTGTCTCCTGTTGCCAGGCATGGTTTTGCAGAAGACAAGCATGTGGCTGCATTCAACACTTGTGTGTGTGTATATATATATATATATATATATATATATATATATATATATGGGCCATTTACTTTAAATTTTACTTAATTTTTAAGTCAGTTAATGGTATTATCTATTCAACAGTTCAATGTGTTTACTGTTTTTAGGTATGGATCCATATGTATGTTCACAAATAAAGAACAGTTTGACATATTTTTGCAAAATACAGTTCAGGTTCATGCAGTAAATAATCTAGAAGCTTTTTAATTCTATTATAAAAGAATATTGCAGTGCGAGATGCAACTGATATAATTTTTTTTAAATACTGTGTCCAAGTTATATATATATATATTAAAGTGTGTGTGTGTGTGTTCTCAAATGCAGATGTTATTTTTTGATAAGTGTTTTCTTCTTTCTTTCTTTCTTTCTTTTTTTCTTTTAATATCTTTTTTTTTTCTTTGTTTTGTGCTTACATAAAATCATTACAAACTTGGATCATTTTAAGTGTTATTTTTTAGTGAATACTCATATTTGTGTAGACACTCCATTTCTTAAACAGTATATTTATTTTTTTCAGCTACTGGCCTGAATATTAGAGAAATCTTATTAAATAAAAAAAATATGCGCTCTCCAGCAGGATTTGAACCTACATCCCTCTGAGCAGAGGAAAACCATCGTTAAATTCGGCATGCCTTAACCGATTCAGCCACAAAGAACCTTTGCCAATCAAGCAAGGTCTGAATAGGCACATCAGATTTAACAATGGTTTCCCTCTGCCCAGAGTGATGAAGGTCCAAATCCTGCCAGTGGGCACATATTTTTCTTTAAGATTTCTCTAATAATTCAGACTAGTATACAAAAAAAAAAATACCATTTAATAAATAATGGAGCATCTACTAAAACATGAATCAGGACCATAATATTTCAGATTTCTGGAATTACAATTTTTGGGGACATCAATCCCAATCCTATGTATTAGGTTGGTGCAAAAATAATGACGTAATAATGTCGTTTTTAGATGTATTTTTTAATGTCAAAAAACGACATTATGATGTCATTATTTTTGCACCAACCTAATAGCTCACAGCCAGGTATGAATTTGAACCAGATGTCATGTGCATTACTGAATATAAACCCAGCAGGAATTGGAAATTGACTAAGTTCCAACTGGGTTTATATTCAGTTACAAATAGCCAAGGGAAAGGTAAGAATCCACCTCTTCTTCCCCGAGCTATGGGTTAATTAGTAAGACTTGTATTGCTAAACTATTATTATCTCCAACAAAAAAAAAAATTCTTGCAATATATAAAATATTTTCTTAACAATCTCAATATGTTATCGATTACATCCAAGCTTACAGCACCAGGTATTCCCAAGTGGTCACCCATCTATTAGGTTGGTGCAAAAATAATGTCGGTTTTTGACGTAATTTTTAACGTCAAAAATCGACATTATTTTTGCACCAACCTAATAAATACTGATCGGGTTTAACTTCAGTGATCATACATCAACCCATGTAGATATGGGAAGAATACTTATCTTTTTTCTGCTGAGTTCCAAGGAATAATGATGGAAAAATCTACTTTCAGAAAAGATCAACTTTATAAATAAAATAAACTGTTGTTCAAACTTGTCTGATAGGAATGGATAAAGAAGAAATTGCTTAGACCAAAAATTACCTTGTGTCATTCTAGTTCTGAGAAAAAAGAGCCAATCTTTGAGTTCTTGCTGTATCCATTTGGATAAAGATGTTCCTAAAAGTCAGAATGAAACATTTCCTTGTTTGTTTTTGTGTGTTGTTTCCTTTGTTGTCACCTGCAAAAAATGGGACAACTCACTCGGATGAGTGCTTATAAGGCAAGCTTTCTTTAGGATGCCTTCACTTAGAGTAAACAGTGCTATATGTGAAGATGGCTACTTAGTCACACTAGCAGGACATAGACTTGTCCTGTCTGTACATCAGAATGACCATCTTACTGCCACCACACATATAAGTCCCTTACTAAAAACATTCACTCTCAACCAAGAGTAGTTCCTGCTGCATCTCCACCACTGGTGTACGTCTTGAGATTTGAAAACAGTGAAACTATATGGAAAAAAAAAAGCAAGAAACTAGAGAATGATGAATGAAAATCTGCTCAAAAGATGTCCCTCTTTCATTGAGGGGTTTGTATACTTCCTGACCACTTCACAAAGAATTAGTTGACATAAGATTTCCTCTTGTTTGAGCAGCAGAACAAGAACAATCTATCCTCATGGTTTAAATAAATGGTTTGCACCAGAAGGCCAAAGGTTACAGTAGCCCAAATATTATGACACAAAAATTAAAGGTTGTGTATTTCTTGCAAACCTAATTTATTAGCTCACTTCGGTCTAGAGGGACTTTCTCTTCCTAAAATATTTCATCATAGATTCAATAATAACATGACATGCCTTATTAATAAAGCACACCATTAATAGTAGTAATAATAAAATTAAATCATTACTGCAGAAAGTTTCCTTAAAATTTTATCTCTTTTTGCCTGATCTATCTTGCTGGCATGGTGGAGTTATGGATAGCGGCTCAGATTGAGGAATCAGAGAGTAGAGTTCAAATTCCAGTCAGATCCATTACATTCACTTACATGCTAATACTCTTGTGAAAGGTATGAATCCTCTTCTTCTCCCCACAGCTATGGGTAAATAGGACAGACTGGGTTCTATAGCCTTAGATGGCAACTGGTCTACTCCAGAAAGAAATGGCAACCTACTGTGGGGGAAAAATCTACCTCATCAGTTATGTAAAGATACATAATCGTTTAAGTCTGTATCACACATGGCATTTGCTGACTGACCTTGCTGGCTAATCTTAGGGCGAGCAGATATTAAATTCTAGGTAACCCTCTTTCTAAAAAATTGAATACCATGCTTTAATGGATTAAATCAGTGGTTCTCAAAGTTTTTGAAGTTGGGGTGCACTTGAAATTCTACCAATAATTGTAGGCACACTATCCACAAATTTCAGAAAAATATGTTATAATGAAGTCAAATATTGCAGAAAAGAAATAATGCAATAAAAATATATAAAATGAAACATACGTTAAGTTTATTCATTCTTGTGTTTATGAGAAAGATGAGCCTGGTGAGTCTTAGCGATTTCTTCAATGTTTGGACATATTTGACAGGCAAACTCTCATTTCCTCCTCAATACATTGAAGAGTTCCTTTCTTTTTGCACTTAATTGTGGTCAGAGCAGAAAAGCTTAATTCACATAAATACGAACAAGACAGGTGCCACAATATAATAAAGTAAATATATTTATTTCTTATATCTGGATACATATTTCTCTGGAAATGCAGGGTACTACAGTGCACCCAGGCACACCATTTGAGAACCACTGAATTATATAGTTTCAACATTCTCTCTTAGTATAAGTTAATTATACCAAAGAAGATATGAAACTTAGTAATTATTAAATCCAGAGGTGTTTCCTAAACTTTTAGCCTATAGTGTACCTTACAAAGATTTTGTGAAATTTATGGACTTACAGTGACTTTTTCTACAATCTTCAGAATCTGATATTACAAAGGTATTTTTTTTGTTTGTTTTTTTAAATCCCCTCTCCTTCTCTCTCTCTCTCTCATTATCTCTTTGCATTTTGCTTTTCTCTCTCAGCTTATTTATTATTCATTGTATGTGTGTCTCTCTTTTTCTCTCTCTCTCTCTCTCTCCTTATTCAGCCAATTTTGATGTTCTCTTCTCCCTCTCTTTCAACAATCACTTTGATCTTTTTTGTATTTTAGTCTAATAAGAAACATTGTACTTTCTCATCCGGCGTATTCTCCTGTTACCATGAAATAAACCTTTGTCTTTTTCTTTTTTTTCTGCCCAAACAGTACTTGCTGCCCTTTCCATATTGAAATCAACTTTAAAAAGTGTCCAAGACAACTTGTCGTCTATGAAGCCCATTCCACCTACACCCCCAATAGCATCACTCTAGTTCTTCATTATTTTCATCAATACTTTTGCTTAACCTTACACATGGAACTGCTCATCCTTAGTTCCATTTCTTTGTGGCTAGTTCTTTATTTTTGCCTTTTTTTTGGGGGGGGGGGCTCAGTGATTAGGCTAGACAACTGGAATCTGAGAGGATTTTAAGAAACGTCTGAAGAAGATCAGAATGAGGACAGAGATAAAACAAAAATTTTAATTTACACCAGGAATAAATAGGGGAAATATTTTTTTGTCTCTCTGTCATTTCATTCCCCCCACTTCTTTGTCTCTTCTTTTTTAGTCTCTTTTCCCCCTCATTCTTTGTCTCTTGCTCCCCCCACCCCGCTCTGTCTATTGCTCCCCCCACCCCACTCTGTTTCTTGCTTCCCCTTACTCTCTCTCTCTTGCTTCCCCCCCCCTATTCTCTGTCTCTTGCTCCCCCCCGCTCTCTCTCCCCCCCACTCTCTCTGTCTCTTGTCTCCCCGCCATGCTCTCTAACTATTCTCATGGTCCGTGGATAGACAACCTTCCCATGTGCAGCATCTTTTCTAGGACCTGTCACCTTAAGATTCCCCTTGCTTCACTTGATGCAACATGCTTTAAACAAGTTCAAGACCATGAAAAATTGCTTGAATTAGAATTCGAATCCTTTTTGTTCATGATGGAATATGGATTTTTTTTTTTCTTTTTTCTTTATTTTTTACTAATTCACCCCCATATAAATCAAGGTGACAATGCCACTAAAACACAAGGGGCTACTGGGAGTGAAAGAGAAAAGATTTTAGAAGAATTTTGGAAACCCATTCCTAAACAGGAAAAAAAAGGGTAAACCTTTATTCCTGTTCAAAAGACTGGGGAAGAGTGTGAACCGGATGAGAGCTGAAAAAAGTGGTGCAGGATCTTAGAAAGCTATAGTGACTAAATGTATGCAAATAAAAGATTTTCTAAAAAAAAAAAAAAAAATATATATATATATATATATACTAGAAACTTTTGCACCAAATCTTGTAATGGTTCTTGAGAATAATGGAGAAAATCAATAGGTTTATTTGACTGACTGAATTGGGGCTTGAGATTTTTGTTAACGTGTGTCGTGATCAGAATTGCTATTTTATATGTGGCCAGGGTATAAGAAAAACAAAAAAAAGTACATTGTGTTCTTTACTCATGGAAATGGTAGCAAAAAGTTTCCTTAAAACAAGTATAACATGGATGAGCATCCATGATTATCTCTGGACATCTGAAAATGAAGAAGACCAGGAAAAGTCTTGTTCTGATTGGGATCAGGAGGAGAAAATTACTCAGAAGGAATGTTTACAGTTTTTTGGAGCCTTTGATTATTCAGATTTTAAAAGATTTTAAATTGAAAATATTGTAAATTCAATATTTTTGTTTCTGTCCTTCAGTGAAATTTGGATTTTAAAGTTATTTTTATTTAATGGATCTATTACAATGTTAAATGGTTTCCAAGATTTTTTAATGCACGCATTTCATTCAGTTTGTCAAATAAAATCCTTTTACCTTTAGAAGATGGGGTTATTGTCTGCTAAAAGGAAGTAAACAAAGATTCAAAAAGACTTGTTGAAACTTTATAAAACGGCCTAAATGGTAAAAAAGAAAATTGTGTAAAAGTCTTGTGAAGCAAAAATGCTTCTTTAAATGACACTTAAAAACATTTTAGATATCAAAATATTGACGTTTCATAAAAAATATTCTCTATTCATGGTAATTTACAAATCTGAACTATCTGAAAATGTCAATTAGCTGCCTTGGCTTATACACTGGTTTTTGATTTTTGTCCATTTCACAGACTTCAAATCAACAAGGGTGGCTTGTATTTGGGTCAGTTTATACACAAGTATATAAGGTATATCTTTAGTAGTCTTGACAGTGTGTATAGCGAGGTGTATTTGTATCATTCAATACTATTAGCATCACTTCACTATAGGAAAGCCACCAGTCTGTTCTCAAAACTGTTTACAAAAAGCTAATGGAACCTGTACATATAACCCCATACTTAAACACTGTGATCTATTTTGAGGTTTCTAGGTTGAGTGAATTGTCATATTTGGCCTGCATGGACTTCCTTTGTATCTTCTTTTAGTCAGATCTGTTAAATTTATTTTAATAAATTAGGTTTGCATTTTATTTATTTTAATAAATTATTGTTTACAAGAAACACAACCTTCAGTTTTTGAGTCAATATTTTGGCCACTGTAACCTCTGACCATTTTCTGGTGCAAATTGTATTTGATAACATTCTTAGAATTTTGATCCAAACCATTTATTTTTCAACATTGTCAATGCACTAAATTCAGTGCTAATTAATAGCAACATTATAGAGAGTAAAAATTTCAAATCAAAGTTCAGCTAATGTCAGGCTACCACTTTACTGTTCAACTGTCATATCAAATTTTTTTGGGAGATATCATCATCATCATAATAATAATAATAATGATAATAATAATAATAATAATCTGTTATGACTTTATACAGATTAGATATACTTTGATAAAATCTGAGTACTTACAACACAGAAAGCTAAGGGCTTGTGAAGGTCTGACCTAATCTAGACAATACTTTCACCCACTTTAATCACAGCAAGATGTCCTTACATGCTTCATTGCTTTGGATTATATCAGTACTTGCTCTGACATGTGACTTGCATGCCTTGTCTTGTCAAAGTTGATTTTCTTTGAATCATTCTGAATGATTTATTTTCATTTTTAATTTTTTTTTTTTTTTTTTTTTTTTAATTTATCCTAACTGATTTTTTTTTCTATTTGTTTCTAAAAAAAAGATTATTCAAAAGAAATTATTTGATAACATTTAGTTATTATGTTTAGTTATTTCTTTCTCTCTCTTGTCTTTTCCTATTTCTTTCTCTCTCTTGTCTTTTCTTATTTCTTTCTCTCTCTCTCTTGTCTTTTCTTATTTCTTTCTCTCTCTCTCTTGTCTTTTCTTATTTCTTTCTCTCTCTCTCTTGTCTTTTCTTATTTCTTTCTCTCTCTCTCTTGTCTTTTCTTATTTCTTTCTCTCTCTCTCTTGTCTTTTCTTATTTCTTTCTCTCTCTCTTGTCTCTTCTTATTTCTTTCTCTCTCTCTCTTGTCTCTTCTTATTTCTTTCTCTCTCTCTCTTGTCTCTTATTTCTTTCTCTCTCTCTCTTGTCTCTTATTTCTTTCTCTCTCTCTCTTGTCTCTTATTTCTTTCTCTCTCTCTCTTGTCTCTTCTTATTTCTTTCTCTCTCTCTCTTGTCTCTTCTTATTTCTTTCTCTCTCTCTTGTCTCTTCTTATTTCTTTCTCTCTCTCTTGTCTCTTCTTATTTCTTTCTCTCTCTCTTGTCCTTTCCTATTTCTTTCTCTCTCTCTTGTCCTTTCTTATTTCTTTCTCTCTCTCTTGTCCTTTCTTATTTCTTTCTCTCTCTCTTGTCCTTTCTTATTTCTTTCTCTCTCTCTTGTCCTTTCTTATTTCTTTCTCTCTCTCTTGTCTCTTCTTATTTCTTTCTCTCTCTCTTGTCCTTTCTTATTTCTTTCTCTCTCTCTTGTCTCTTCTTATTTCTTTCTCTCTCTCTCTCTCTTGTCTCTTCTTATTTCTCTCTCTCTCTCTTGTCCTTTCTTATTTCTTTCTCTCTCTCTTGTCCTTTCTTATTTCTTTCTCTCTCGTCTTATTTCTTTCTCTCTCTCTCGTCTTTTCTTACCAAGGCTCCTCTATTCCAAAGAAATAAAACATATTGAATAATTATTTGGACAATGATGATGATCATCATCATCCTTGTCTCTTCCATTGCATTTCAGCCACTTGAATCTTCAGGTTTCTTCAGCCTGCATTCAGTAATCTTAAGTTTTTTTTTTTTTTCTATACCTTTACTTGTAATACGTTAAGCAATAACAACTTTGTTTGGTAGTGTTAATTCTTAATTGAGTAATTTTTTTAATATATAATAATAAAAGTATTTTCATTATCATTTTTTACTAGTTTTGGCCCCCATTTTATTTTTGTTTCCTTATATAGCTTCATTTTTAATGTCTGAAAAGTTCTCAGCTAGACCAAAATGTCCTTCAAAAGAAAATGAAATACTGTTTGGTTGGTCTAAAATTACTCAACAAACCCTCATAAAGTAGTAGTAAATAATAGAATTAAATAAATCTTGTTTGCTCTTTTGTCTTTTTTTTTTTTTTTTTTTTCTTGTTGAATGTCTCTATAAAAGATTTAATTTAGTCTTGTAGGAAGGTTTTGAATATTTACTACCATATAAGGGAACTTTATCAACATTGTAGGGAGTCATGCTCAATATGTATGACCTATAAATGTCAAAATATTTATCACTTATAGAAGATTTTTTTTTTTCTTTCTCTTTCTGAATTAGTTGTTTAGCATCAAATTTGGACAAGCCTAAGCATATTTCAGTTTGTTCTAGAAATATGTAGGTATTTAGTAATGAATAGAAACTTCTTAATTCAAAATATATTGATTTCATACTCTGACAAGCTAAACATTCTACTCTTTTATTTATATTCTATCTTATCTCTTCAGGACATTGGCAGTTGTAGTTCTCCACAGCTTCCTCTCTTTATAACCCCTACTTTTTTTCTACTCTATTTGTTCAAACTTATCTAGTAGTTTATTCACTGCTTGTCCTACATTCTTGTATCAAATTCTTCCTATATTTTCTCATTATCTTACATTCAACAGCAATTAGGAGAATGGATGTTTTGAGGAGCATGAAACCACCTCTTAATTGCTGTTGTTACACCTTTATCCAGGGTGGTAGCAACTGTTAGAGTCCCAGCTATGGGGAAATAGTGAACACTATGAAAGTATAAAAATACATTTTTATAGTAATATATTTTTATATATAAAAAAAAATATCTATTTATAGTAAACTTAATACATCACTCAACTCTTTCATGACATTAATCTATATCTTACATTTTTTTTTTAAAAGAAATCAAACTGTATTCCAAAATATAACTTCAACAAAACTACAACATAAAACACATCACTACCTCTAGTAATTATGTCCACACAGGCATGTATATGCACAATGGATGAGTATTACTATTAACTATCTTGTGTGAAAGCAGAATAACATATTACTTCAAGCTCTCAAAAAAAATTAAATTTCTGTATAAATGACCCATAAGATGTTGATATGTATTTCAAATCTTCATTATGCATTTCCCAAAATGTCATGTGTCTGTCTCGTTCAAATCCCCCATAAAACCTTTTCTATTTTTATCACTTGCTTGCTTCATAGTCCTTAACTATTCTAAATATTTATTGGTAGAACGTAATCTTGGTCCTTTTTATTCTACATAAACTGATATTAGTACTTTATTTTGCCTCGTGTTTGTAAACAGATCTTCTAAGCAAATAGTGTATTCTAAAGTAGAATTACGGTACCCATCACTTTTTTATGGATAACCAAAAAATTCACTATTCTCTGCCATTTTGTTGTTAACAACCAAGGTGATCGAAGCCGAGGAAATACCAATTCATAATCTTATATTTTATGTGACATGAGCGATCATGGTTCTCTACAACTTCCTGTTCCTTTATAGCTCTTAGCAATGGTTGTCTTTTTAAATCTGTCCTACCAACATTGTGAGCTAGGTTATTCGCTGTTTTCCTCTGTCTCTTTAAAGTTTATTGCCTTACAATTCAATATCTATTAATTTTTAGTAAATTTGTGTGTGTGTGCCCCCGCCCCAATCGCAACCATACCAATGTTGATAAGAAAAAGAAATTGATGTTTTCATTGTTTTCAGTGATTTACTTTAAATAAGTAAAAAATTAAAAAAGAACGGTTGTAAAAATGATGAATGTTTATTACACCTATTAATTTTTTTTTTTTTTTTTAAGAAGTCCGTTCCCAAAATCTGTCCAAAAGAGTGTGTATACGAACTTTAATATCCAGTGAAATATCTTGTATAAGAATAAGTATTAAAACTAAAAGAAAGCTTGTGTTTTATGTCGAATTTTATGCTTTCAGTTTTTAAAAGTATTTTTTACTTTTTCGTTGTTTTGTTTTTCATGTTTTTTTTTTTTTTTTTTTTTTAATGCATTATCAAAAACTAAGAAATATATTAATTCGGGCCTATTTTTACCTTTATGATTTATTATAAAAATACTCAATTAATCTTCAGGTATCAATTGTAGCTGCTATTAGTATTAACGCACAATGTTTTTAAAAATTTCATTCATTTTTTATTTGTTTGGTCATTCTTTGTTGAGAATCTATTATTCAAGGGGAGATAACTCTCCTGTATCTATTTAACCCGGGAATACTAAAGTGGAAAATTTCAGTGGTCAGTCTCGTATTTTAAAATTATTCCCGATTCTCAATTGTGTTACTTTAACGTTTAATTTATCCGACGCACCCCTATGCCCAAAATTTACCACTTTTTTTTTTTTAAACTTTTTTTTTGTTTACCTTGTATAATGAGATTCTTAAATTTATCTCTCTACTCTTAGTAACCCCTTTGTGCTTTTCATTTGTATTCTGGGGTAAATCTTATGGTTAAGTTTCTACAATAGGCACTTTGACCAGAATTAATAATTTTCTTTTTTCCCATATCACTAAGCATTCTAAGCAAACATAATTTAAATAAATTTTATAAAAGTTAATTGGGTGGGGGCAGTTTTGCTACGTGAATTCAGTGTCAATTAATCCCCCCCTATGGAAGTCAAAACAATATGTGCTTATACCACTTGTTTTCATAAAATGCAGAATTAAAAAAATAAAGAAACTTTTAAAAAAAAAACTGAAAATCTAAATTTATAATTAGGAGGGTTATTTGATAGTGATATATGAAAATGAGAAACTCCCAGATACAAATTTAAGATTTAGTTTAACATTTTCAGAAAACACATGGTACTTTGTTTTTGGAATCCATAGCAAAATGTAAAAAGGCTTACATTGAAACACTGGTTCTCATATGTTCACCAGAGTTAAGCAACATTGAGCCTCGTCAATACCTAGATAGGAAAAATACGGATCCATCTCATCTCCCCTCCAGCTATGGGTTAATTAGTAAGACTTGTATCACTAAACCATTATCATCTCCAAAATAATAAATTCTTGCAACCTAAAAATATTTTCTGGTTTTAAATAACCTGCAAAGGGTTGATAAACCATAGAAAGTGAATCAATCAATAAAACCCTATTAACATGAATTTTTTTTTTTTTATTCATGATCTGGAGTTGAGGAAAAAAAAGTTTATTTCTGGTTGCAATATAACTCTACCCATCTTATTTTTTATTTTATTTATTTACCTAGTATTACAGGTATTTGGTAAAATTAAGAATATACTTAAGGTGTTAAAACTTACCTGACAAAATGCTTACATCGTCTGCTTGTAAAATCATTAAGGATGATATAAAATTAAACAAATAAGCGTGTCAAGCATAACTGAAGTTATCTATTTATTCATCTTTGGCGCTACCATTATTTAGAAATGCAGTTGCAACATACGAGTAAATTAGTATTGAAAAACTTTAAATTTTTTAAAGGACTTCTGAAATATGCAGTAATATGGCATGAAATGAGTTGATCTTATCAGTAATTAATTTGTATTAATTCCAGATCAACTATTAACACAAAATTTTGTTTTGATTTTCATTGTACTACATGCTAAGCACTGAAACTTGCCAAAAAAATTGCTCAGTTTAATCATTGATTTCTTGAGAAATATTTAGCCTATACTGAAAATGATTAAAACTAAATGGGGAAAGGGGTGTCAAAATCAGTGGACATTGGTGAGGATAGCTGAACTCTTGCTATCTCTGTGGGGCTTAAATGCAATCCATGTTAAATGACAATCCAATATCATTGATTAATTTTTTTTAAATTATATATGAAACCTTGAAAACAACAAAAAAAACAGAAGCAACTGAAGATGAAAATAAGAACCAACCCAACTTAGTAATGTACAAATCATTGAATAGAGAAATTTCCTGTAAGAAAACCAATCTAGAATAGATTAGATTGCAATCCAAAAATGCCAAAAACAGTTTTGCACTGAACCTGTCGTCAGATGTTTCCCAAAAAAAAAAAAAAAAAAACTTAGTATATGTGTCTAATCCACAGTGAAATTTTGTATTTCTTTCTCTTTCTGAATGTGTGTGTATCTCACACACATACACACACACATATATATATTCAGAACTTCAAAGCTGCAGTTTCATTGCAAATACTGAGATATATATAACTAAAAATATATCTGTAAAAGGGGTAATATAAAGAAAAAAGAAAAAACTTATCTTAGGTAACACGATTCATCCTCTGATGGACTTTCTTTGTTCTTTTTTTGTTTTTTTTCTCTCCATCAGAGGATGAATCATCAACTTAAGATAAGTTATCCTTTTGTCTTCTATATAGCAATGAAATACATGTAATCATTAGTGTGAAGATTCTGATGCATTTGTTCAATAAACCCTGTTTGTGATATCACAAGTCACATAAATATCAAGTTTATTAAAATTATTTTTTTACAGAAAGAAGTTTGTCTCTGAATCTCTCTTTGTTTTTTTGTTTTTTTTTAACTGTGCTAATTATTAATCTTTTTTAGCAAAAACTTTGTATTGTGAACACACACATGAAATACTTTAAAATATGACTGTTAAATTTTTTTTTTTCTCAAGTAAAAATTTTATCTCTTTATTTAAGTATTAATTTTCCCCACCTTTATCTCATTACAGGTCAGCTTGCGAAAGCTCGACATGTGCCCTCAATGGTCTATGGCCAGTTAGTAGGCTGTTCTGACCAGCTGGTGACCATGGCGGACAGTGGTACTACCGTGTCGTCCGCTCTGGCTGGAAGCCATCACAACCACGAACTGAACAGCATGGCTTTGAGTGCCGCAGCTGCTGCAGCTGCTGCCGTCTCACATCACGACCTAACTGCCATGCAAAATCGCATTCCATTAACCTTTCGTGACCCCAGTCATGCACCACTACGAAAGCTTAGTGTGGAACTTATTAAAACATACAAACATATAAACGAGGTAAGTACCAAACTAATTATTAGGTCGTCGATATCACAGGAACAAGTCTCTTTGTATAACTACAGTTTCATTTGACCAAAATGTGATCAAAGGCTTTTGCATTTACTATTTTATTTTATACTTACTTGGTATTTCTTTTGTTTTCTTACTGTACCGTTGCTCCACCTCCATGGCAAGACAATGTAAACGGTGTTCCAATAGCTTGAACCGATTTTAAATGTGAATTAAGTTTAAGTGTCTAATGATATTTTTTTGAATTTTTTTTTTTTTTTTTTTTTTTTTTTTTTCAGATTTAACAACTTGCAGTTTCAACCATGGAAAGATTAACAATCAAACAATTTGCTAATGTTATTGAAGCCTATTACAAAAATGGACGTTCAAACAGAAATGCATTTTGCGCACTTCACAATTTTTTTTTTTTTTTTTTAGTCAACATAATCAACCAATCGAGAGTGCAGTTGGAAACGATTTAACATTGTGGTGGAGAGGTTCAATTCCTGTGAGTGATGACAAATAGAAGTGTCTGATTTTTCAGCTACATTCTCATGCACTGCAGCAATGTTTTCAGCTGAATGGTGTAAATGAGCACACAATGGTGTTTTCACATCTGCCACCAACCCAGTTTGTTTGAATTTATAAACAATTTTCCCAATTACACTCTTGAAACTGTAACACGTTTGATTGTTAATCTTTCCGTGGTTGAAATTGCCAAAGATTTACGTTGTTAAATCTGAAAGAAATAGGAAATAATCATTAGACGCTTAAACTTAATTCACATTTAAAATCTGTCCAAGTTATTGGAACACTCTTTAGTATATACTCACTCTATGATTTAGAATTTTTGATTTTTTTAAATCAGTTCACCACAATCAAGGCAATAATGTCACTAAGATGCAAGGGGGATACTGGGAGTGAAAGAGAATGAAAAGACTTTAGAAAACAAGAAAAAAAAATGGAAAATGGTCTACTCCTGTTCAAAAAGCCAGAGAGAAGAGTGAACCAGGTGATAGGAAAACCTATCTACTCCTATTATTTGGAAGGAGTATAGTGATTAGTAAGATTTAGTATCACTAAACCATTATTATCTCCAAAAATAAAATTGTATACTGAATATTTAGATTTCGGAATTAATTTATTACCACTCTATCACAAAACCATTTTCTATATTATTCTGAACATTATTACTATTATACTATTAGTCAAAAAATAAAACATTTATTTAAATATTGTTTGGCACTTCTGTCTCAGATCAGTGTAGTATCTGTGTATTCTGTAAAAAGTGTGATACAGTTATATATTGTAATTTATATAAGTAAATTAACATTTCTGTATACTTGTAATAACCTATCCACACACATTGTGTACACAGTGTCTTCCAACATGATACTTTGTGTCATTTCTCAATGATTCTCATCTGCTACAAGTTACGTTACTACTCAGGGATCCATTTATTATTCTGTAAAGTCAAATATATTCGTTGTTTTCATGGAAAATGGTGGGGGAGAAAGAGTCGACCATAGTCGGGATCATCAAATCAATGCAAATGATCCTTCCCTTAGCTACATGGTATGTGCTTCGCTAGGGATACATACAGTTTAAAAATTCAGAGTTTTGTTTCTCCTAGACTAGTTGCCACCCAAGGCTATAAAGCCCAGTCTGTCCTGCTATTTACCCATAGATAGGAGGAGAAGAATTCAATTCATATCTTTCCCAAGGGTATTAGAATGTAAGCAGTGCCGGATTTATCATTATGCTTAGGTGTGCTTAAGCACAGGGCCTCGTTGACCAGGGCAGCTACATATTCCTTCCATGTTTGTGTAGGCATGCCAGGCTTACCTCCTTCAGGGCCTGAGTAAGGGGCCTCATAACTTAACTAGCACAGGACCTCATTTGTCCTAAATCTGGCATTGCACATAAGTGGATGTAATGAACTGGACTGAAATTCAAACTTGGCTCTCCAGTTCCTCAATCTAAGTCGCAATCTATTACAAGAAGAAAGTCAAAATTTATTAGAAGTTTGGAACAGTTTTCTACTTTGCTATTTTAAAAGCATACAAAAATTTATGTTTCCTTTTATTTTTTTATTTTTTTTTTTTGCATCTTCTCCTGCTTTGAAGGTGTTTCAAATTCTAAGAGTTAAGCATTTTCATTATACAGTGACACACAAGGTCCGTTAAGGATTTTATTTTTAATTATCTTTCATGAAATTCCTAGAATTAACAATTCTAATTAACAAAATGTAATTTTGGCTTATTTTCTTTTCCTAATCTGACTCTACTGTTTTCAGTTCTTCTTGTGACCCTATTGAAAGTAGGGAGGTAACTTTCTATACTACTTCACTTTACAAAAATAAATATCATCTGTTTAAATATAGTTCTTATAAACAACTGTAAACCACCAAAAATTTATTTTATTTATTTATTTTTTTTTTTTGAGGAGTTATCATTCATTTAAAAATGATAATGTTTTTTATTCTAGAGTCAATGTATAATAATATCATTTGATAAGATGAAGTTTGTATAAATTCATAATTGAATCATTGAAAGAGTAAATTTACGTGTGTGTATGTATGTATGTACATGTATGTATATATATATAAGCATCATTATTCTAAATGAATCTTATTGGCAGATAAGTTGTGTACTGATTTTTACTAATTGGTAAATATATATTCTTCTTTACCATTTTTATAACATTTTGAAAAGTCCATGGTATGGGAAATAGAAAGTGGTTGTCAGAAAAGAAAATGGTAGCTCTTATGATAGCAGAAAACAGATGAAATTCTTGTAGAAAATGTTATTGGTTCATTAGAAGATGTGATAGAGGAAAGAATTCAAATACTTGCTGCTAAAATAATGCTAGCAATGAATCAACAAGTGAAACAACTACAATTTCAAATATATAGAACTAATATATAAACATATTTTGAGGTGATTCTATATACAGTAAAAGGGGAAGTAATATTTCTAAATGACGCCAAGTGCTAAATGTTAAGGAGAGAAATTTTGTGTGTGTCAATGGATGTAATTCAGTACTGTATTTATTTATTTAAAAAAAAAAATCTCCTATTGAGCTATTTACAAAGTTTAGCATTGTCTGGTACATGGCCATTTAGGGAGGAGTATCTTCAGTTTTGCCAGATGAAAGCAAACTTAATAAATACTAAGATATATCAAAAGTTTTTTTTTATGTCACTCTAGCATTTTAATAGCATTCTTGCCTGTCTGTGCTGGCCCATTTTCTGAAAATTAATGACTGACAAAAAATTTTTATAGGTGTCGCCAATTTTGATCAGATACCCTTCTGTACAAACTGAGCTAATCATTTCCCCCATCACCACTCCCACAACGGACATACAATATAATAAAATGTATAACAAAACAGTTTGTATTGTACACTACTTTGGAAATAACACTAAATGCTAGTTAGTTTGTACCATAAAAATTAGGGATTGAAAATTTATGGTGTCTTTTGAATCAAAAATTCAAAGTCATGAGTCATTGCAAACATACTAAAAAATTCCTCTTAAGCACATATGAGGCTGGCTTTTTAAAAAAAACAAAACAAAGATATGTACATTTCAACTACCCCCTCTGCCTCCCCCCCAATACATTTATAATACCCTTGCTTTTCTTCTCTTCCCACTTCTTCTTTTCTTTCCTTCTCCACATCCTCTTCCTCCCTTTCTGTCACACCTAATATCATGCGTTTGTTTATTTTTTTTAAAAATAATATAGCATTCATTAATTTTTTTTTTTAAAAATCAAGTGTTGGGAGGTCAACTGATCAAAATCACCTGAGGATACTGTAAGGTTGAAACCAAGGTAAGCGGATTCAACTGACCTCCTAATTTTTAAAGTATATATGTATGTAAGTTGGTAACAGGCAAAATGATGGTCTCATAAAAATGTATAAGGATGTCTACAGCAGTTGAAGTGTTTATTAACTTAGTTTATTTTTCCAATTTGAAAACATTATGTGGAAAGCTTTTCATGTCATATTTTTGGTGATTCAGTCTCTTATGAAAGTTTTCCAATGCCACTACTTGTCTTTTCTACTTTCTATTTTAATGCATCAATAATTGACAGTTTAGGTTTTATTTTAGGGGTTGAGCTCATGCATTTTAAGGGTGGTACCCTTAAAATGCTTGAGCTCATTTTGGGCAGGTACTGTGATCAGATGTTGTTTCATTTCCATTCACTTTTATGAATTCTGTAAGTTTTTGAGGCCAAGTTTAAAATGACATTTTAACTTCTGAAATTGCGTCCTCAGTATGACGATAAACTACATCTAGCAGCAAGGCACCTGATCGGGAGGTTTTTAGGAGCGTGGAACCATCTCTTAATTGTTGTTATTCCTAGGTCCACCTTGACTTGGGTTGGTAGAACCTGTTAGGATCCCAACTATGGGCAAATAGTTAACACCACAAACTGGGGTCAAAACACTATGAAAGTATAAAAATACATTTTTATAGTAAAAATTTCAGCTATACATTTTCATATTAAAAAAAAATATTATCAGCAATGCATTTTTGTAAATGAAATTACTGATGTTCTCAAGAAAATTATGTAGCCAATAAGGAGTTGATATGTCGCTAAATAAAGAAACAAACAAATATGTGAAATTAAAGATATCTCCTAAGGGCATTGATGGCAAAGATAATCTACACCAGGCATGGCTCTTGGTGCTTCTGATTTTAATGGCTTTGAAGTGCTTACCTATACATATCTTATTTTGGGGGATTAAGATGAGCTAAAGTAAATATACCCTTCAATACAACAGACTGACTTGTCAGTTGTCTGACCATAACTTGTTGGCCATTTCTCTCTAGGGGTTGACGTGCTGTGCCTATCTGTTCATGAGTGAGGAAGCATTATGGGCAGGGAGTTTAAAACATGAAGTAACCAAAGAGACTTGGGGTTAATGTCTAAATATTTGGAAACAATCTCAATTACCTCAACAAATTGGGTTACTCAACCAGAAGATATATACTTTACTCCCAATTGCAAAGTTATACATTGCTTTTGTTGAACCTTTTTATACCATATCGTATACATTTGACTGTGATGCATGTGTCTGGTATATCTGTATCAAACTGGGTGTTATGGGAGGTATGTTGGGATTCATTTGCACTCCAGCATTAATTAATTAGCATGCTGGTCTCTCACTCAGTAATAATATAGTTGAAGATGCTTGTTAAATGTAGAAAAAAAAAATATACAAAAAAGCTGAGACACCTTTTAAAACACCGTTTTAGCTTTACTGACTTTATTTAGTCTGTTTTTTGTTTGTTTTGGGGTTTTTTTATGCATTCATTGAAAGTTCATTTACTGTTAATCACTTTGGAGATGAGTTTGATTACCACTGTACCCAAACATTAACAGTGTCATTAACTTTTAAATTCTGAAATGAGTCAATCATTATTTTACTTCTTCTTTAGATTCTCTTTATACTTTGAAATACAGTTTGGGTGGCTGAAAAATGTGTCTACCAGAACTGATGAAAACAAGAAGAATGGGGATACTCGTCCAGATAAACTTTGATTCTCATAAAGTTCAAAATGAGTATGATGAGAATGCTAGACCAAAACTCTGTCCATTTTGACTTTCTGTTTACACCGGAGTGCAGTAAAAATATTAAAACATCGTCCATCTTGTGACAGTTTTTGAATAACTAGTGCAAAAAAGATGCTAACATGCAGTTCCAGTAGCTTCTGGAATTCTGTATCCTCTTTATTTTCTCTCAGTGTATTTTGGCAGTTTGAAGAATTCTGTCTGGCAGTCTGGTGCAAAATTCTATCTACAAATGCACCGTGCTACTCCCATTCCTTTTTGTGTGTGCCACACCCGTTTCCTGGATGCTGTAAACTAAAATTAGATGTTGGTGCACTACCTATTTCTGTGTTGTCTGTGAGGATTTCTTATTTATGTTTTTCCATCAAAGTTACTAGAGAAGACATAAGTTTTTATGCTTCTCTTTCTTTTTTCAGTTCATTCTTTGAAAGCTGCGTTTCCATTTTGGAAGGAACATATCCCTCTAGAATGTTCATAAAAGGAGACAACTGGACAGTCTTGTTCGCTGTGAAATTATTGATAAAATTTAGTATTATATATTTTGTTTGTTTGCAAAAAATCACCATAACTAAATAAGGGAGTGGTTGGGTTGGGGTAAAATTGGCATTAGACTATGATCTTGTTTATTTTTTTTTAATTTTCCCTCCACCACTAGAATTTAATATCCCATATATATATATATATATATATATATATATTATCAAAAATACTTTTAAAAAATTGGGGGGCAGGTTCCTCACACCAAAACAAAGACAAAAGTCCAGACAACAAATCAGCAGTTTGTGCAATAAACCACCAGTAAATGTTTTCCCCATTGGTGAGTGATCAGAAGGTAAAAGACCCTGCACACGTTACAGATGATACGGATACAGGAGCTTCTCTTGAAGTACTCTCCATGCAGTACTAAGAGATGTTCACATGCTAGGGCCACTTGACATGTTCTGATACTTGAATCATCTCTGACAGCTTGCAGAATATGTTCTTTGTGGCCAGGTGTACAAATGAATTCTTGGTCTTCCTCGATCCAAAGTTTGTGGTGCCACAAATCCTATCTCGCCAACATGAAAATAAACAGCAGCAAAGGTTGAATGACTCGGCTTACTTCAGTCTTAAAAAAAACTCAATCTAATACAGCTGTCCAGCCTTGTATCCATTACCATTCGTGTGGCCATATGTAAAAATCATATCTGCCTGTTCACGATATGAATATCCTGCAATTGCTATACAGAACACTTCTCAACCACAAATGTACACGAATGACAAATGTAACCTAGTCAATATGGCAACGCAGTGCCAACTACTGTAAACTTTGACAATTTTTCTTGATCAGTTATTTCTGCTCATGAAATATATCTTAATGTAAACAATGACAACATACTATGAAATGAATTAACTCCAGCAATGAAGTCGAAGACTCTGTGTTTATAAACAGTAATTTGGACTTTGCTGACCAGACTCTTCTTTGTGGCTGAACGCTCAACAGCACAGCAGATCAAATAATGGTTCCTATTAAGGGTTACAGGTTCAATTCCTGTTGGAGAAGCACATTTTCTAAGAACATTTCTCAAACATTCAGACCAGTAAATGTAATTAATACTGTTTAATTTAAAAAAAAAACAGAGCATTTACTTTAATAAATTATATCCATAAAATAACAATGTATAAACAATATATATATATATATATATATATATATATATATATATATATGTATATATGTATAATCTCATGGCTAATTGGTTAGAACATTAGCAGTCTAACCATGATATCCAGATTTGAATCTCATCATGGTTGATTTGTCAGGGAGATAACTTCTTGATAATATTTGTCTGGGGAAATATAAACCCTGCATGTAGCACTATTAGGTAGACAAAATTTGTTTGGTAGCTGTTGACTGTTGTGCTAGCATGTACTCATCCTGTTCAACTGCTGATCATGCTAGACTTACACACACGTATGTGTGTTTTAAAGTATTTTTTAAATCTGTCCTTGTTAAGCTGTAGTGCATTAATAAGTTTACAACCTACTGATGAAAAAGCGTTTCTTTTGTTTAAGAAATATTTTTCTCAATAATTTCCTTGTTCGTCAATGCACTTATTACAGAGGTGAATATTAACATTATACAGTGAAAATTCCAGATCAAATTTCAGATAATGACTGTCAGGTTGTAGAGTTACAGATGCACTTTGTGTGTGTGTGTGTGTGTGTGTGTGTGTGTGTGTGTGTCGGGGAGACCGATAGAAAGATACAGGAGTTGAATGCATTTCAAATGTATTGTACATCAGTGTGGTGTGAGAAAAAAAATCTATCCATCTGCCAAACTTTTATTTTCACGAGCTACACACAAAAAAAATAAAAAATAAATAAATAAAAAACAGGCTATCCTTGCTTTCTTTGTCTCTGTCTAAAAATCTAAATTTGTTTGCTAATTTCGATGTGTTGGCGGTAGTATGCTAATGAATAATTCTGAGCCATATTTAAAGTTACAGTTCAACCGATTCCAGTGTTTCTTTCTGCTAAATTCCGCTCGTGGTCATTAAAGTTGCATTCAGTTTTTCCCAACTTTTGTTTCATTTCGTTGGAAATTTACATTTTTCAATGCCCTACAAATCTTCATTCCTTGAGCGGCCGACGCCGGGAGAGAGAAAAAAAAAAATTCAGATAGATGGCAGGTGATATCACAAGGGAGATAATTATTGACAATTTGTGTAATTAATTCCCTTGGTTTGGAAAAGCCAGAATTCTGAAGAGACGTTTGTAGAGAATTAAGTTAGTTATAGAAATCTAGTAAAAAATATAAATAAATATTTTTTACTAGATTTCTCCAGTTCTGAAAATTGAACTTGTGACTTTTTAAACCAATCGCTTCTGTGTAATCATTTTTTTCCCGATATATGATTGTATATCGTTTTAGTTTTTAAATGGAATGTACAATTTTATGTTGAAAAAATCAATTCACATTCAACTACACTTTTTTTTTTTTTTTTGCTATTTGCCTTGTTCCATATTTCTAGAATCAGCAAAAATTTCATGTGTTCAAAATAATTTTTTTGCTCAACCTATGCTTTTTTTACTCCTTGCATGGCATTTTATATTACTACTAAAGAAAGCCATGGCTTTTCCTCAACCAATTTAACTCAGATGTCAAAAACAATCTTTACACACACACACACACACACACACACACACGTCTTAAGAATTAATGGATTTCTTATTTATTAATCTGACATTTTGATCATGTTGAAACACTGGTTCCTGTACAATCACTGAAGTTAAGCAACATCAGTTCGAAATTGTTAATCAGAGAGCCAAGTTCCAATTCCAGTTGGGCTTGTTATGTTAACTTGTGGACAAGTACCCTTGGGAAAAGTATGAATCCACTTCTCCTCCAGCCATTGGTTAATTAGTATGACTTGTATCACTAAATCATTATTATCTCAACAAAAAATAATTCCTAAAATCTGGCTTTAAATAACCTGCAAAAGTAAGCCATAAAAAATGATTCAATCAATCTTCTCACAGTTGAAATACTTTTCCCTTCAATTGAGAAACCAACCAAATTGAGTCGATGGTATAAATGATCAAATTATTTGGGCCAAATCAAAATATTTTCATATTAATTGTTGACTGCTCTTTATCTAATTATTTCTTTTTATTAGGAAGTTCTTTTGTTGAATATACACCCACCGATTGTTTAAGTAACATGCAGTAAGAACAAAACATTGCAGAATCTGAAAGGTGTTACCATTCTCATCAGCCAATTCTTTTTTTTAAAAATACAAGATAAAGTAAATAAAAAAAAATGATACACTTATGAGTATGACTTTACCAGAAAAATACTGAAGATTGTAATAATTACAACGTAAAACAATTGTAAAAGAGAATAAATAGAAGGAGGCACTGAAAAATTGTGGACCCCATGCACATCCTAAACTCTGATCAAATGGCCATAATTTATTTGGAAATTTTTTCTTGATTGGGATGGAAAAATTTTCAACAATATAATCCCTGTAAGAATTGCGTGTGTATAACATTATTATTGAAAAAATGATAATGTTATTAAGCTTATCAGATGATATGAAATAAATAGACAAAACTTGTCTATATTATTTAATGAAACATGCACACACACACACACACGCATATATATATATATACCTAAAAACTACAAATAGGTCACATGCCTAAGGCTGCTACAGATTTAAAAAAATACTAAGAAAAAAGACATGATCACAACACATATCCATGCACAAGTGCACATACAAACACAGATAATACAGAGGAAAATTTACACCAGTGCTAAATGTATATAAAAAGGAAAAATTGAATAAATGTAAGTAGTAAATTGCTGATACCCCCTGAAGAGTGGGTGAACAGGTCCATCCACAAGACATTGGAGTCTGGATGCTGAAGTAACATAAATCAACTATATGACAAATTTTAGTCATAATCCTATATTACTGGAACAAATAAAATTTTTGTTGATTCACATCATAATTTTAACAAAAGTGCTCTGTCAGCATAATACAGTAAGCTAAAATTACAATATAACACAGAGACTTGTTAATAACACACAAACAATATATTACCCTTTACAAAAAATACAACTTCATAAAATTTAACATTAAGATGAAACTGGTAACTTTTTTTTTTTTCTTTTTTTTTTTTTACTCGCTATTTTGATGCTAACTAAATTTTACCACCAAAAGGTTTTTTTTTTTTTTTTGTTTTTTTTTTTTAACTGAAACATCATGTTGTACTTTACTTTTTCTTTTCTTTTTTTTTTTTTTCTTTTTTTTTTTTTTGTTTTTTTTTCCTGTTTGAAAACATTATTTCCAAGTGTCATATTTCCCTTTTCCTTTTTCATTTCTTTTGTAAACAAATAGATTTCACATCTATTTCCTAAAACTAGTCAATTAAATGTTTTTAACATTTTTGCTCAATCTTACAATGGCATAAATGTTGATAAAATTTAATTTTATTAACATCTGAAAGTCTTTTTCAATAGTGTTTCTTTGGATATGGTCACTCAGTAGCGATAGCATTTAAAAAAAAAAAAATGATTTTGGTTTTGTAAAAAATTTTCGATGTGTTTTCATGGTGTGAAGATGAAACTGCAAAAATCGTTTTTTCAGTTAAATCGCCCATCTCTAAATATATGTGTGTATGTATAAATATAATATATATGTGTGTGTGTGTGTGTGTATAAATATAATGTATATGTGTGTATGTGTGTACGTATATAAATATGTGTGTGTGTGCGTATAAATATATGTGTGTATATATGTATATTTTAATCATTTCACCACATGCAAAAAAATGAAGCCACTAAGATGCAAAGATGTTACTAAGTGTGAAAGAATATGAGAAAAAGAAAAACAATATTAAAGAGAGAGAACCTTAAATGAACAGGAATGAAATAAACAAAATGATTGACATTGCTTTATAATTTCTGAAGATCAAAGCAAGAGACTGAAAGAAAGTTCCATAAGTGAGAAGTGGTATATATATATATATATATATATATATATATATATATATATATACACGCACACACAGTGTAACCCGGATATAAGAGAGATTTTCTCTGGTCCCAAATTAGAGCCATACTTACCTAAACAAAATAAACCAAACCTGGATATAAGAGACTTCTTCTCCGGTCCCGTCAGCTCTCTTATATCCGGGTTACACTGTATATACACATGCACACACAAGATGAAAAAACAATGAGATTTATAATTAATTTAAATTCAATCGTATAAATTAAACTTAAAATACAAAGTTTCATTCCATTATCAAGTAATGCTAAGAACTTTTTAGAAATTGATTGACTTAGTTCAAGAAAATTTTGATATTTTGTGATGTTGAGGTTGAGGAAAATTCCATCTTTTTTTTTTTTTTTTTTATTTCAGTGTGTTAAGATTTAACTTATTTAGAAAACTCATGTATGTAATGTATTGTAGCTATCAAGTCGGTCAAGTCAAGATATGGGCTGGGGTAACTGTCTGTTAATACAAACTTCCTTTTTCCAGGTAGAAATTTGTGGTAGTGTCTATGTTCCATCACATCGTCTGAGTTTCAATAGCAATACATTTGACATTATTATTTTTAATCTAATTTTTATAAATTTCAATTACGATTTTTTCCTAATATTATTTAGTCTCACTTTTAATATTTATACTTTTATTTGTACAGAATTAAGAAATTATATTTAATATATATATATATATATATATATATATATATATATATATATATATATATATAATAACTAGATATTAGCAACTGTATAGACATGTTAGCGTGCATACACAGTTAAGTGAATAAATATTTACTCATTTTAATATAGGGTGTAAACAAAATACTGCACAATGTGGTCAGACAGCTAAGAAGTATATATATTAATAAATATACATATACCTACATTCGAAGTGCAACTTAAAGTTTAAAACTTTAAGTTGCACTTTAAACGTAGGTATATGTATATTTATTAATATATATATATATATGTGATAAAAATATAAATTTAAGATATATATTTATAGTTAAAAGTGCTCAATATCAGAAATGGTGTGTATGTAAGCATCAGACAACAACAACTGCTTGGTATTGAACTCAATGTCCACTTATATACCCAAATATATATAAAAAACTAACATAGTTTGCAAATTCAAGTGCCTTTTGGGAGATTGTATCTCCAATGGATTAAATAATATTTATGTTGGTCACACCGCAAACTTGTTTTCACAATGCTTGACTTTATATTTGAATGATAACTCTAACATTTTTAGGCATTTAAAACAACATGCCTGGCCATATACACAATTCCGGAAAATCCTTGTTGAAAACACAACTATACTTAAACATGAAAACAATAAACAAATGCTAAAAATTCTTTAAGCTATATAAATAAAACAGTTGAAACCTAACCTGAACAAAATAAACTACAAAATCTCTACAAATATTCTTAAATGCCTATAATTGATAACAGAAGCCATTGGTTGATACCAACAGTTTCCCATACTTAATATTTCTCGTTTTCACTCTTGTGTGGTCATGTGTGACATCACGAGCTGTGACGCAATTTTCACTTCTGTGTCTCGTATACACGAGTTAGTCATTGCTTTGAAATTTTTCATGCAACAAAAACAGACTATCATTAATGTTTCGTCCATGTATTGGTTGATATATTGAAAAGTAATTGTCATCTTTGATAATGGCTTATGTAAGCTGAAAGCTTAGATTGGATTTAAACATATATCACTATGGTGATTTCCTTTCGTCTTTCAATGATAATGTTATTAAGCTTATCAGACAATATGAAAGGAACTTACTTAAAATAAATAGGCAAAACTTGTTTATATTATTTAATGAAACAGGCATTAATATATATATATATATATATATGAATGATCCTAGTGCTTTCATCTAATTTACTACCCATTTTCTTAGTTTGTCAATCTTCTTTAACAAAACGTGTGTTTGTGTGTACTCATCATTTATGTCCTTTCAGTGAATTGTCACATAATTTCTCTGATCTCTGCAATGGAGAGACATCTCGGTTGTATTTGTTGTATATAGAGTATATGTCATAGCACAATAGAATTTGCACAAATACCACACCAGACCAACAAGGGGGTCAGATGTAGGGTTAACATATGAACAACCACCCCCAGAGAAGTGTGGGAAGCGGGCACTTAGACATTACAGATGAGAATATGAGGTCCACATTTCAAATGAAGGCTCCGGAGCCACACACACACACACACCCTGGTTGAGAGTGGTAATTGACAAAGCAGTGGAATTAATAAAAAGTAATATTCAATAATGAGCAATTAAGTCTTGTGTTATCATCTACCCTGTACCCTCTGCATTGTTACACTTACTTTGACGCAACTAGTCTTTTTTTTTTAGTACCCCTGTTAGAGATTTCTATAATATTGGGTTGTGTATAAAATATTTACATTCTTTAAGTATATTCTTAAAATGCTGTTTGAATTTTAATTCAAGTATACTGCTTCAGTATTAGATTTGTTAACAGTGGAATTATTCCAGATAGTGTATAACCAATTACAGTCCTTCAACAAGAAACAGTGCATAGTCATTCTATTTGGTGTTTCTAAAAAAGTGTTTCTCTGACATTTAAACTAAGCGAGATAAGCCAAGACTTTGATGTATTTAATTGCGTCCTTAAACTTTTACTTGTCCGTGTGTCATGTTCAAACACTTGAAGGGGTGGCTGAAATCTTTGCACTTTTATAACTAGGCTTTCACAAACATTAGATACTCCATGTTCATGCTGTCCTCCATCCCCCATGTCTTTCCATTGCCCACTATCAACCCAACTCTTTCCGTTGCCCCTCCCCATCTTTCTGTAGAACACCCACCCCCCCATCTTTCCATTGCCAACCATCACCCCCTCATCTTTCTGTTGCCCCCCCATTCCCTCTGTCTTTCCACTACTCACAATCCCCCCCACTGTCATTGCACTGCCCATCATCCTCTGTTATTCTAGTTGTAATCTTATTTCCTAAACTTATATACTTTTCATTTTTATTATTGTTTTGGTTGAGGCAATCTTCACCTTTAAATTAAATTGGGAGATTTTGGAACAAAGACATAACATGAATGTTGATCCTATACCTTATTTATTTACAGATTTCAGTAAAAGGATAATGAACAGATAAAATTTCATGTTCTATGTTTTGTGAGTCTGTGTTTTACAGTATGAATCTTTATACATATGATGCAATAATGAAAAGATTCCAACCTCATCAAAAAAGGATTTCTAGAAAAGATTGCATTTGATCAGATTTTGGAAAGTTGTGCATAAAGCTTTTCAACTCTCTTTTCTACCTTTGCTGGTTCCCAGACTGCATGAATTTAAGCAAGCTACCAGGCTGGCATCTCAGTCCCACCCTTTCACTGTCAAAACAGTTAAATGTAACCATCTCTTCTACTCAAACAGCTTTTTCTCTTACACTTCCTGTTTGTGGAACTCCCTTCCCCTTACTTGCTTCTCCGATGACTATAATCTTAAAATATTCAAGTGTAATGTCAATCGGCATCTGACACCTTGAGATTGTTCCTCGTCCATCTCTGTATCTTTCATCAAACACACCTCTTGTTTTTAATCCTTGGTAACCCCTTGTGTGCTAGTAGCACTCCCACCTTACTTGCTTGGGGTGAATTGCTTTAAAAAAAACAAGAAACTATATACAGAGGAACTATGCACTTGCATAGGTATAGCAATAAATCTGCAGTCTAATTATCAAAAAAGTATTAATTTTATACAACAAAATTTTATTTTTAAACATGCCCCTTTCTTGTCAGTGCACTTAATTTATTGGTATTTTATAATTACAGTTTCTTCGCTTGTATTTCTAGCCTATGGAACTCTCTTCCAGCTTCTTGTTTTTCTGCTAACTACCATCCACAACAATTTAAATGTCAATTACATCTTTTGTTTCTTTTGAAATTTGTTCTTTCTATTGTCCTTTCTCGTCATTACCATTTTCTTGGCTCCCTTCAATCTACTGGTCTTTGATCCTCCTCCATAACTCCTTGCATCTTAGTGTTTCTATTGCTTTGCACCCTGGAAAGTTCACTTGACTTTCTCCACCAAAGGTCTGAATTTTGACCAAAGAGGGCATTACCATTATCCCGCAAGATAAACACATGTCTACTATATGTGATGGGATATGAAAGCTGGATTCTGCCCAGATCTCATGCTCTCATACCAACCCTCTCAGCTGTACTGGCAGGATACAAAGGAAAATAGGGCATTAGATTTGGGGCTTGCTTGGCTGCAGGAGTTGCTGGAAGTTGGTCAGTGTTGACAACCAACCAAATTCATTTTCTGTCTGGATTAATGTTCATAGCCTTTCTCATGTTTAGATGTGGTTGTAAGAAAGCAGAGGTCAGGGTTTTCCTTCCCCTAGATCGACTGCCTTCTTGGGCTAATGAACACCATCTACTTGAAGCATGAACACATGCATTCTCATATATATATATATATATATATATATATATATATATATATATAATGTTTTATTTTTTTAATTATATATATAATATATTTAATAAATTTTATTTTTGACAAAATGCAATATCTCTCAAAGAAAAATGATTAATTTAATGAAAAAGCACTCAATAAATCTTTCATGAAAAGAAAATGTAGACCAATTTAAGACATAAAATATTTAGAAAACCAATCTTCCTGCTACTGTGGTTTCTACCAATTAGGTATCATTAGGTAGTAAAATTTTAATGTCTGATGATACCTAATTGGTAGAAAGTGCGGTAGTAGCAAAGAAGGTTGGTTTATGACTTCACCCAAAGTGTTGTAAGTTCAGTACCTGGCTACTACAGTGGCGAACAAAAATTTGGAGACTTGAGTTAAAGGGAGATAACTAGAACCTCTAGAAGAGGCATAGCAAGTGGAACTAGAACAATCTACCCCAGTGGACGAAGTAAAGGGTTCAGTTCAAAATTCCAATCACCTGAAGAAGGCCAGTGTGTACAAAGGCCAAAACGTTATGAATATGGCAATAAAGATGAGAACAACAATCCAAACAATGTAAATAATTGTTTTTATTTTCTTCATGAAAAACAATTTTTAGTATTAACTGATGTTCATTGAACAGCTGAAGATCTTCATTTTTAGTAGTGTTTTGTAAATCTGGAATCATAACACCAGATCACTCACAGTGGCTTAATAATAATAATGTTGATACTGAGGATCCATTTTTCAGATAATATCTCCATTTCATGATAAAAAAAGAACTTCTTTTTTTGTAAAAGAGCTCGAATAAAAACCACATGTTTCTGGTGTGTGTGGATAAAGTAATTGTCACTCTTGACTTAAATATCTATGTTCTGGATTAGTCTAATATAAAGTCCTTGTTCTTCTAGTGTAGACATTCCTTGAATTTGCCTATAACTGTTTATATGATAAATGTCCACCATATCACATTCATTTATTTAAATGAGAGCCAGATTTATGTACAACTATTCAAAATATGTTAAGAATGCAATGATTTTTGTCTAATTTTGTGTGTCCTCCTAACCCAAATTAGCATCAGTAAACTGAAAGGAATATATACATCCTCTTTATATGATTTTTTTTTTTTTTAATGCTTAATACACATCTTTAAAATATGAATTTCTCTGAACATGTCAGTTTGATGATAGGAAGGTTTACGAAAATGGGAACAGAGTCGATTATGCTGGCCTTGCATTAATTCCCTAATTTCTTCAGTCATTCCTTCAAATGAACACCAAATTACTTCAACTCTGTACTTCTAATGTCTCTGGCTAAACTTTGTAATTATATTTACTTTTTATTTATTTGTTTTTTCTCAATAAGAGTAGGTAGCTTCATACTGCTCCTCGGTCTTTTGAACAGGAGTAGAGGTGTATTCCTCATTTCTTGTTTAGGATTGTTTTTGGTTCCTACAAGGTCTTTTAATTTTCCTTTCACTGCAAGTAGCTCCTTGCGAATTAGTGGAATTATCACCTTGCTTGGGGTGAATTGAGTGTGTGTGTGTGTGTATAATAATATAATGTAATATATATATCAGATATTGAGCACTTTATCCCATAAATATAGCACACCTTAAGAGTATATTTCTTTATTTATATATATATATTTATATAATGTGTGTGTGTGTGTGTGGTGCTTATTGGAAAGCAATCAATATCAATTATAGAGTGAATATATTTAGTTGAATGGATATTAGTATATGTTTGTGACCCTAGGTTTGAAACTAACCAGTGAGGTGGGCGCATTTAATGGCTAAAACCTCAACAGTCTGGTTGGTCAAGGCTAAGCTTTTAAAATATTTTTCATTCCCTTTCACTCCAAGTACCCTCTAGCATCTTAGTGGCATTATTGCCTTGCTTGGGATGAATATATATATATATAATATATATATATATATATATTGTGTGTGTGTCTGTACGCACACTTTAAATAATAAACAATCTAATGATTTGAATAATCACTAAAATATTAACAAAATTGAAGGTGTAAACTATTGTAATATTTATCAGCATGAGAAAACAAAAAACAAAATGTTTGCATTTCAACTGAGACTGGTCATGTTCATTTTGGGGAAAGCATGAACTCATTTCTCCCTACACTTTGTCTTATATCTTGACCAAAAAATAAAATATTGTTGCTAGAATTCCATAATGATTAATAAAAGAGGGGAAAAATGAGTACTGTACTACCCAAGCAGTAGAAATAGTATATAGCTGTTAAATCTATTTTCAACCTTGACAAAGACCAGTCATTTCCTTAACAAAATAAATAAACTTTCGTTTGTCAAATCCAAATTCTAAATAAATATTTTCACGCTTCTGAAGCAATTTACATTGAAGTAACATTTAGTTGTGCATATTATGTTGTTAGTACTGCTGTTTTTATTAATGCTACATTTCCTGACCAATAATAGAAAAGTACTACAATTGTAATACTTTTACTATTACTAATCTTTGACTTGTTGAAATAAAAAGTCAGAGGGAGTTGTAGAATTAGTAGCACTAAGTAAGTGAATGTAAACTGTGAGAATTTTCTAAGTCGGCTTGGAGATGAAAATTATTTTGGGATCCACTACGAAATGTCTGTTTGCATGTTAATTTTACTTTTTGTAATGTCATGCATATAGCTATTTATGTACTCTCTACCATGGTAACCTTTTCAAATTTGTCTTCCACCCCGTCTTACTGAGGGGATGACCTGCTTTCTCTTTCTCTCCCTCTTCTTAGAACAAGAATTGTGTCATTTTGTTTCTCTACTCTCCACCTATCTCTCTTGGGGACCAGAATTGTGTCATTTGGCCTTACATCTCTCTCTCTCTCTCTCTCTCTGAAAGGTGCCATTCTCTCTCTCTCTCTCAAGTATGCCATATTCTTGCTCTCTTTCTACTTGGAGCCAAGCTTGTATCATTTTAGCCTTTCACCTCTCTCTAAGGGTTCTCTCTCTCTCTCACTCTCTCTCTCTCTCTCCCCATCTCTTTTTCTATCATTTGTATGCTGTTACCTACATACCATGCAGAGTTGTACACCCGCTTCACTTACCTCACTGCTGTCAGTCCTTGCAACTTCACCCCTCCGCCCTGCTCCGTTGGCATTCTTCCTCCACCATTTACCCCATTTATTTTCACATCTTGTTTCTAAGCGTGGTTCTGTTTCTACCCAGCTCTGCTTGATACAAAAAAAAACGCATATAGACACGTGTATGGGCACATACATAGAGAACTGCACATTTTTGTCAGTTCTCTCATATTTACAGGAGCTTTTAGATACACCATATAATATTTGAGGACCCACATGCACACTTGGATTTACATGATTGTTTGTATTACTGGATGATATGAAAGGCCAACAGACACATACACATACATTCTGTGTCTGCGTATATATATATATATATATATATACACACACACACACACACAGTGGAGGTGGGGAATAAATATTTGTATACCATGAATTTTTTTTATTTAATACAAATTTTATAAAAGAATTTTATAATCCATACAATATTTTATACTATGGCATAATGCTGCAATATGCAAAAAAAAAAAAAATTAAGAAAAATTTGTTATAATAACGAAATTAAACAAATTTGGAGGTGAAAAAAGTATTTGTACAACATTATAATACCTATTTAATACTTTGTAGCATATCCCTTCCTCAATTCAATATCAATCGGTCTCTTTTTGTAAATTTTTAATCAATGATTTTCAAGTTTCTGTTAGTACTTTAATCCATTCTTCTTTGCATATTCTCTTTAGGTCCAGGGTGTCTTTTGGAGCTCTTTTATTAACTTGAATTTGTAATAAATACTACAACTTCATTATTGGATTCAAGTCTGGAGACTGTGATGGCAATTCAAGTGTATTGACATTGCTTTCAATAAGCCATTTTGTTTTTTTTTGTAGATTTAGCCATATGTTTAGGGTCATTATCTTGTTAGAAAATCCATTCATTTGGGAGTCCAAGCTTTTCTACTGACCCAAACAAATTAGAGTCTAAAACATCTTGGTATATCTTTGAATTCATCCTACCATCTATTATCTTTAATCTACCCATACCATTAGCAGAAAAAACATCCCCAAACCATTGGGATTGCCACAACCAAATTTCACCATTGGTGCAAAAGGCTGTGCCGTCTTTTCTCCAAATATGAGTCCTTGATAGTTTGATTTTTGCTTCATTTCTCTATAAAATACTTTCCCAAAATGATTCAGGTTTATTCTTATGCTCTCAAACAAATTTTAACTCGACATCCTTATGTTTCTTCAATAGTAATGGAGTTTTTCGTGGAGCACATGATCTTAGTCAACTTTGAAGTTCATTGTTTATTGTTTGCTTCATAATACCTGATGATACCTGATGCTTTTAATTCTTCCTGTAGTCATTGAATTTTCTTGAATTTTGTGCTGAATTCTTCTCATTGATCTGGGAGATATCTTCCGTGGTGCACCAGATCTCGATTTGTCCTCAACAGTTTTCACTTTTTTATACTTAGCAGTAACAGAACTAATAGTAGTAAATGGTATATTCAGGATATCTGCTATTTTCCTATAGATTTTGCTTTCCTTCTAATGTTTTATGATCAATTCTTTTTACGAATTTGATACTTGTTTGCCCTTCCCATGATGATAATTATTGTGTATGATTTTCATGTGGAGATAACCTTATATAAGAAATGAATTGTGGAATGTTCTAGATTGTTCCAATAATAAGATCATTGGAAGAATCTAGCAAAATCTTACAAAGAATTATGTAAATAACGGTAATTTATTAATAAGTCTTTTGATATTAAAGACATTTTATACAAATATATTTTCACCTCAAAATTTTATAAATAAAACAATTTCATTAATAAAAATAAGTTTTCTAATTGTTTTTTGCATATTGCAGCATTATGCAATGTATTGAAATATTGTATGGATTTTAAATTTTTTGATAAGTTATTATTAGGTTGGTGCAAAAATAATTTCGTTTTCTCACATAGTAACATATGTTAGAAAACGAAATTATTTTTGCACCAACCTAATACTATGTTAATTAAAAACAAATTTCATGGTATATGAATATTTATTTCCCCAAACTGTATATATCTCAATTTAACATATTTCACTTTTATTAAAACTTCCTCAGAGATTGAGAGACAAAAAGACAGAAACTCTGGTATTTTCAATTTGTCTGTTTTCTCTCAATTTCTGATGAAGAAGCTTTAATAAAAGTGAAACATGTCAGATTGAAATATGTTTTCTATCTGTTCTTTATTTTATCATCCTGTTGGATTCTGACCCATATCTGATCTGCCTTTGATATTTAACATATATAATAAAATACAGTTATATAGAATGGGGCTGTTCATGGCTCACCACACTCTCAAAGGCACATGTATTTTCATCAGATTATCTGCTACTATATATTAAAAGTTACAGGCCTGTACAACTCTCTTTACCTCCCAGCAAAGACAGTTTCAAAAAGACACGAAAACAGGCATATATTTTGTTTTAAAAATGACAACAAAATGAAATCCGTCATGTTTATTTAACAGCTTTAATATTGAAATTATTTTATAATACAAACACTTACTGTATTCATATTTGTGAGTACATAAGCATATATATATATATATATATATATATATATATGTATGAATCATTCATACAAAAAACAAATATAGATTCATGTAATAAGTTGAACAGCACCTATAATCAAAATATATATAGTCATCCACAGACAGTTTTTATTGTATCACAGCTCTGCAGTGAAAAAATCTTTTCTACTTTGTCATAATCTTTCCTCCATCATATATATATATATATATATATATATATATATATATATATATATATATATACACACACACACACAGGTATTGGTTAGGCATAACTGTACGGAAGTTGTCAATCATTGTGTTAGTATGAAGTCACAATACATTGTGACTAAGGGATTTAAACATAGCGGCATTGTTCAAACTCTAAGATCCACTCAGCATTGGTGAAGAAATGTTTTCTTTTTATCTTTATACATATTGTCTTTTTATAGATATATTTTATTTTCTTTACCAATGTGTTACATACTCTGATGATCAGTTACCTTGATAAAGTCCATCAAAGGACACAACACTTTGGTAAAGAAAAATTTTCTTTTTTGTCTTTATTCACATAAATGATATCGGACATTGAGATCTGTTGCTAATAAAATTGTGCTTGTTGCATAATAACAAGGATAAACTGTATATTAATAATAAATATACATTTTTTTTTTTTTTCTTTACTGCTAAAAATGTATATTTACTTATAATTCATAAAGTTTACTACTTAGATTCTTTTAATACTTTGGATACTCAAGTCCTGTCTATGTGTGGACATATAGGATGTTATTTCTGCTACAGGACTTTTAACAGTTTTAGGTATTTATTCTGATGACAACTTTTTATTCCTATCTTAATAGTAAATCTAATAAGACTGACAAAGTAAAACTGGAAGCTGCTCTCAAAAATTACCCCCAATCAGTTGTTAACTGGGACAAAAAATGTCTTGTAAATTTTAATACCTACAAAATAAAACTGCTATCCTTTAATCGTAGAGAACCATTTTTGCTTTTTCCTGAACTTAGCATCCGCATAGCTAACTTCAGGAGGGCAACTCATTATGTCTTCTTGGTCTCAAGTTTGGTGCGATGATATAAAATAAATTGTTACGTCTGCTGCTAAGAAGGTTGGTTCATTCTTGTGTCACACAATTTTTCTTGTCAGAATCCATTCTGCCCATTTATAAATCTACCATTCCTCTGTGCATTGAATATTGCTGCCATATCTGGCTTGGTTCTCTGGCTATATATCTCGAGATTCTTGACAAAATCCAAAGGATGTTCTGTAATGATATGAATCCTGACCTGGCATCTCAACTTTAGACAGTTTACCACTGCCATGACGTTATACAGTGTAACCCAGATATAAGAGAGTTGTCAGGACCGGAGAAGTCTCCTCTTATATCCAGGTTTCTCTTATATCCGGGTTTGGTCTATTTTGTTTAGGTAAGTATGGCTCTAATTTGGGACCAGATAAAATCTCTCTTATATCCGGGTTTCTCTTATATCAGGGTTACACTGTATTAACAAAAGAACTAGAAAGCGAGACAAATTATGAATGTGCTGTACATATATAAACAAACACAAGTATGAAAAAGTTGGATAATTGTGGAAAAAGATCGTAGAAAGAAAAACGAAAAATATGGATCATGATTTAAGCCTAAAATACTCAGAGATTATAAAGTCATCATTTATATCATACAATAAAAAAAAATAATCTATACTATATTTTTGATAGTACTAACACCTAAACTATGAATTGATGAAAAATAAATGAGAGAAGAAATTCCTTAGAAATATGTTAAATATATATAGTGTCATTTCATTAATTTATAAGCCCAATATTTCATTACATGTACAAGTCTTGTAATCTTGACTTTTTAATCTGATTAAAATTTAATGAGAACTTTTTATCCCCATTTGTAGGACTTCACATATGGTAAGTGTCTAATAAGCGGGTCAGAAACGTCATGTTTTTACCTTTTAATTTAACTCTTTGAACCTGATAACCTGTATTATCTGATAATCTAAGTAAAAAGCAAATCAAATGCAGGACCACAGGATCTCGGACATACAGGAGGCATATATATTAAATCAAAATGTAGTACATAATTAATTCTTACATCTTGGGCCCTTTGCTTTGTATATAATAATTCTAGCATCTGACTTATTAAATGAAATATTAATATTAAATCTGTATTAATGTTATATATGAAGTCGAGGAAAAAAAAATTATCAGGATTGGTTCTGTAAAAAGAAAACTACAACACATATCAATTCTGCATTTAATCTCCTTTTAGGTAGTCTTCCTTCTAAAACCACATACTTTCTCCAACATTATTTCCATTGATGGAAGCATTGCTAGAACTCCTTTTTTGGATGGCGAGCAGCAGCCACATTGTATTCTCTTGAATTTCCTCAGCATCTTGAAATCTCGTTTCTTTCAAGTGGGATTTGATCTTTGGAAAGAGGAAAAAGTCATAAGGAGCAAGATCTGAGGAATATGATGGTTGTCGGACTTGGGGAGTGTTGTACTAAGCCAAAAAAAATGCCGTACAAGCTGTGCTAAATGAGCAGATGCGTTGTCATGGTAGAGTTGCCACTCACCCCATGACTTAGTGTGCATGTGTAACTGAGTTCAAGGCCAGCTTCACTCTGCGTACTTTGTTTCCATTAACACAGAAACAGTCCCAATACTTTTTGATCAGGCCCTACACACACACACACACACACACAAGCCATATTTCTGAGTCGAGTGTTTGATCCTCAATGGGTACCTCATACTTTGTGTGAAAACTAATGTAGAATTACTTTTTTGCCATAATGACTTACATTTGTATTTTTTCTATCTCTCTCTCTCTCTCTCTCTCTCTCTCCTTTCAAATATGGTTTAATTTTGATGGACGTTTCAGCAGGTAATATTAAAAAGAAAAATATCAGATGGTCTGTCAAATGTGCCTGGAACTTTCTCCATGTTTCCTATTTGACCCAGTTTGAAACAAATTGCTATTCATGCATTTATTACAGATTTATAAAATTTCTGGGAGGTGGGGAGCAAGCCTTATATGCTATTGAATCTGGTCATTTTTAAAATCAAAATGGAGTATTAAATAATACATCCTATTTTATGTTGCAGTGTTAAATTGAACAGATTTTTTTTATTTAAATGAGTATTTAAAGACATTTGTCTTATATAACCCTGTTAAGTTCCCTCTTTGAAACCCAAAGTGAAATCCTCATTAATCTGTGTAGTCTCATACCAGCCAGGGTGGGAAGTAGGTCATTCATTTGAAGCTTTTCTTTATCATTTTGTTGTCAGAACTTTGAGAAATTCAACTACAAAACAAATGCACTTTTCTGCTTTGAAAATTGTGGGCAGGAAAGAATTAAAAACATTCATTTAATGATAATATTTTTAAAGATTTACTTTCTTCAAGATACTCGTTTATTTCACCTTTAAACTCTGTCTGTAGAGACTATTGTCAAAAAAAATTATCCTTGTTTTAATTCTTATAGATAAGGTTCATTTCAAGGTGTCTTAATGTGTAGGAAAGGTTTAATGGTGCTCTAACAGGATATGCAAGTGGTGTAAAGGATAGCATCTCAAAATTAGAAAAGCCGGAGATCTATAAAATATGACCAGTGCATGTATATGATGCACACACTAACCAAACTCACCTGCGGTGGGAGGAAAAGCACTCAGCCAGCCAAGATCAAATAAAGTGGTAAACACACAATTGTCTCCCCCCCACCTCGCAAAAAAAAAAAAATTGAAATAGTTTGCGTTGAGGAATAAAGGTTCACATTTTTGCAACACAGCTGCCGACCACCTGATTCCATAAAACCATGAACCTGGTAGAGTGGCCAGACACTGTGCACAAGAAATTTAATTCATAATTTAGAAAAGCTCTGCCATTTTATACAGCATGGAGTACTTTTTCTTTCATGGCAGACTCATTTTAAGAGCTGGTTATTTCTATCAAATATATAAAATGATGAAATTGGAGACTTTAGAAATATAAAAGTCATTATTAACTTATTTAGAAATCCAATTTCATCATTATTATTTGCTCTGTTCTTACATTGAGCTCTCTTCGAACTTATATCCTCTTTGGAATTATCCCTACTAATTATCAAATAATATTATATATATAATGGTAGACTCTCCTATCATGATCAATAAGCAGTGGATGGTGCCTTTCATTTTACACTTATGCATGCCAGCTGGGGCTATTTTGGAGAAAATCAGGTAAGGGAAAGACATATTTCATTTGTGCTTTCTTAAATGCGATACTAGCCCAGCCCTGCTGCAGGCGACAATGTCACACTGACAGATGAAATTTGTTAAAGCAGGATTTTGATTGCATCTCTGCATCAGAGCTTCATGAAGCTGATCACAGTGTTTCAGTCGACTGTCTTCAAAACCCTTTAACTTAATGAAACATGTCTTACGCCAATCCTTTCATTTTGATGCTTGGGCTTCCCAGGCTTTTAGTTCAAAGTTGTGACATTTCAAGTTGTCTTTCAATTTGTCTTTGTAGCATAAGAGTGGATGTCTAGCTGAACACTTGGAGTTTGGTAGTTGTCCATACAGCACCTTTTTTAGAAGACTATGCTCATCCATTCTTACAACATGACCAGCTTAATATAGCTCAGAGTGAGGATTGAACATTATGCATTAGTAGATTGTTATTAATCTGTTATGCCATAGTAAGCGCCTAGCTACTTTAGTCTGTCATATGACGAGAGTAGTGAGATAGAAGATACTTCACTTGGAAAATTATCCATACTATGTCCTAGTCTGGTACAAGGCTAAAGTAGTAGAGCAACCTGCTATTTGAGTTAATTATCATTCTTTACTAGAGCTCATCTCTTTCTTATGCAATGTCTGTCTGTAGGACATCAAGAGTTCTGTAATCCATTAGGGTTGTAGAGTTATCCCATGTACTTCAGCTATATTAACAGTGGTGTGTCTAAGGTAAGAAAGTTTAACAGATTTTATCTCTCTTGAAGCTGGTTTTGAATTGGGTTTTTTTTCTGCTATCTAGCTGCCACCTGAAGGCAAGATAGCCAGTCTGCCTTGCTTTTTAACCTATAACTGGGGGAAAAGAGATTAAGTCATATCTTTCCCCAAATTATTTTCCTAGTCACTAACAGTTACAACATATCCAAGATGTGAAGCAGTGAGAGATAAAGTCATGACATTACAAAAGATTCTGATTTTAATTGGGAATATCTAAATTTAAATTCCATTATTAAGATAATTTTTTAAGCCTGAAGGATGAGGCAGCCAAGGTGAGTTGGGAGAGTCACATCTGGATACATCCTTAATCAAAGACAGTCAGGATGGAATGAGGAGGTTATTTCTAACTGAACCCCACCTAAAAATGTTCTACACTGCTTTTATCAAAACACATGATGATGGGGGGGGGTATGTTGAGCATTTGTATATTTGTACCTCAGTCTCACTTTGTTGGCATGTTGCTCTTTCATTCAGTAATAATAATTTCAAATGTATGTGTGTGCATGTGTACACACACACATCTGCCTGTTTCTGCAGTTGCAGAGTTTCCAAAAAATCCCTGCTTCAACCAACTTAGAATGTGGGCATAAATTTTCTCTTTTCTTGACACAAAATATTAGAGCTTCCTTGGCTTTGTGTGGGTGGATGGGAAACAGGTTGGTTAGTCATAAAACAACTAGACTGTCAGTTACCATAGCAACAAGGTTTTTTTAGTGATAGCAGCTACCATACCTACAGTGTATTTAGTGCCATTTATAAGAATTTAACCCCAGTCCCTTTTATACCATGTTTTGGTCATCTTTACAAGGAACTCGGCTGTATGGATATGATTCTTTTAAATTTGATTAATTTCTTAACCCTTATTAAAATCAGATTAAAGAATTATCATTTATGCTGATTTTCAAGGTTGACCAAAAAACACTTAAAAAAAAAAAAAAAAAAAAAAAAATGAAGTAATCTTCCCTGTCAAATGTTTACATATGGTAGTAAGCTTTTTTTAGCTTGTCATTATCTATGGTAGATGGGTAGGTGTGTTGCCAGATTGTATTAATAGTAGGGGAGGCTTTACGTCAGTGGGGTCATGAGTAAAAAATTTAGGCACTAAAATTAGTTCACATTTTTCACATGGTTGGTTGGGGCGATTTTCTGGGATTGGGGGGGTTTGTAACAGGGTTGTTGGTAGGTAACCAGCAGACTTAAAAAATTTCAAGTCCAAGTAAGCCTGATCTACTAAATGGGTTAAAAAAAAGAATTTACTAGGATATTCAAATCCTCTTCTAACAAAGAAATAATTCAAATTTTACAATATTTTGTCTTAAGTTTTTATGGAATGTCCTCCCCTTCACCCCAATTTTTTGTGTATATATAATATATATATATATATATATATATATATATATATATATATATATATATATAATTATCATTAATTATAATATTTAACTAAACTAAAGTATCTATTTTAATCACTAATATCTTGTTATCCCTACATTCTATCCCAACCTCGGCTGTTTTGATAAAACGCTTCTTGTCCCAAGCATGCCACAAACAAGAATTTAAGGAGAAAGAAGTGATTTAGCAGTTAAGAAAACTACACTTCCATAACTACTTTAGTGCCTGAGTCATATTAATATCAAAATTTGGTTACATTCATTGTCCAGTTGAGTGGGTGCCAGTGAGAACGCCTATTGTGATGCATCTGTTAGTAATGTAGGCTTACAAACCATTGCTTTTGAGTTTAATCATTTGATGCTCAGCTTTTATTGCCCTGTGTCAAACTGGGCTTAGTTAAAACATGAGTAGAGATCTATGAAATGATATCTGCATCAATGTGTACATGCACATATACAAACACACAATACGATATCTCTTAAGAACAGAAATGTGAAAGATGAGGATATTATTCAAAGCAAATGACTTGTTTGGTAGAGTCAGGGATACGATATGCTGATTATCCACCCGTGCTTTGGAATGTTAGGCAGTTTGTTTACAGAAGGCGGCACCTGCTCATAAGCAGCTGATGAGTAAATGTCTTTAATAATTGTACATGACATGTATATACCTGAGCCTAGCAACTGGCATGAATGCCATCTTTATTGATTTGCTTGTTGCTAGGAAGCTCACAAACAAATTCTTGGGGCCAGCCAGTAAAAGTGCTCCCAACTTTAAGAGTTAGATATTGTTAATCAGTCTCCCCCACCCACCAGTCATCTAGGATTGAATGTATTAAGTTGGTGCAAAAATAATGACGTAATAATGTCGTTTTTTGCACCAACTTAATAATTGTTTTGAAGGGTGTGTATTTTGTTTGTTAATGTTGTTGCTACTGGTGATTGATTAGGGGGGTGGGGTGAGGAAGGGAGGAAGAAAGAAGTGAAAGAAAGAAAGAAAGAAAAATAAACAAGCAGGTATAAATGGCAGCGGTTGACTTGGCACTAATTCCATGAAAAGAAGAAGGTATCAACATGTCGCTTGTTGCATGGAAGGATTTTTTTTTTCAATTCTGTTTAAATTTAATCTTTCATTTTCTGTGTGCAAATCATATATATATATAATATACACACTATACACACACACACATATATATATATATATATATATATATATATATATATATATATATATAAGATAAAGAACAAATAGGATACCTTTATCAGTCTAACATGTTTCACTTTTATTAAAGCTTCATCAGAGATTGAAAGAAAAAAGACAAATTCTGGTATTTTCAGTTTTGTGCGGTCAATGATCCACACAAAATTGAAAATACCAGATGTGTGTATGAAAGAGAGAGAGAGAGACAGAAAAAGTAAATATAAATGCCTGGTTTTTCTTCAGTTTAGAGTTGCTGCCATTAACACTTTTCAAAAAGATCAGCCAAAGTCGCTTTCGAAAGAATAGATTCGAGCAACCAAAGTTTTAGTCAAGGCTGGAATACATTTGCACTAACCAATATTTAACCAAAGACTATTTTTTTAGTATTTCATACCTACCTAGAACTTTGGTAATTGCAAGAATTTAGAGTTAGTCATGTAGAGAAGAATGTTGTGCCAAAAGTACTCTAATATTTTTCTAGGAATATTATTTTATGATTTTCCTCAAAATTATATGAAAAGTTTGTTTTTTAATCAATATTTAATTTTTCTAAAACATTTTAAAATAAATTATTTTTTTCTCTGCAATATGAAAGTAATTTCTAAATTTTCAGCTGTCCTGAGTTTTGATTGAATTAAAGAAAACTCAGTACAATTGAAAATTACTTAGATATTCTTTTTCTGTATCATAAACATTGTTACTTTTCAGGTATTGTGAAAAGTTCATTTCAGCTACAGAAATGTATATGAACATTTCATTTTTTTTAAAAAAAAATTTATTTTTTTAAACAGTATTTGTCTTTATTTTCATTGCTGCTGACAATGAATTCTGTTGTATATTCATTTACTTTCAAGCATGGCCGGTGCATACTACAAAACACCCCTGGACTTTGTGTTTCTTACTATCTTATCAACATTTACTCTTTTTCTACTTACATTTACATATGTTACAAAAGTACAATTGACTATTAAATGATAAAAGAAATTTGTGGATTTTGACATAACTCTGGAATCTTATTCTTTTTTTTTTTTTTTTTCTTTTTCCTGTGAATTTGTTTTGCTCATGCCAAGTCTTGAAAAAACGCTATAATAAATTCACTATTTTTTTTATCCATAATGTTGAATGTGTTAAAAAAAAGTGTTTAACTTTTTAAAGAGAAAAATCTCAAATTGATGTTTAAAAACTGCAGCAAAAAACAAAACATTGTTGATTTATTTTAGATATAATGATTTCCTATGACATATCTCTTTCATGTTTTGTATTTGGAAAATTGAGCTCTAGTAGACTAGAGGGGGTGGGCAATATGATAGATTAGGCATGGGCCCACAAGATCTTTACACCAGCCCTGCTTCTGGGTCCCAAATGGGATCTTCACATTTCCCAATGCATATTTGTGTGTATAAAAAAAAAATACTAAACAAAAAACTTCATGTTACTACTACTACTACTACTACTACTACCCCCCCCCCCACACACACACACAAACTGAACTGAATGTTTTTTTTCTTAATTTCCATGGAATGTTTTATTACAATATTAACAGGACAGCTGATTGATGGAATGAATTAGATTTTAAAATAATCTTAGTCTATTAGATTTGTCAACACTACATTTTTTTTATTTATGGGCATGAAAGATTTGAATGCAAGGGAGTAAACATAGCTTTTAAGGAAGACCAATAAATAAGATATTTTTCCCAACAATGGAGAAAGGCAAGTGAAACAAATAATCTCTTGCTTTTCTTTGTTTTTTTTTTCTTCTGTTGCCACAAAAATGTTAATAATAGGGAAATGTAATGAAAATAGATTATTATTAAATGGTTGACACTGCACCAATTTTAATAGGTCTACTACAGCATCAATCAAATTATAATTAGGTCTGTTCCTCTGTTTGTAAGTTAGCACATGTATTACACCCTACTATTACCTCAGGTAAATAATAGACCCTTCCATTTTGATTGTGATAAAAGATGAAAGCAAAAGGCATATCAAAGATACTGACTGGTTTTAGTGAGAAAAAGAAAGCAAGGAGGCAATAACACTCTCATACAATAATGGTAATAATAGCTGTTTCTTTACAAGGAAACAGTTGATATTTATTATTATTACAGTAATACAATTGGTTGAAATTTAAATAATTTTTCTCAAGTCCAGTGCTTGTTCTTGCTTATTCCAATACTGATGGAGGTTTCCTTCCTAACCTTTGTTTGTTTAGCGGCACATCAATGAGTCATTTAATGCTGAAATCTAAATTTCTTGAGAGCATTAGTAATTTCATTTACAAAAATGTATTGCTGGTATTATTTTTTTTTTTTTTAGTGGGGGTTTAAAAATGTATTTCTAGGAATAGTTTTTTTATTTTTAATATGAAAATGTATTGCTGGTATTTTTAGCATAAAAATTTATTTTTATACTTTCATAGTGTTTGACCTTGTTCAAAGCCTTTTTTCCACCATTGATCTTAGTGAGTGGTTGTATACAACCAGTAGTTATTTCTGAGCAGGTTTGCTGCCCTGCATGGCATCTATATGAAAGTCTTGATCTGACGGGACTATTTAAGTACATGAATTGAGTTTTCAGGTTGATATTTTGGTTTTATAGCAATTTGTGTTTGCTTAAGTTCAGCTTCAGTGAATTGAAAAAACTTATCAATTTTTAATCTTTTCATTTATACCCTCTTACTTTAAACAATGACCTGCATTCACATTTTGATTGTTATTGTAAAATATTTTATTAAGCTCAAATATTTTCACAGTTATTTTATAGTCATGGAACTTGCAAGGAGCTTATTCAATCATTAACTTAAGAATTCTGCTTCATAGAAAATTCAAATAAGAAAACCTGAAAATTTTCACAGGTACTGCCAGTTTAATAAAATATTTTCTCTTAGGCCAGGGATGAACTTTTTCTCCTGGTTGAATATAGTAGGATAATAAATCTAACTGGGCATAATCACAATCTGAGGTCAAATTATATTATCGAACATGCTAGAGGAAAAAAAGTGTTTTTTCAATTTGGTTCATTTGTATATATAACCAAAACACATCCTCCTGTATACTTGAAATCATCTCCAGATGACATGGAATGCCTCTAAAAATGGAGATAATTGTTACGCAGTACATATGAATAAAAAAAAAAGACGTTGAGTGGGAAAACTAAGCTGAGATTTAATAAAACAAAATATCCAGAAACAAACTTGTATAAAAGTAAATCTTTGTGTCAGTAGTAAAAGAGTTTTGAAAATTTTGAAAATTATTAGTGAAAAGTGAGTTGTTTTTTTTGTTTTTTTTACCTGTAAATGAAATTAAAAAATAATTTGTATCAGAAATTTTTTGTTGAAAAACATTCATTTTTACAAAAATATTTATCAAAATTCATTGAATTATTGTATTTTAATAAAATTGTGGAAACTTGTTAAAGAAAGTTATTCTATTGCAAAGTCATGGCAGTTTATACATTAAAAAAAGGTCTCTGTGGAGAGCCATGATTATCTACTTCATAGATGGCATTTGAAAAAGAAATACTCCTGAATTTTGGAAGGTGATATGCCTACCATCCAAGTAACAAATAAAAAATGGTACTGATGAGACTTAAGATTTGTGAAATGTTGGGAAGTGCTCTTTGAGTAATGTATGACTTTTTATTTCCCTTATTGCTTTATTGGTGTCTTCTCCTTCACAGATTTCATGAACTGATATTGTCTAGTTACATTTGGACTAATATCCTCATCTTTGTTGTTGTTATAATAATAGTATTCTCATGAACTAAGAATTTGAGACAAGATGAAGTTTTAGAGAAAATGGAAACAAAAGAACACTTATACATAACATCAGGAAGAGACAGCTGAAATTTCTAGGGCCCATAATGAGGAAGGAGGGTTTGGAAAATTTGATACTCACAGGACAGATTGAAGGCAAGAGGGACAGAGGAAAACCATGCATAACTGATCTTAAGATTTTGAAAGTTATTTGTGAAAAGTGAATGAGTTTCATTTCAGGCTGGTATATTTCATATTACTATAGCATTTCACTAAAGCAGGCATTAAATGCATGAAAGTGTTATTGCTTCCTCTATGTTGCCCTTCTTTTTAAAAACACATATATACAGCTTCAACACATCCAAATTGGCGCTTAGTGGAAGTTTTTAAAAAAATGATTACAGATTTGTGGGCAGGGGACAGGCAAGCCCTTATAGGGGATGCAATGTATTTGCTACCTAAGGAACAGAATTAAATGATGATGATGATGATAATAACAACGTCAAAGTTGAGGACATTAGTCCAAACATAAGCAATGTAAATAAATCTGTATTACTTTACATGTGTGCACACTGTTGAAATTGTATTTACATATACAAGGGCGTGCTAAATATTCTCACCCCTAAGAAAGGATTGTCTCCAAAATTCAGGCTTTTGGTCATTTGGACAGATGTGAATTTGATATTATATTTATGCTTAAAAAAATGAAATGTATACTTACTTTCTTGCTTTCTGCTTTCTTTCAGGTTTACTATGCAAAGAAGAAACGCCGGGCACAACTGCCACATGATGAATCAATACATAAAAAGGGGCGTACGAACGTACCTGTTTATAATGACGGTTATGATGATACAAACCATGACTACATAATCACCCCGGGGGAGAAGTGGATGGACAGATACGAAATCGATTCCTTAATTGGAAAAGGCTCTTTTGGCCAGGTAAGTATAATTTACTGGTGTTGCTTGGTAAAGTGTAAGTAATATATATTTATTTTCAACAATGATTTTCTTTACAACAACATTTACTCGTTTCTTTTGAGAAGTTGTAAGAACAATAAGCATTGCAATTGCATTTAAATTGGGATAAATAAATGGGATTTATATGAGTATGGTGTTTGTGTAATTAAAGTTGATACTGTTGTTAAAATTGTATTGTTGTATGGGTGAGAATCATGGAACCCTCAATCAGCTGGACGTCTTCTACAAAAGTTGTCTCCATGTGATCTGTGGCTATACTTTTGATGAAAGAGCTTCCAATGCCAATCTTCTTGCAAATTGCAACATTGGTGGAATTGAGACTTTCCTGATGCAGTGACAACTTTGCTGGATTTGTCATGTTGCAAGGATGAGTGATGGCAGAATACCTAAGGTCCTCATGTATAGCCAGCTTCACAGTGGACAAAGATGTGTTGGAAAGCTCTGGCTCAGGTATAAAGACAAGTTAAAGAGTACCCTCTCAGCTGTCAATGCTAACTTTGAGCAAATTGCTCAAAAATAGATCATTTTTGTGCCAGATAGATATCAGAAATTTTTTAATTGGTCATATTGACCAGCTAAGAGACAAAAGACAACAGTGAAAAGTGTCAGCAAGTATTCCTGTTGCTATGTTTGAGATCGTCGCTGTTGCATGATATGTGGACTTGTATGCAAGTCACTAGCAGCAGTGAAGTGTGACATACAGTACAAAAATAAGAACTGAATGAGTCCATCATATATATATATATATATATACACACACATACGCACACACACAGGTTTAGCTGAATGTAACCGACAGTAAAAAGCAGTTTTTTTTTTTTAATCAACCTTTCTTGGTTTCAAACTAATCACTTTACATTAAATGGAAATCCATAGTTGAATTAGGAGGAAGGGAAAGTCCTAACGATTCTGGCCATCCTATCGGTCATCATCAGAATGAAGGCGCTTAGAAAGATGTAAGTTATCCATGTAAGTAGATTCTTGTTTCCATCTCTTGAAAAATATTTGATGAATTAGTTGGTTACGATTTGAAATTACAGCCTGTCTTTAATGTAAATATAATGTGTCATAATGTCATGGTCGATTTGCAGTTAAGATGTGCTCAAGTGTTTATACACTTGAGCACATGGTCACCATTGTTGAAGCAAATATTATTTATGCTTACCACTTTTCCTTTAATGTAGATCGCTTCCATTATTTTCTAATATTTTTTGATGTAAAATTGTATCATGGATATGGAAATATTTGATGTGACAATAAATTGCACCCTATTGAGAAATATGACAAGTGTGTTGGTGAGAAAGAGATGTGGTGGTAAGACTAATGTATTTAGCCATTTAAAATTATAAGATAAACTTGTTGCCTAAATATACATTATTATATCAATATAAAGAATTAATGGATTTATTTTTAATCCAAGCTTATCAGACAATATGAAAGGAACTTACTTAAAATAGATAAAACTTGTCTATATTATTTAATGAAACATGCATTAATAAATATATATATATATATATATATATATATATATATCTATATATATTCAAGAGAAATCAATAGCCCTGAAGAGTGAAGGCATTACTACAATGCACTCATGAAACTTTGAAGTTGGCATGACTGAAATAACATCACACAATTAAATGGTATGTTTCTCCACATTAATTCTATCAACACTCTATCCTTACCTTTTGATATTGAGCACTTTGACAAAAACCTGCCTGACTAAAATGCCTTTCCACCAGTTAACTACAGAAAAAGAACTGGCAATTTTGGCAGCTAAAAATTCTTGCAAAATATATATATCAGAAAATTTTTCTTAAGTGCATATGAGGCTGGATAAAAAAAAAAAAAATAATTTAAACTCTCACTGATACATTTACAATATGTTTGCTTTTCTTCTCTTCCCTCTTCTCCTCCTTCTTTTCCTGCTTCCTTTAATACATTTACGATACACTTGCTTTTCATCTCTTCCACCTTCTTCTTCTTTTCCCCATTTTTCTTCTCTTCCCCTTCCTCTTTCTTTTTCTTCTCTTCCTCTTTTTCTTCTCTTCCCCCTTCTTCTTCTCTTCCACCTTCTTCTTCTTCCCTTTTTCTTCCCCTTCCTCTTCCTCTTCTTCTCTTCCCCCTCCTCTTCTTCTTCTCTTCCCCTCCTCTTCTTCTTCTCTTCCCCTCCTCTTCTTCTTCTCTTCCCCCTCCTCTTCTTCTTCTCTTCCCCACCTTTCTTCTTCTTCTCTTCCCCCTCCTCTTCTTCTCTTCCCACCTTTCTTCTTCTTCTCTTCCCACCTTTCTTCTTCTCTTCCCACCTTTCTTCTTCTTCTCTTCCCACCTTTCTTCTTCTCCTCCTCTTTCTTCTTCTCCTCCTCTTTCTTCTTCTCCTCCTCTTTCTTCTTCTCCTCCTCTTTCTTCTTCTTCTTCTCTCCTCTCTTTCTTCTTCTTCTCTCCCCTCTTTCTTATTTTTCTCTCCTCTCTTTTCTTCTTCTTCTCTCCCCTTTTCTTCTTCTTCTCTCCCCTTTTCTTCTTCTTCTCTCCCCTTTTCTTCTTCTTCTCTTCCCCTCTTTTCTTCTTCTTCTCTTCCCCCCTTTTCTTCTTCTCTTCCCCTCTTTTCTTCTTCTTCCCCTTTCTTCTTCTTCTTCTTCTCTTCCCCCCTTTTCTTCTTCTTTTTCTCCTCTTCCCCCCTTTTCTTCTCCTCTTCCCCCTTTTCTTCTCCTCTTCCCCCCTTCTCCTCTTCCCCCTTTTTCTTCTCCTCTTCCCCCTTTTTCTTCTCCTCTTCCCCCTTTTTCTTCTCCTCTTCCCCCTTTTTCTTCTCCTCTTCCCCCCTTTTCTTCTCCTCTTCCCCCTTTTCTTCTCCTCTTCCCCCCTTTTCTTCTCCTCTTCCCCCCTTTTCTTCTCCTCTTCCCCCCTTTTCTTCTTTTTCTTCCCCCCTTTTCTTCTTTTTCTTCCCCCCTTTTCTTCTTTTTCTTCTCCTCTTCCCCCTTCTTCTTCTCTTCCACCTTCTTCTTCTTCCCTTTTTCTTCCCCTTCCTCTTCCTCTTCTTCTCTTCCCCCTCCTCTTCTTCTTCTCTTCCCCTCCTCTTCTTCTTCTCTTCCCCTCCTCTTCTTCTTCTCTTCCCCCTCCTCTTCTTCTTCTCTTCCCCACCTTTCTTCTTCTTCTCTTCCCCCTCCTCTTCTTCTCTTCCCACCTTTCTTCTTCTTCTCTTCCCACCTTTCTTCTTCTCTTCCCACCTTTCTTCTTCTTCTCTTCCCACCTTTCTTCTTCTCCTCCTCTTTCTTCTTCTCCTCCTCTTTCTTCTTCTCCTCCTCTTTCTTCTTCTTCTTCTCTCCTCTCTTTCTTCTTCTTCTCTCCTCTCTTTCTTCTTCTTCTCTCCCCTCTTTCTTATTTTTCTCTCCTCTCTTTTCTTCTTCTTCTCTCCTCTCTTTTCTTCTTCTTCTCTCCCCTTTTCTTCTTCTCTTTTCTTCTTCTTCTCTTCCCCTCTTTTCTTCTTCTTCTCTTCCCCCCTTTTCTTCTTCTCTTCCCCTCTTTTCTTCTTCTTCCCTTTTTCTTCTTCTTCCCCTTTCTTCTTCTTCTTCTTCTCTTCCCCCCTTTTCTTCTTCTTTTTCTCCTCTTCCCCCTTTTCTTCTCCTCTTCCCCCTTTTCTTCTCCTCTTCCCCCTTTTTCTTCTCCTCTTCCCCCTTTTTCTTCTCCTCTTCCCCCTTTTTCTTCTCCTCTTCCCCCTTTTTCTTCTCCTCTTCCCCCTTTTTCTTCTCCTCTTCCCCCCTTTTCTTCTCCTCTTCCCCCTTTTCTTCTCCTCTTCCCCCCTTTTCTTCTCCTCTTCCCCCCTTTTCTTCTTTTTCTTCCCCCCTTTTCTTCTTTTTCTTCTCCCCTTTTCTTCTTTTTCTTCCCCCCTTTTCTTCTTTTTCTTCCCCCCTTTTCTTCTTTTTCTTCCCCCCTTTTCTTCTTTTTCTTCTCTTCCCCCCTTTTCTTCTTTTTCTTCTCTTCCCCCCTTTTCTTCTTTTTCTTCTCTTCCCCCCTTTTCTTCTTCTTCCCTTCCTACTCCTTCTTTCCCTCTTCTTCCTTTAATACATTTGCAATACACTTGCCTTTCTTCTTTTCCCCCTTCTGCTTCTACTTTTTTCCTTCCTTCTCCACATCCTCCTCCTCCCTTTCTATTACACCCAACATTGTGCATTTGTTTATTTATTTTTGAAAATAATAATGTAGTGTTGTTTTTAATTAAAAAAAAATGTGATGCTGGTCATTTGATAAAAAAATCGCCTGAGGATACTGTAAGGTTGAAACCAAGGTAGCGGATTCAACTGACCTCCTGATTTTTAAAGTTAAAATCTGTTCATGTTATTTTTACTTTTATTTTTATTTTGTTTTTTCACACGTGTATTGAGCACTTTTTGATATTACTGTTTCTGGTTAGATCTGACTCTGAAACTCTGACCATTAACCTTTATTTATTTATATATATATATATATATATATATATATATATATATATATATATATATATGAAAATAGGCAGAGTGAGAAAATTGTACCAAACAGTGATATTACTTCAAACATTTTCCAGTGGATACCCATATTTGAGTAGACAGCCCATTAAACAATGATTATTTCATCTAACGGTACATGAACTTAAGAAAACTTAAAAGAAAATATGCCCTTCGAGCAGGATTCAAACTTGCATTGAATGAAAAAAAATAAGAAAATCAATCAATTCTTTAGAAATTACTTTGTTTCATAGATATGCATTTTGAGAAAAATCTGGAAAAGTGAATGTGCTTTATATGCAAAAATAGAAATAGGATTATGAAGCTCTTTTAGCCAAGCAATCAAAACATGCTAGATCATATGGCAGTTCCTCTTGTAAAGGGTGACACAGGTTCAATTCTTGCCAGTGGATACATTTTCTTTAGTAAGTTTTCTTGCATATTTAGGCTAATAAAAATACTGTTTTCTATTCAAATAAGGGTATCCCCTAAAAAGTAACGTTTGAATTAATAAAAATAAAATCCATCAAAAGATATAATCATTAAACAGAAATATAATTCAGCCAAACACAGGTAATTTTTTTTTTTGTACAATGCTTCATACACAATTGCTTATGTCAAACCGACCTATATACAGTGTAAATGTTACATTTTTTTAATCTTACTAAAAACATACCAAGCATTATGAAATGTTTCATGGTAATAAACTGATCCTAAGTATCTACCAAAACTAGATGAGACACAAGTTCATTTTAACATGAAGTGCTTTATACATGTTTTTCCCAGCCCCCATTGGCATTGGTATTATACTGACCCCACTTCTCTTAACGCAATGAGGAAGGTGCTGCCACATAGTTGGAATCCCTGGAGCAACTGCTCCCATCTAAAACGAGGAGAAACATAGCTCCACTGACAGCACAGGAATAATAACCACGCCTCTGTAAACCCTTAGCATAGGTCAGTTCCCTTGTTCACGCCTATTTATATATGCAGACGATGGCTACAACCCCTTGCAAAAGGAGTGGCCTCAGGCAGCCCGCATTATGGCATATTGAATAAAATAAAACACTCGGATATAATTCATTTATTTTTTTATTTGTTTTATATTTTTTTCCTCCCGGGGGCTAACTGTCTTCACAAGAAATCCTGGTGTGTACTAAAGCCGACCCAACAACCCACCCTAATGGGCGGGGTTGGGGTTCTGATTGGTGGCCCAAACATTGCAACCTTCACTATCTTTTCAGTATTTGCTGTTTTCTGCTTGCACTTATATACATTACAAATGATACCAAATACAACTATTAAAGGACCAAAAAATTTTATGGATTTTTTTTTTTTTTTTTTTTTTTTTCATTCAAATCCATGAAGTTGGTTTGCTCATACTGAGACTCGAAGAAACACTATGTAAAATTCACTATTTTTTTTATCCATAATGTTGAAAGTGTTAAAATTATTCACCATTTTAACAAGAAAAATTCCATGATAATGTTAAAAATTGCCACAAAATACTGTTGATTTATTTAAGATAGAATGACCTATTATAATGTGTCTAATTTCTATTTAGATACATTGTATTTTATTTTCAATTTTTCTTATTGAATTGTTCATCTATATTGAATATGATCCATTATTGTACATAATTAGTTACAAAAGAAAATGTGTTTTATATGAATACTACCTTTTGAAAATTGAGATGTAATAGAGTGGAGGGTGCATACAAGACCCTTGCACTGACCCTGCTAGCATGCTCCAACCTTTATTGGTAAGTTTTTGGTAAGATACCAAAAGCATAATATTTACTAATATATATATATATATATATTAAATTTGCTATATTTATTTGCAACAAAGCATATGTTGATTAGACATTTATCAGAATAATAGTTGATGTGCAATTGGTTTAATGAAAAATTGTAGAACTGATTTCAAATATCCATTCAAGTTTGTTATATTCACTTACACATAAATATCCTTGGCAAAAGTAGGGATCAACCTTTTCTCTCGCCCCCCCCCCCTTACCAGCTATGGGTATAAGAGCAGGGCTTGTATCTTTAAAAGCATTGTTATTGCCAAAGATTATTAATGCGATATCGACTCAAAAAATAAAAAAAAATTCTTTCAATTAAGAATGTTTCCACTTTAAATAACCAACAGATTTTATAATCCATAAAAATAAAAAAAAAAATCGATCAGAATAATAGTGTGCAAATGATCAGATGATAAAAGGACAAAGCCACAGGTATGGCACCCCCAGTGAGAACTGAATCAACCACTAATGAACTATGAGCCCAGCTTGTTTACTATTACATGATGAGACTAGGTTCTATAACCTTGGGTGGTGACCAGTCTCAGAAGAACAACTCTGGATTCAAAATCTTCAATTATAGGGTAAATAGTAAGGTAGCCTGGGCTTTTCAGCCTTGGGTGGCAACTAGTTTAAGAGAATGACTATTCTGAATTTAAAAAAAGCAAAAAAGTAAAAACAGGTAGCCCTGGCAAAGCACATACTATGGCAATTAATGAAAGTATTGTGGAGTTTACAATCTCGACTGTGGTTGCGTGTATGTGTGTGTAGGCAATCAACTTTTTAAAAAAAAGACACACAAAAGCTCTGTTAATAGTTGTTTTGTAGCTAATCATTTAAATATTACTGCTACAAACAAATATATGTGCCTGCTTTTAATAAACTATTTACATATATCTATGTAGGTACAACATAACCTGATGATGAAAAATATATTTATTTTTCAACAAACCATCACCCTTGTCACTGATGAATATTCGGTGAAATTTGAGTTTTTAAAATTTTAGATCAAAATTCAGCTAATATTATGTCAAGCTATCAACGTATTGATCTGCCCTTGATGAGTGTAATTTAAATCCAGATTCCTCCCTTAGTGTTTGTTATTATTCCTTGAAAGTTGACATTTTCTTGTCAGTGTAGCATAAACCTGCTTACCACATGCACCTATAGTTTAAGCTAGAAATATTTAAAAAAAACAAAAACGAAAAAAAACATAGTTTTCATGAACTTTGTAAAGGTCATCTGAATAAAGTTTCAATAAAAAAAATATCGGCTACTGGATACTCTCCTACTGAACTATTGAAAAAAAACAAAAACAAAACGTACAACAGAATTAATAAATGCCAGTGTATCTGTACTCGTACCTGACCTGCTCTGGTTAGCTTGCATTGGTGTTTATAGGCTACCTCACAAACTCCAGCCTTATTAATGCAAATCAGGTCAATATATAACAGTTTCGGTTGCTTTTCATCTCACCTACTCAGTCTGTCATTCCTTCATTCAGACAGGCTCCTTGAGGGGAGGGGATATGACTTTGATTCTCACCAAGTGCTTATTTTTCATATTTATGATCTGTACTGTTTCTTTAGCACCTGTAAAATAGCTAACTCAGTAGTTTCCAATGAAAAACAACAGAAATTACGAGGGAAGAAGAGTTTGTAAAAAATGAATAAATAGTTGACAATACTTCATCTGATGATGATAAAATTAAAAAGTTACAATATCTCTTTTTCTGAATTTAGGGCTGGAAATGCTTCCTATTGGAAAACGGTGTGTCCATAAAGTGTGTGTGCAATTTAAGATACTTGTAGCTTCGTAACTATCCATGATAGAAACAATTTGTTAAAAGGCAAAGAAAGAAGCTGTTTCTAAATTTATTATTGAGATTGTTTCATTTTCAACATGTCCACCATCATTACACATAGAAAGGGTAATATAATTCTGTAGTTCTCGGAAAACATTTTGCAGCTGATTTTCAGTAATACCTTCAATCACATTAATTATTCTATCTTGCAATTCTGCAAAAAAAGTCAAGGTTTAGTTGAATAAACATTACTTTTCGCATATCCCTATTAAAAGAAATCAAATAAAGCCAAAGAGCAATTCTGTAAAATGTTAAAATCTTTTTGAAGTTTCAAGAAATTGTAAAGAAATAATTGGTAAAACAAATAAATTTTCCAAAGACATGAAAAATCTAGACATATCAAACTTTCTTAGCCTTTTTACAGATTGTTTCTTTCAAGTATAGTTACAAAGTTACAAGTAATTTAAATTGCACAAGGACTTTATGGGCAACCTCTATAATTTTAAATTCAATGTAATTGAAATAAGACATTAATTAGTAATTAGGTCTTACGGGGAAAATTAAGGAACAAATTTTTATCATCTATCATAGTGACTCGATCTGGACAGAATCTAGGACCCTAACCATGGATGGCTAAGGTCCTAGATTCTGTCCAGATTGAGTCACTACTTCTAAGATGCTGCTTTAATATCTCTCTTGTGGTTGCTCACATTGTCATTACCTGGTAACCAGCTGTCCTGAGTATGATGATAAACTACATCTGACAGCAAGGACTCTGATTAGGAGGTTTTGAGAAGCATGGTACCACCTCTTAATTGCTGGTGTTCCCAGGTCCACCCTAACCCGGGGTGGTAGCACCTGTTAGGGTCCCAGCTATGAGCAAATAGTGAACACCTAAATGAAAGCAAAACACTATGAAAATATAAAAATACATTTATATAGCAAAATGACTAACAATACATTTTATCTGTAGTTGAAGGCGTAAAACATTGTTCAAAAGTTTATTCCAAATATTGATATGTTGCTAAATAAAATCAGCCAAATTAAATTATTGATTCAATAAGCTTCTTGTGATATGACCATAAAGTACCTGGGAAAAGTTCCCTGTTACATCATTAAATATTTGAATTAAATGCCTTTAACAAGTCTTTCTATTTCACTGAAGCAGATGTTAAACACACGTCACCATTACTATTTTCTTTATCTTCTCTCTTTTTTTTTTTCTTTTTTTTTCCTTTTCACTGAAACCTAACAGCATTCCTGATATGTCTTTTCCATACTTCCTCTCAGTTGAACAGAATAGTCTATCATTTATGAGATAGTGGCACAGCATAATGTATCTGCTGACTAACTAAGCAACAAGCAGAATTATAATACAATCTTTATTGCTTACCTACTTACAAACACCTGGACTTAGAAAATACTTGCCTGATTGTAAATAGAGAAATTCTTCTCTGTATTTTTTCATTAAAAAAATTATCTTGCAATTATAGGAGATACATCAGTTAATATTTATTGTGACATATAACTTTTCCGTTTTCTTCTTTGCAGGTTGTGAAGGCCTACGATCATGTGGATCTAGAATACGTTGCAGTGAAGATTATTAAAAACAAGAAGCCATTCCTGAACCAGGCGCAAATTGAAGTGCGCCTCCTTGAACTCATGAACAAACATGATATAGAAAGTAAATACTACATAGGTAAGTAATTGTCTCGGTATTAAATCTGCACAAGCTTCTTTGCTTGCTCTGTCACTACAGTCAATACTACAACTAGTATCATCACCATCGCAGGGATAGTGATGGGAGTCTCACAAACCCTTAGTTGGTTCATTGTCCCAAATTTGACTTAGTAAAACAAATCTACCTAAGTGTCACCTGCCTTAGAGCAATGGTCACCTTGATCATCCATTGCAAGGGAGTTTGTCCCTCATTGGCTGCTCCCATGACTCTAGACATGAGCCATATACAATGAAATTATCATTGTCAAAAGCAGTGTTTTAAATGACACCATACCTAAATTGTCACGTCACCCCCTCTTCCCACTGATCCTGATTTGTGATTGTCAAATTAGAAATAAACTTTTTAATTATGTCCTCAGTAAATTAGACCTTGTGCAAATTTGTTTCATGTAACAAATCTATAATAACTGTTAAGTTGCTAATCTCACAGTCTGTTTTCAGTTAGCCTCTAACTAGGTGCTCTTGGATGTGTGGTTATTGGACAGAAGTGAATTTAAACACATTTACTGATAGTATTTTTTTCATCTTAATTTTAATTACTTTTCCTCAAAACTACTCAAATCTTTAAGTGCTGTTATTAAACTGTGGGGATCAATAATAAATATTAAGCTCTCAGTGAGATTTGAACTCACATCTGTTTTGTATCAGGAAGTCTGCTTTTCTGTGACAGCTGCTCTTACCACTTGAGCTACAAGAACTTTTACAGATTAAATCTATCGAACCATATTAATCACCACCATCAGTAATTTATTTGGTACTTTGTTTCTTTTTATGGACACTACTAACAGTATTAGTTATTACATTATTATTATATATAATTATTTACTGTTATTAATTTTTCATTAATATTTCTTTCACCTTCTATTTTATTTAAGGCTTTAAAAACAGACTTTTTAAAAGTGCGTATATATCTATCATATATATATATATATATATATATATATATATATATATATAAGTAAAAGAAGGAGCAAGAATAGTGATGGAGGATTATTATTCTTCGTAAAGTGTTGGATTGAAAAATATAGCAAAAAAAAAAAAAAAAATGTCTATTAAGCTCATCTTTGTTACGGAAACATTTTGGCAGTTGTGCACTCCAGTCTTCATCAGATGTATGTCGACTAAAGCCGGAGAACACAACAACCAAAACATAGGTGATAACAACAACAAAGGTTGGGACAATAGTCTGCATGTAGATAATAACTCATTATCACAGAAATTCAGGCAGAAACAAAAAAGATTTAACCAACCAATTGTTACTCCTTGCTTTTTCGAGCCATTTGAGGCCAAAACATATAAATATGTGTATAATAAATTTTTTTTTAGCCATTGTGCTTATATTTGTTTTATTCTTGATTGAGCTCTGAATAGTGAGGAGTGCTAGCCAGTTAGCCTCTTTAATTTTTTTATTTTTGACATATTTTTCAATCTATCACTAAACGGTGAGTAATAATGTTCTTTCTTCTTGTCCCTGCTCTTACTCACCCTTATTTAATACATTTGTGTTTATATATGCTTTTAAAATGTCTGTTTGCAATGTTCTAATAAAATTTTGTACTTATCACAAATTATTTCAGTTACTTTCATAGTAACTACTCAACTTTGTGGATCTTATTCTTTTTTCGGTTCTGTGTTGCTTACAAATATCTGTAGACTGATGGTCTGAGTAGTTACAATAAAAAGGATTTAGAATTAAGATGAAAGAAATACTAATGAAAAATAGTCAAAATGCTTTGTCCAATAATAATAATAATAAAAAGATACAAAGTAATATTACTACTAATTAGTAGTGGCCAAAGTAGCAAACAATGGAGAGAAAAAAATCATGGTTAGATAGATTTAATCTATTAAACATAAAGGTTCTTATAGTAGTAAGAGCAGCTGTTACTGAAAGACAGGCTCCTTGAGACAAAAGAGATACAAGTTCAAATCTCACTGAGGGCTTAAATTTATTTCTGACCTTCACTGGATATTGAAGCTCTCAGCAGAGTAATTAATGTCTAGCAATTAAAATTTAGATGAAAAAAATGAATAGTTTACAATGTTTCATCTAATAATTTAATTCAAGATATGTATAAATAGTATTATTGGTTAGAATGCAAAAGACATACATTTGGAATCATTGTGTAAACTAGAAGAAAAAGGTTTATGGCCATATCTTGTTTAAACATTGGTTCCCATATGATGTTAAGCAGTGTCAAGTCTGGTCATTACCTAGATGTATGACCACTTCGGAAGACCAGGTGCTGTAAGATTAGATGTGCTGCTGGTATAATGGCTTGGAACTGTTAATCAGATCACCAAGTTCCAGTTCCCATTGAGTTCGTTATATTCACTTACACACAAATACCCATAGGAATTATAAGAATCTACCTTTTCTCCTCACCAGCTATGGGTTAATTATTAAGATTTGTATCACTAAATCATTATCATCTCAAAAAAAAAAAAAAAATATTCATACAATCTAAAAATATTTTCTGCCTTTAAATAACCTGCAAAGTGTTGATAATCCATAAAAAATGAATCAATCAAATACTGATTAGGTTCACAGGCAAGTTTTTAGATTAATTTACATTCTTTGGAAATAAATGTATAGAAACTACTGTGATCACAAAGCGAGGGATCAGTTTATATGTTGATTATAATATAGAATTGATCCCTTACTTTATAACTACATTATAATTTCTTGTTTGTTTATCAAATCCTGATTTTTTTTTTATGAATCTGTTTCTTCTCCCCACAGCTATGGATTAATTAGTAAAAATTCTTTCAATAAATAAATCATTATCTCAAAAAAAAAAAAATTACACTATAAAAATATTTTCTTTAATTATCTGCAAAAGGTTGATAAACCATAAAAAAACAAATCATCAATCAATAGAAGAAAAGGTGGGAATTATTTTTCTTTATTAGGCATCATTACACCTGTCCTAAATGACTTAAGATAGATAAAGTGGGTGTTAGGTAGCACATTTTTTTTTTTTTTTTTTTAAATGGTCATCTTTATTTATAGAAATTGGTTGTTTTTCTAGTGGTATGTTACTATTTTTTTTTTTTTTTTTTTTTTTTTTTACTCCTCCCTCCTAACTGACCAGTTCTTTTTTTTAGTGTAAATAAGTAAATTCTCCAATCAGGTTTGCTAGATTGGGCCTTTTTTGAAAGGCGGGTACAACAAAATTTTGAATAGCACTTGTGACATTTTGGGGCTACTTTTCAAAATAAGGTAGATTAAATAAGGAGAAAATAAATTCTGATTTGAAGTCTAGACCTATGTTAACAGAAAATTGTCAGTGGTTATACTATAATTTATCTTATAAAGTACATCCTATGCAAACACACACACTCATACATCATGGGATATACATTTATATACATATAAGTTGAACAAATTATAAGGTTATTGAAAATTAGTATAAATTTTAAATATTATTAAGAAATATGTGCATAGTATAACAGTATGAAAAGTGGAATTGAAAGCAAAGTTTAAATTCCAGGATAGTCAGTTGCATTCACCTTCAAACAAATATCCTCAGAAAAGACATGGGTCTATCTCTTCTCTTCCCGCTTTAAATTAAATAATGGGGCAGACTGAACTCTAGCCTTGAGTGGTAGCCAGTATAAGAGAAAGAAAACTGTGGACATTGCAACAGAAAAACACCTCACTTTTACAAGAAGTCATGGTTGTTCAGAGATTAAAAGAACAAAAAAAACACATTATGGAGTCTTGATCATTAAGGGATAAAAATAGAAAAAGAATTTTAAAATAGTAAAAATTTACAAATAAATTTTTTTTTAAATAAGCTTCTTTTTTTTTCTCAATTGTATTAAGCATGTGCCAGATTTTCTAGCAAAAAACTCTTTCAACATCAGTTAGTTTGATGACTTGAAGCAACAAAATGTGATTCTACAGACAGATGTTGAGAAAACTCTTATTATCCAAGAATAATTATTAGGAAAAGACACTTAACATCAAAAAGAGACAATTAGAATTTCTAGGGCACATAATGAGGAAAGAGGGCTTGGAAAATTTGACACTTACAGGACATATTGAAGGCAAGAGACAAAGAGGGAAGCAGTTCATATCCTATCTAAGAAGCATTTGTAAATGGATGGCAGAACAGGAATTGCAAAAGATAGTAAAAAGACAAAATTTACTAAGAGCTAAAAGATTTTAAAGATTTTGGTATATCCCTAACATATACAAGATTATATAGTCTTCAGATATGCATATATTAAAGTGACATTAACAATGGTCATATACTAATTCTGAAAAAGAAAAACACATGAAAGCTTATAATAACATCTTTATACTGCCAACTCCTGAAATGTGTTGGTTTCTCTCTCTCCTTTTGTCTGCTTGATGCACTTGAGTGGAATTTGAGTTTATTGTTAAAATTTCACATATTTGAAGGGTATTTTCATATCTATCAATTATCACATTTATTTTTTTTTTATTTTTTATGATAGCCACATGTCAAATGTGAACATCTAGAGGGTTAGTCTCTAAGATTTATTTCTTTGCAATCAAGGCACAAGTCTTTTTTTTTTTTTTTTTTTTTTTTTTTTTTAATTTATAGTTTGGTTTAATTTCCCAAGTTAGAAAGATGTTATAAGAAGAAACTGTAATTCCCATAATGCATTGGGGCACTCTTTTTTAAAATTCATCTCTTTCTCTCACGCTGTTGTTTAAGTTAATTTTATTAAGAGTGTTAAATACTATTCGATATCAAATAAGAAGTTTGAACTGTTAGATCAAGATTGGATGGCATTGATTTTGATAAGTATCATAAAACATAGCAAAGCTGTGAAATATTGAATTTCTATAAAATTCCTAAAAGCAAATGAACTTGAGAAAAAAACCTCTGAAAGACAAGTAAAATAAGAAGTATATTACTGTCATTTGAATGGTATGGTAAAATCATTTGTAATTATATTTACGTTGTGTAAAAAATACATGTTGATCACAAAACCTGTTCAAATAAATTTTAGCTTGGAAATTGCAAATTTTTGGTATTTAATCATATCCTGATTACTAAAAGTATTTAGTTTGTTGACGCAGAAAATAACTAGAATTAGGGGGAAAGAGTAATGGTAAAGTGAGTGGGTAAAAAAAAAAAAAAATTAAAGGGGCTAATTTTGGGTTCAGTGTAATTGGGTTAAAATATAACCATGATTAGTGTTCCCACCCACCTCCTGCTAGAATTTTTTCCCCCTTTCAAAGTAGGCCCTTTGCCTATATGAAATTCTGTCTTACAATACTGCTCATAAAGATTATAAGCAAAAAGTCTGTACTATATTTGGTATGCGGACAGGGTTCAAATTCCTGAAACATTTAGGTTACATCTCGCATATACTCAAGACTTGATAGAGAATGTTTTGGAGAGTAAATTTTTTTGAAATCAGAAAATATCATGAAATACATTTAGCAGCATTTTCCAGCAAAGAGGAAATGTTAACTATGAATGGATATTTGGGTAGTAAGGGATATCTGGCTTTGAGGGAATGACAAAAGTATTAAAACACTATGTGTAAGAATGCAGAGGTAGGTAGATAAGTACAAAGAAACACATGAACATATTCTGTCATCCTCATCTTTGTTGTTTTTGTTTTATCAATCTTCTGATTGTTTCATTTTCCAGCTTCCTTTCGATGAATATGTCAGGTGCAGAGTTTTATTGGCAATCTGAGGATTGCATCTCCCTGATTTGATGCACGTTGCAGATTTGACCAAAGTGTGCTAAAGTAATTTATTAGTTCCCTTTAGTTTGTATCTGGGGTTTTTTTTTGTTTTTTTTTTTGTTTTTTCTTTTCTCAATTTTTAAATATATGAGAATTGTAAAGAGTGGGGAGAAAGTATTGCCTGTTCTGTCTTAGTTACAACAGATTTAACACAGAAATCATATCAGAACGAAGACAAATGTCCACATTTAGTCTTCAACATAGTTTATTCTCTTCTCAATCTACAAAGAACAAAGGTTTCAAACAACCATAAAGTTACAAAAATCATTTAAGAGTCTCTCATCTCACTTGTACCTACTCAAAGGAGAATCACTACTAACCTGTGGCAGAAAAATATTGCATTTTTTTTAAAGCGCTGTCTACTTGGCTTGTGATACTTACAATTGGTGATATTCCTGGGTATGACGATAAACTGCATCTGGCAGCAAGGCCTTTGATTGGGAGACTGGAGGTTTTGAGAAGCATGGAACTGCCTCTCAATTTCTGTTGTTCCCAGGTCCCCCATGACCTGAGGTAGTAGCACCTGTTAGAGTCCCAGCTATGGGCAAATAGTGACACCCCACCCAAACAAAAACAACACTATGAAAGTATAAAAATACATTTTTATATAAAAAAAAAATTACCATCAATACATTTTACCTCTAGCTGAAGACATACAATTGCATTAAAAATATATTTAGATGAAGGCATGCAATTGTGTTAAAAATATATTTAGATGAAGGCATGCAATTGTGTTAAAAATATATTTAGTTGAAGGCATACATTTGTGTTAAAAATATATTTAGTTTAAGGCATGCAATTGTGTTAAAAATATATTTAGTTGAGGGCATACATTTACATTAAAAATATATTTAGTTGAGGGCATACGTTTGCATTAAAAATATACTTAGTTGAAGGCATGCAATTGTGTTAAAATATATTTAGTTGAAAGCATACATTTGCGTTAAAAATATATTTAATTGAGGGCATACATTTGCATTAAAAATATATTTAGTTGAAGCCATAAAATTGCATTGAATTATTTAGATTTTGGCATTAAATAACCCATAGAGGTGTTGATATGGCATTAAACAAAATCAACCGAATGATTGGCCAAGAAAAAAACAAATTTGCATATTTACCAACCTATAATACCAGCCTGGAGAGGTTTCTTCCCCTCTAATTTCTAACAAATACCACACAATGAGAGGGCCTGGTGTGAAGCTTCTTGACTCATTATTTTAACATATGTGCAAATTGCCCCCATCCTTCATCATTAGTGAACTGCTGTCCTCTGTGTGACTCGTTCTTTTGTTCACACTAATGAAAGTCTGAGGATGCACCTTTTACTCTTTCAGGATGTCTAACAGCATTCTATAAACCCATTTTGTATAGATCTTTTTATGATAAAAAGACTGGACAAACTGCAGGTACAACTATGGCTCACCTGAATAGTGATCCCTTTATCATCTCTACTGAAAGCATCATTTGGCCTTACCCTCATTCACAACAGCTACAATATTCGCATGCCATTAATGTCAGTTTCTCCTTTCTTTCTCTGATTGCCATTAACTATACGGGCCCATTCGTATGACACAACTGCAAAATTAAAATGTGCTATCATTCATTCATCTGAGTTACTTGCAGTGGCAGAATAAAATTTTTGCTTTGCAAACAGAAAATCACCCCCTAGAATGTTAAAGGTTAAATTGATTACATGGTAACAATAAAAGCAACTTTTATTAAAATTGAGTGCGTTCAGTAATTTATGACCACTGCCATAAATTTGTTCTCCATAGTGGTATTTTTCAGGGGTTGTTATTTTATTTTTTTTTTTTTTTTTTCCACCTTCTATCTCTGTGTGTCTGTGCCTGTATGGGTGGTGTAATGGATAGCAACTTTGGATGAGAGATCTGAGTGCAAAGTTCAAATTCCCTTCAAGTTCATTGCATTTACTTTGATGCAAATATCCTTTGCAAATGTATGAATCCATCTCTTTTCCCCTAGTTATGGGTTAAATATTTGGGCAAACATGGTTCTTTGGCCATTGTTATAATTAGTCTGAGAAGAACAACTCTGAATTCAAAACCAGTTGGGCAATGGACTAGCAACTCCATCCCGTCAAAACCTACAACTTGCTATGAAAGCCATAGCAGCAATGCCAAAAGCTCAGGCAGCTGTTGGCCCCACACTCCTCAGGGAGTCTATTTGAGTGAGTATAATTGCCTCTGCACACTTTGGTTTAGATATGTGATCTTGCCCAGAATTTAATTTCAATAAGACTCTGCACTGGATACATTCATCTGAATAAAACCTAGGGAATGAACCATTCAAAATATTGTCAAACAACAATACTAAAGTTTCTTTGTCATTGCAATATTTCAAATGTTATATAGTGCAACCTTCCTTGGGTGTCTGTTGAGATTTGCTTATCTTACAGGAACATTGAAACCAACAAACACAAGGAAACCTGTCCAAATGACTCAATGTATAGCAATATAATAGTAAAAAAAACAGCTGCTAACTTAATAAGAATCTCTACCCACAAAACTCAGATGAATATGAATTTCTTTTCTTTGCTAAAGATTCCATAAAAATTGTTTTGTTTTACAACATATTTTTTTGTTATGTAGTAAGAATTAATTTTGACATTGATACATTTTTAAATTCTTATTTTGACCATTTTTAAAGATAAGAATACATATTGCATGATTTTTCTTTCTCTTCTTTTACAAAGTTGAATAATTTTTATATTTTTGCTTTTATTTATTTATATATATATATATATATATATATATATATATATATATATATACACATACATATATTCGTTCTATTTTTGTTTGTACACCTTAAGTTTCTGCAGAATATCTATGGACCAATTTTTAATTTGGATTTGAATTTATTATTTTGGGTATCCTAAATTCCTGCAATTTTTTCTACAGCCGGGGAATTGCGGAATTCTTCCGGAACAGGTAAATATAAATAATATATATATATATATAATATACTTACAAATATATACATACATCTGCATAAATATGTTTACCTATTGTCAAAAAAATATATATATATACACACTTACATACACACGTTTCTCTTTTATCTCTCTTGTAAACTATTACATATATCTATATCTCAATAGTTTTAAGCTACATATATTAAAATCCAGTTAATTTATATGTTAGACTAATATGGTTATATGGTCTGGATTGTATGTACAGCTAGTTACAGATTTGATAACATTACTCATATTAACTAATAGATATTTACTTAGCTTCAATTGGCACAAGGTTAGTTGTTAGGACAAAAAAAGTACTGTGCTAACTTTACTATTGGGTAGGGACAGCATAAATATGGGCATGTTTCTATGACAGCCATTCCCTTCCCCATGAAGAAAATTGGTGTAACACAATTTACCATTAATCGCTATTTATCCCAGTACTAAACTAAGCTACACTTAGTAAATATCAACAGAATTGATATGATCACAAAATCTGTGTCCATCAGGCATAAGGCATGAAAGCAACTCTAAAAAATGAACTTGTAGGTCATCATTATTTAATAATAAGGCAGACATGTTTTCCAAACTCCATCTTCTGTCTTTTAACCCTATCGGCTCCTAAAAGATTTCAATTACTCAATCCCTGCGGTCCTGACCAAATTAAGTTACAAGATGGTTTTATATGAAAGTAAATTGATTTCTCTCAGAAAAGATACCAAAGCACCTTCAAACACCTCTAGTCGAACATGTGATACGTGTTAGTTGTGTATTGAAATACAGTTGCGGGAACATTCAGCTACTCCTTTTGGAATTTGGATGTATCTGGCTTAAAGTTTGTTACAACAAAGTACTTTAAGCCTGATGGTTGGGTGGATTACTGGTACTAGACTAACAGTTAAACGTACCTGTTTAGCAGATTTGTCCCTTGATGACCCCAGAATTAAATATACAACTGGATAATGAAAAGTTCTCAGCTAGTTTGGGGATTTTTCAGCACCCTCACATATATTATTATAAATGATTAAATAATAATTACAATTAAAAATAATGTAAATTTATAAAAGGCTCAATGTATCAATAACTGAATATTTTTTTTTTCTTCTTCTTCTTTTTTTATTTAAATTTTTTGCGAAATTATAAGTGTTCATTATAAATTAGAAATACAGTATGTGGTGATTGTGTGGTTTTT
>OZ010595.1:84004382-84016882 GCA_963932145.1 Acanthosepion lycidas | reverse complement strand
CCCACAATTGTGACATTGTGCAAGACTAGAACTAAGCTTAGAGAATCTTACACGCATACACGCAGCATTGAAGACGTTATTTTTTTCTTCAAAATAAATTTGAAAATTTAGCATCCTGCTTAAAATGATAGACTACATCCAACAGTAAAGCCTCTGATCAGAAGGTTTTGAAGAACATGGAACCACCTCTTAATTGCTGGTGTTCCCAGGTCGACCCTGACCCGGTGTGGTAGCACTTGCTAGGGTCCCAGCTATGGTAAATAGTTAACCCCCAAACTGGGTCAAAAAAAAAAAAAATATGAAAGTGTAAAAAGAGGTATAAATACCAGAAATACTTTGTTAAAAAAAAAAAAAAATTATTACCAGCAAAATACATTTTTGAAAAAAATGATATTATTAACAATAAATTTTTGAAGGGAAAAAATATTAATCTCACACAAAGAAAGATGGGTCCTGCCTGTCAGGAATTGTCATAATGATTTGAGCCACACAAAACTTTGTCATTTTTTCCCTTATGTATATATGGCAACAGTCCACTACTGATTTTGATGACAGTGAATTGTTTCTAAGCCTGTCCTCTTACTTAAACAAAGTATAGGATATGCATGTGGTCTGATGAATATTGTCTCGGAATGAGAAATTGGGGAGTTAAATTTAAATTTCAGTCGGGTTAATTGCATTCACTTACGTGCAGATACTCTTGTGAATCCATCTCTTCGCTCCCCAGCTATGAACAAACTGGGTCCCTATAGCCTTGGTTTTCCTGGGTATGATGATAAACTAGTCCAACAAAAAGGCCTCTGGTCAGGAGGCTTTGAGGAGTATGGAACCCTCTCTTAATTGCTGGTGTTTCCAGGTTCACTCTAACCCACTGTGGTAGCACCTGTTAGGGTCCCAGCTATAGGTAAATATTAACCTCCAAACTGGGTTTAAAACACTGAAAGTGTAAAAATAGGTTTTAATACCAGAAATACTTTGTAAAAAAAATTTATTACCAGCAATAAATCTTTTAAGAAAAATTATTACCAGCAATACATTATCACTAACAATACATTTTTGGAAACAAAAAAAAAAAATCAACTATACATTAAAAAAAAAAAAAAATACCAGCAATACATTTTCAAAAAAAAAAAAAAATCACCAGCAATAAAAAATTGTGTCGCCATTGAATAACCTATTGAGGTTGATATGCCGTAAAACAAACCAATCCAAACCTAAAGCCTTAGTTGGCAACCAGTCTACTGCAGAAAGAAACAGCAACCTCCCACAGGAAAATCTTCTACCTAGTCAATCATGAATTGAAAGATATGGCACTTAACTGACTGATAAGGAAATTTGATTTACCTAACTTCTATCAAGGGAAAATAATTAAAGTCAGGAAGACCTATTTTACAAATTTTTTTTTTTTTTTTAAATGATTAGTAATTTGTTCATATTCCTCTAAGTTTCATTTTCCTCTACAGCAGAGTTTCTCATCCTTTCTTACTTCAGGTCACATTTGTAGAATGACAACAACTCTGGGACACACTTGAAATTTTATTAAGGAAAATTTACTCATGAAAATTAGAAAATAATAAAAAAGTTTCCTTAAATAAGCATTACATTGCTTGGTGTCTTAAGCTTTTTAAAAATAAAGATTTTTTTTTTTTTTAAATATAAAAATAATTCATAAATTACTCTTCTGTTAACTTGGTGTGCACCTATCTACCTTTCAGGGTGCATTAATGCTCCCAGGTGCACCGGTTGAAAAACATTGGTCTACAGCATGAGTAAATTAACAAAAGAAGGAAAAATAAACATTTGTTCCAGGCAAGTTTTTAATTAAGAAATATGAAAAAGGAGAAAATATATTGGCAGGGGAGAAAGTTGTTCTATGAAATTGCTTTTTCAAAACAAACAAATATTTTCTTATACTTAATAATAAGGAAGAAATTATAGCATTACATTGAATGATTGCAAACAGTAATTGTTACTATAAAAGTTAATCTGTCTCCCAGAAAATAGATTGTAACTTTTTTTTTTTTTTTTTTAGTCATGAGAAATATTGTTTCTTTTTACATTAAATCCTTCTCCCAGACCCAGTAAGTATTTACTCTGTCCCCACCACTAGGACAAGATGTGACACAAGGTCTATTTTTAGGTGGGGACCCGAGCGCGTTCACCCGGGTCAGGAAAAAAATTCCCCTCAGCCCCTGCAACCATTGGTTGCTCTGGCCTCAGTGTGAGCACTGATCCCTCCCTCTGGTGCAATGGGAGGGCGTGGCCTCTGGCAGCTGTTCCCCCAGGGCTGGGCACCTCTTCAGTATTATTTTCTCAGTTGCCCCTCTGTCCTTTGACAGAGAAGCCCCTGAGCACACTCTGCCCAAAGACATAGACGCAACTGAAAGATGTTAAGTAAGAGTACAGTAATGTGTGTACATACTCTATTGCAGTATATATATCATTTCAATCTTACGGGGAGTGAGATTTTTATAATAAGAATAATAATTAAGATTTATATTTATATTTAATTAGCTGTGGGGCAGTTAATTAACTCCTGTAATTTATATTAATGACTATTTCACTTGCAATTGACTCATGAATAATTGTTGTTCCAGAATTACATTTTCTGTTTAGACTGTGACTGTTTCTTGTCATAGATGATAAACCTTTAGTCACCATTTTCGTAAGTCAGACCCTACAAGGCTTTCTTGGTATATTACGTCATTTGGGAGGGGATCGGAAAGTTAGTAACTTGACGCGTCATTTATTAGCTAAATTTTATTCTGAAATTTTCACTAGAAAAATTTGATTGATGTGATTTTTTTTTTTTTTATCAATTGGTTTTACTAATACTTCAAGATATGAAAGTAAAAATTATTTTACAAATATTACTTTTATTTGACTGATACCAGCTAAAAACCAAAATCTAATAAGTACCTTAGAATGTTAGAAATCTTTAGTAAATATCTTTGTTTAAATATGTAGACCAATTAAGTGCATGGATAAGGAAGGAGATTATATTGAAAAGTATATCTTTGTAAAATAAATACTTTTTTTTCTTAATTAACCCTTTAGCATTCAACACACTCAAATCTGCCCCCTTCCCCCCCCCCGTAAATATCAATTCTGAAAGTATCATCATGGTCAAAGTCTCACTGTTTATGTGACTTCATGCATTATTTGTGGTATACATGGGACAAGTTCAGGTGTGTTGAACATTGAAAGCTCATATTTCCTAGGCAGGTTTGGGTGGGTTCAATGCTAAAGGCTTAAGTAGAAGATTTATTGATTTACATATTTTAAGTGTAAAGATATTTCATAAAGAATTTCAACATTCAAAGTTACTTATGACATGGTGTATGTTGATTTTTAGCTGGTTTCACTCAAATATAAGTAACATTTGTAAAAAAAAATTTTTTACTTATATATACATACATACATACACAACCAAAGTATTGGTAAAACCAACATGCCAGTCAACTGACCAAAGAAAATAAAAATAAAAAAAGAAACATAAACTGAGAAGAAAAATCAGCCACCCACATGCCTTAATAGTAAGAGTTTTTTTTTATGTCTAAATGAGAAAAATAGATCAAATATGCTACCTGTTGACATTAGTCGAAAAGAGACAATGTTCAGACTGCTATTTGAGCTTCACACTAGTGCAGTTATCAAGCAGCTATATATATATAAAAAAAATTCAACCTTAGCATTGCAACTGCATGCTCCACAAGTTTGTATCTATTATCAATAACACATTTAAAAAAAATAAAAAAATAAAAAAAATACATATTTCGATTCACATTATATTTTTTCATCTTGGATACTACCTGAATTTTACCAAAAACAAAATAATTTCCATGCCTGAAGATGACTGAATGTACATTTGAAAGTACTTGCATATTAAAGAAAGACCTTATACAGTTTATCATTTTAAAAAACAAAGATCATAACATTCAAGTGATTTGTAGGTTAATGCATCTTTAAAATTTACATAGCAAAGGGATTTTGCCACTTTATATCATTAACTTTACTAATTTACTTTTTGTTTGGATAGGAATACAACAAAATGATAGGATAAAGGGCAAGTAGGAAACAGATCTTAATCAAATGTTCCACTTTTATTAAAGTTTCATCAGAGATCAAGACAGAAATGATAAAAAAAATGATAAAAAGCAGAGATGCAGATTAATGGTTATGTCATGTTTGCCAAACAATATTATCTGTTACTTCATTACATGTGACACGTATCCAATCAAAACATCCTACTGCATCTTACTTTTACACACTTTAGCGTCGAGAATGTTTGCCACACATATTTAAATATTATCTGTTACTTCATTACATGTGACACACATCTAATCAATAAATAGCCAAACACAACATACCATTAATCTGCATCTCTTTGTTTTTTATCATTTCTATCTTGATCTCTGACAAAGCTTTAATAAAGTGAAACATGTTAGATTAAGATCTATTTCCTACTTGTTCTTTATTCTAATATATATATATATATATATATATATATATATATATGTAATGGACTCTTCCATCATGTTCAATTTATGTGAATGTCCAGCTACTCAGTCCTTCAAACCGAACAGCCCAACTACCCACATATATGATTTGATTATGGTGGAGAAGACTTGTGTAGAACCAACCCCACTTTTTGAAAGAAGCCAATACAGAAAAATGGCGCATATAGTGTTTCACTTGGTCGCCAAACAACCCCCTCATGTTTTGAATTTATGGTTGTCTTTCTCCTTGACTGGTTGCCAACCATGGCTAAAGAGCTTAGTCTTCCCTACTATTTAACCCTTAGCTGGAAGAAGGCGAAGGGATAGATTCATACCTTAAGAAAAGGTATGAATCTTGAGGGTATTTGTGTATAAATGAATATAATGAATTCAAACTCATCTCTCTGATTTTCTCATTTTGAGCTGCACACCCATGTATATATCCCCCCTCAACAAGAAGAAACAACATTACTAGCAGAAAATCTTCTCATTCTTGTAACTATATTGGATTGTGACTTTCCATTTAAGAGGAGAAAAGGTAATCATTCATAATTCCTAATAACCACCCATTACAATATATTCAGCCAGGGGAAGGTTGAGAAGTATGACGGCAGAAAGGGAGAGAAAACATACATACACACACACAAACAAACAAAAGACTGATGAAAGTAGTCAGAATAATACATTGAATAATAGAAATTCCATTTCAAAATTTTAGAAAACACTAACCAGTTTGAAGTAAATGATGGTTGATCCACACTCCTCAAAACATTTTTTTTTGTGGGGCGGGGTATATAGGCTAAAGGGTATAGTCAAGAATGAGGCAACTGAAAGAATTGTATAATAACATTCTGTCTCAGAAAATCCGGAAGAAATAAAAAAAAAAAAGGAAATCAAATTAATTTTCTTAACAATAATTCTCTATGCATATTATTAAAAGAATAATTCATCTTTGAATGAAAAAAAAAAAAAAAAATTTGTTTTATCTTTTATTTTTCTAAACCACAATATGAAATTACTTTGATGAAACCCAAATCATCAAAGGGAGATAATTTTGTATTCTATCATTTCATTTTTTTCTTTCATAAATTCATCAGGATATTTTGGGGGTTCATTTTAGACAATATTAAAGGCTGCCGGTATTGCTACAGGATGAAACAAGCTCTCATTCTCATGGCTTAGGTTGCAAGTTCAGAACTTCAATGCTTCAATTGCAAATTTAGTTTGTGTGTATGTAATATATATAATGTGTGTGTGGTGTGTGTGTATATATATATATATATATATATTTATGTGTGTGTGTGGATAAAAAGAAAAGAGAACTATACTTAACCGATGTATTTCATCATCTGAGGGACTTTATCAAGGCAATATCCTCAGAGGGCAAAAAATGTTGGCTAAAAATAGTTTTCCTCTTGTTTTTTTTTATTCATTTTGTTCCTTCACAGATAAATTCTATCTAAAAATCTGAAAAATAACTTACATACACACACATATATATATATATATATATATATATATATATATATATACACATACATACACACACACACACAAAGCTACTTCGTACAATACCTTTCAGATTGGGTCATTTAGATAACAGTAAGGGCAGAAGCTTGTCTCGGGAAAATACCTACCTGACCTCATTTTATACAGAGTCTACGGGGGATTTTTGGCCAAGCATACAAGCTCGGATTATCCCATATTAAATTCGACCTTGTGCCAGATCTGACTGTGTAGGACAGTTGGTAGATATTGTCTGTGGTTTGCAGTTGGAGATTCATTGTGGAATTCACTTGACTGACTTCTAGCAATTGACTACTACTTCTACACGCCACTGGCAAATCTTATATGTGTTGTTCTTGTTCTAAGTCTTATCATTCATTACCAACCTTCATGTGATTATTCTATTCAGTAATCTTCCCTAGGTTAAAACACTACTCAAATATGGTTATCCACTAAAAATAATGTTTAAAGTGATATATATATATATATATATATATATATATATATATATAAAATAATTTACCAGCAGATGTTGTATACATACATGTGTGGAAGAAGTCTGTAAAAGCATATCGGTCAAAAATGTGTTAAATAAAAACAACACAGATAAAGATGCTATTCCAAATAAATGAATAACAACATTACATCATCACTGAACATTAAACAACTTTAATACTATATTAAAAGTAAAAAGAAAAGGTCCCCATTTTATTAATCAGAGAAAGTTGGTTTGGCAATGGAATTAATTTCTCTTCTGATAAAATTAGGATTTATTTGAATATATTTGTCTACTAGCCATTCAAGAGTTATCTCCCTTGATAGTTACTTTGACATTTGTTTATTTGGATTGAAGTTTATATTTGATCAAATACATTGCCTGAACTACACCAGCATGACCTTCAATGTCCCCAGAAATGCAAGAAAAGACCCAGCATGGTACCCCAACAGTTGACTAGATCAAATAGTATTACAAATTTCCATTTCTTTGTTATAAGAAGAACTGAAGTGCATTGTTTTTTTTTTTGTTTTTGTTTTTTTGAAATCTTGCTTTATTTTAGCAGATAGATCATTATTAACATAATTCATTAAATCGAATGTTGTACTGAAGTAAGACCATCAGGCTAACAAAATCATTTATAATAATTTCTTGATTCAATTTCATTAATTCATTGATTCTAAAAGAAAATAACAAGATAGTTATTAATATCTACCCACATTTTACTTTGATTTTAATAGCTCCCTCTGCATATTTTACCTTGATAGCCCTCCCCCATATTTTGAGTTAATAACCCCTCCCCATATTTTGAGTTAATAACCCCTCCCCATATTTTGAGTTAATAACCCCTCCCCATATTTTGAGTTAATAACCCCTCCCCATATTTTACCTTAATTTTAATAAGGTGGACAAAGAAAAATACCCTTTATTTGAACATTAATATCCTGATGACGGTTGGAGAGTATATTAAAATTAGTCAGAGAAAAAAAAAAATTATTTATTACAATTTTAAAAATAAGTCAAAAGAAAATGAAGTGTAACATTTTTGAGAAGTACTTTACATGACTGCATCCTTACAAAAAAGAATTATAATACTGAAGAAATAAATCATGTAAAAAAAAAAAAAAAAAAGTATTTGAATAACTACCGTCTTAATAAAATCAGTTAACATTATATAATCTAAAATAGTATTGTGATTAAAAATTAAACATGTTTAGCTCACAAAACAAAAGCCTGCCTTATTTATGCAACTTTCAACCCCTTTGTTATTTAAACATGGACATTATCATCTAACATAGAACTTAATTTATTCTTCTTGCATTTCTGTCTTCATGATTATCATGGAAAGTGATGAATTGCTTGAATAGCTTTATGATGACTTTGGGAGAACTCTTAGAAAATATCAGAATGTCTCTGTGCCTTGTACGAGGAGGTGCTGCAAAATTCTCACCACTTCCTAAAGATCTGTGAAAATGACCAAAACATCAGAATTTAAGGGGGAGCTGAGAACTTTTGGCACTTACTTTGTTTGGAGCATAAGATTAAATATGTACCAAGCATTAGTTTTCTTCACAGATATTCTGCTTTCAAAAAAATAGAAACTAAAAAGACCTATTGATTTATGTATCACTTCTTAAACCGAAATATTGTTTCTGATTAAAATGTCTCCGTTCTGTCCACACGTGATTCCTACTGAGTTATAAACGCTTTTGTTTTGTTTTTCTTTTTTTTTTTTTTTTTTTTCTTTTCTTTCTTTCTTTTCTTTCCAGTGAAACTGAAAAGGCATTTTATGTTCCGAAACCACTTGTGCCTAGTGTTCGAGCTGTTGTCTTACAATTTGTATGATTTGTTACGAAACACCAATTTCCGAGGAGTGTCTCTGAATTTAACTCGCAAGTTTGCCCAGCAGTTGTGCACTGCGTTGTTGTTCCTTGCCACACCAGAACTGAATATCATCCACTGTGACTTGAAACCCGAAAATATTCTCCTGTGTAACCCAAAACGCAGCGCGATAAAAATAGTAGACTTTGGCAGCTCATGTCAATTAGGGCAGAGGGTAAGTATAAAATGTTTTTTGCTTCCACCCATCAAATTCCCCAGCTTCTTTCAAAGTTTCTCTTGCCTTTGTCCATATTGTTTTTTGTTGTTTTTTTTTTCTTCTTCAATGATGTTGATCCTGTATAAGGCCCAAAAGCCACTTGAGGTAGAGGGTTACAGAATAATGACTGGGAAAGCATCCTCTTGGGAGTTGGTTCCACAAAGCAGCGCTTCATGAGTAGAAACTGCTCGAGCAGAACACACATCTCACCTGTGGAATACGAAGGGAATGAAAATGATTCACCACAATATACTTAGCATAGTGGGTCTTAGCCATGAGGGTTAGAACTGGGGGAGCAAAAGAATGTAGCTCCTCTGAACACTTTCCATGGAAATAACAATAGAGCAGTGAGAGGCTTGCATCATTCTGTAAGAAAAAGGTTGTGGGGTGGAAAATAATTTATCACCCACAAGGACACTGAAACACTATTGAATATTATTGAGACAGGCAAGTGAAAACTTGGAAGCTCCTACCCATAAGTGCAACGGTACACCATCTACATGATTCATTTTCAAATTGACTCTTTTGACAACATCAGTCTGAAATCAAATAAATCTAGAAAAGCAAGTTGTGAATATTTTTTTTTTTTTATATATATATTTAACCTGTTAATGCCAGGTTCACAGTAAATCTGGAAAACAGAATTATTGGGGAGTTTATCATAAATGATTGTTTTTTTTTTTTTAAAGATTGAAATTTATTTGAAAATAAATTCTAAATGTTAATTATATGTGGCGGCATTGATATATGTGTGTGTAATTCATATACATGGAGGGTCAAGGATGAAATACAAATAAGATATATATATATATATATATATATATATATATATATATATATATATATATATATATATACACACACACACACTAAGCTTACAAGATCTGAAAATTCACCAAGCTGACTAATACGGAGTTATTTCAAGAGAATTTACTATGATGATTAGTACTAAGTTATAGCAAAGTACTATTTATTGAAAATAAATTCTAAATGTTAATTATATGTGGTGGCATTGATATATATATGTGTGTGTGTGTGTAACTCATATACATGGAGGGTCAAGGATGAAATACAATTAGGTAAATATATATATATATTAAAAAAATCCAGACGACATGCATTTAATGGATGTCAGATTTCATTGAAAAATACATCCCTACCCCTACCAAAACATAACTAATAACTGATACATCAAAATACAGCAATAATGAACATGCAAACACCCCTAGTCTGGTTGAATGGATTTCTCTGTAATCTTGGAAACGTGAATTATGATTTTTGCTGTGTCTTTAAAACCCAGTAATTTTAAAAGTTACTCCAAAATTCGCTTGAGGATGAAATGGAGCTAATGTTTTTAATTTAATTACAAAATTAAATTCGGAGCTTTTAGCTTCCATTTTTGAAACATGGTTAGAACTGTGTAGCGAAAAAAAACATTTTAAATCAATTAATTTATAATATTAATGCTCTGTAAATTTACATTGAGCACTATTTTCTAAAAATAAAAATATCTATAAGAACACCACTTACTGTTCTTTCTTTTCATTTTTATATATATATATATATATATATATATATATATATATATACTAAGCTTACAAGATATGAAAATTCACTAAGCTGACTAATACTGAGTTATTTCAAGAGAATTTACTATGATGATTAGTACTAAGTTATAACAAAGCTTAGTACAAATTAATGAACTAAGCTGTAACCCTGAGACATGACCACTTTCTGCTTCATACTGCCTGGGATACATTTCACTATTTCAGAACAACTTGTCTAGTGACACCAATCAGGAGTGAGCCTGCAAATGACTAGTACCAACTTGCTCATTAGAACAGCCTTGCTTCTTTTCATTGATTAAATACCAGGTAATTGTACAGATAAACCAGTACTAAAGATTAAATTTAAAATTTAATTAAATTGTCAGGATTGCTTTCCCTGTACGTTTTCTGCAGTCCACGTATGAAATCAAGGGCCCTGATTTTTCCATTAAGATTTTTTTTCAGTATTTGAATCGTTAAAAAAAAAAATGAATAAATTCTCCTTTCACTTTCTTTTGTAGATTTACCAATATATCCAAAGTCGTTTCTACCGATCACCGGAAGTGTTATTAGGAATTGCATACGACCTGGCCATCGATATGTGGAGTCTTGGATGTATCTTAGTAGAGATGCATACGGGAGAGCCCCTGTTTGCTGGTTCTAATGAGGTAAGGGTTACTTTTCATTTTAGCTTGTGTGTGCATGTACTAAAGATCTCTTTTCTTTTTTGTTTTAATTAAAATTTGCACACTTACCAACATTGAGGGAAACCATTTAAACAGAACAAGGTTCATTAGTTTATCAATATCAAAGAAATCTATTAAAAAAAAAACCTTCATATCAGACTGCTATCTTATGTAAAGTGTGTATCAGGCTCTGAAGAAGAAAACATGATGAATAAAGCTTCACCCACTAACTCAAAGGAATAAAGAATGATAAAAGTCTATCTTTGGTCTCCATCCTTTCTACCTTTGCTTTCAGCAAGTTTATCTTTCTCTCTTGCTTTCTTACCTGAGATTTACTTTAACGTTTAATGTGAGGCTCAAGTGTTTCTACTTGGACCACTGTTCTAAGCTTAGTCTTAGATTATCATAGTCATAGCCAGTCATACCACCTTTCTGAACATGACTCGGGTTCAAATCTCACTATGGTCAGTTAGGAAGAAAGATTATTTCTTGATGTTATCTTCCTGGGGAGGCAATCCCAGTGTGTGTGTGTGTGTGTGTGTCAACTTTGGAAGATGCCTGAAAACCATACCTCAATTTGATCTGAACCTTGTGAGTGAAATTGCATAGCTGTACGTGTTTGAAGGCTGTCAATGGTTATGATAGCATAAAGTCAAAAGTCATCATAATTGAGTTTGTGTGTACTGGCCTTACTGTTGATCACACCAGTTAATGTACTCTTTCACAGTGCGTGTGTGTATCTATTTAGTCAGCAATACCTCTTTTAGACAAGTTTCATTAAAGAAAATTGACAAGGTACTGTGATTAAGCTTTCTATTGAATTTTTCTTACATTCATACAAGTATTTTCTTTTCTGAACATAACAAAAATGTGCAAAAATGACTAAAAATTATGGAAGCATTAATAATAATAAAAAAAAGAAAAATCACTATAATATCAACTGTGTGTCAAACTCATCATTACAGATATACATATATAAAACTACATATTCAGTTGAAAATAAAATTAAAAAAAACAAAACATCCTTGATAATGGCTAATAGCCAAAAGCGCTTGGATATATAGAACATTTGTACAGTTTTTACACACCAAGTTCTGAAAAGAAAATACTAGTATAAATGCAAGAAAAATTGGATGACAAGATTAATTGCAGTATGCCTTTTACACGTATATTGAGCACTTTTTAATATTACTGGTTCCTGGTCTGATTCAACTCTGACCATTCAACCGTTTATGTATTATATATATATATATATATATATATATATATATATATATATATATATAATCCTGTATAAGCTAATCTTTGATCAAGAAATTATGATTTGTGTTGGTCTTGCTAAGTATCCCCATTCATCCAGCAATGAATTGCACTAACAAATTTTTCATATTTTATGTCATATAAAATACATTCCCACAATTATTCACAAAGAAAATGTCTTCAAAATGAAGAGTTGGAAAACCTGAAGCTCCAAATGCACTTTCAATTCAACCTTTGTACTAACAAATTTTTGTGGGTATATTTATATTAAAGAGTTCATCAGACTGTTAATAAGCACTATGCTTTTAGATCTAGTGCACAAATAAGACTTTTAGGAGTAAGACCCCCAAAAAAAAAATGTTTGAACAGTATGGTAACAAATGGTTGATATTTTCTTATAATAAATGT
>OZ010595.1:83889382-83996882 GCA_963932145.1 Acanthosepion lycidas | reverse complement strand
ATGCATGTAGATATATATGTATGCATACATATGTGTATTTATAGAAGTGTATCCCTGTTAATTTAAGCAGTGAAATTAATGTCGACTGGCCTAGAGATTGAGAAAAATGTACCTGGGGGCACACATTTTCCTTAGTAGTACTTCTCAGTCCTGTGGCTGGTTTTTGTGTTTGTGTGACATGTCTCTGTACATATACAATCATATATACACATGTACATACTATTTTTTTATAGACTGAGCTTACTAAAACTGCATTTATTTATTATTTATCTATTTTGTTTTTAATATCAAAGATGACTTATAAATTTAAAATACCTTTTTCAGTTTGATCAAATGATGAAAATTGTTGAAGTTTTGGGAATGCCCCCAAAGCATCTGCTAGATCAGGCGCCAAAGGCCAGAAAATATTTCGACCAGCATCCTGATGGAACTTATGTATGCAAGAAACCTAAAGATGGTAAAAAAGTAAGTATATTCACCTCACCTGTAATTTTTACCATTAGAAAAACCACAGAATTTTTAAGTGACTTTATTTCTCACACTTGGAAAACACATTTTGGCAGATTGCAGGTTTATTTCTCGATTATCAAAATATTAACATAAACTAAACTCTCTTATTATTATTATAATGAAAAATTAGTCCATTTTTGGCTTGTTAATCTTTCTTTTTTGTTTTTTAAAGGTTGCCAAAAGTGGCCTTTAATTTTGATATCAAGTCACTTTCTACTTATGGAATTTGTTTTATAATTATCACATTATAATTCTGTGTGTTACTCTCTTTGCATGTGTATTATACCCTGCCATTGCCTCAGATAAATAATGGACAATACTGTTTTGATTGCAAGGAAAAATGGAAACAAAAGATATATCAGAGGTGCTGAATTTAGTGAGGAAAATAAAGCATCCATAGTATAGGCTTGATGTGAATTTATTTTTAAACAAAAAAATATGATGTAATATTTCATTAACATAAAACTTCTATTAAATAAAAATTACATTGTACACCTTGCTATTTCCTTAGATAAATAATTGACTGTTCTTATCTGTGAGGAAAGATAGAAGAAAAGGTTACACGAGATGCTGTTGCTTTAGTCAGGAAAAAGTATGCCTAATAATAAAGAAACAAAAAAAATGCTTAATTTGCTAACTATAATTTTGTTGTAAATATATTTTTAAGCAAAAAAATATGCAATATTTCATTAATAAAATAATAATAAAATTAAATCTTTAAAAAATTACATTATATACACTGCCATTACCTAGAATAAACAAAGGACTATTCTGTTTTGATTGAAGGAAAGATGAAATCAAATGATATATCAGAGATGCTGTTTGGTTTTAGTGCAAAAAAACTTTGATGCACCATAAAAATTTGTTAAAGTTTCTTTATTTATCTGTCTATATTTCTGTGATGAGGTATTATGTACACTATTTACATTATTCGAACTATTGTCCTTATCTTTGTCCCTATATTTATTACAATGCTTCGGCCGTTTTACGCTCCAGCCTTCTTCAGGTGGTTCTCAAGGACACATGGCAGAGTGAATAAAGGCGTTAGTTAGATCCAGTGACAGGACCCAACGAGTGTGAGTTCAATACCCGGTTAAGGCAGTGGAGAACTTGGAGACGGGAATTAACAGGAGATAAGTGACATCCATTAAACATGGCACATGGAACTAGAACAGTCTACCGCAGTGAGTGAAATAAAGGGTTCAATTCAACATTCCAACCACCTGAAGAAGGCTGGAGCATACAACAGCCAAAGCGTTTCATTTATTCTTTTAGCCTTGAAATTGTTGTTTATGATGATATTTGAGACAAAATGGTGCAATGGCTTGCCCATTTTTTTTTACATGGGGAAAGTTAAGGTTACTCTTGCCCTCCTCTCAGGGGTTCATCCATCCACTGATAAAGCTGTTGTTGTCTGATGTGCAGATCTTACGCCCAGGCTGGCAACTGGCTGATGGGCACTTCTTGCAGGTGGGTTAGGGAGTGATATTCATCTTCACTGGTCGGGTCTAAAAACCTTTCTGACTACCCTCATACCGTTTAGCCAGCAGGTCAATGTTGTTGACTATATTGTGGCCATCACAGTACCCATGCTGCTTCATAGAGCCATGTGTGAGAATTGAATTTAGCCCCATGGACCAATATAGTCCCACGTCACAATTCATCTGTGTAAAGCAGGGTCAACCACTTCAGTGTAAAGGTAATAGCACTGATGATACAACCACATTTTAGCTATTATTGTAATTAATATGCCCACAAACAAGATTCTGGTCATTGTCATCTTTAAATGGTCTGTTTGACTGAGTTTACAGATGTAATGAACAATGTCATTTTTCAGGTAAGAATTTGTGACAAGTGTTTGTGTGGGGAATAGGATGTTAGAAGTAAAACTGATTCAGTTGCAGAGAATGTCTGTATTACTCACTTACCTCAGCTCATCAGATGAAAATTTTAACTTGGGTAGAAGTTACAATTTTTCTTTTTATTTACTTATATCTATATCTATATATGGTTTATTTAATAATGTGATGATTTTGATTCATTAAACATGCATAACCCTTTACCAAATCATCAGCAATTGGCCATTTCCATGTTTTACATATAAGCAAATTGCCAAAACTTATGATAGATCCATTATGCAAAAATTCATATCAACATCAGAATAAAAATTCTGCCTTCATTTAACTTGGCTTAATCAACTACTCAGTGAATTAATAACAGATTAATACTGTATATCACATTGATAGATAACTGGTTTTTGGCAGTAAAATTCTTTGTTCAACAAAATATTTTTCGAAACAAAAACAAGATTGCTTTCGTGACAATATGGCAGATCTTTCTATAAAGATGGCTGCCTTTGAAGGTAAAAAAAGAGAAAAAAAATTAAACTTTATTTTGGTACTATACAACTTTACCAAATTACATTTGATTTTTTTTTTATTTTATTGACTTTTCTTTATTCTTTGACTTTGATGCTTTTAGAAAAACTAATTATTGTAAATATAATTTGTCTTCTGGTTTTAGTTCTGTCCAAAAAAGGGGAGACAATCACAGATTTCCCAGAAATTTTCTTATACTCTTGCACAATATTTTTCCCTGACAATGGTCATTTTAAGAAATTAATAGATTTTTTTTAAATTCATAAATATAATAAAAAGACTATTACTGTTATACTTACACATCTTTTTTTTATTTTTTTTAACTTCCAGTATAAGCAGCCCGGGTCTCGGAAACTGCATGATGTAATTGGTGCTGAGAATGGTGGACCTGGAGGTCGGAGGTCAGGCGAACCGGGACATAATTTGGCAGACTATCTTAAATTTAAGGACCTTATACTAAGAATGTTAGACTATGACCCCAAGACACGCACCACACCCTATTATGCCCTCCAGCACAACTTTTTCAAGAAGACCACAGATGAAAGCACTAATACGTCCAGTAGTACATCAGGTAGTCCAGCCATGGAGCAGCAGTCAGTGTCTAGTCCACCAGGTAAGTTAACCTTCAGGAGTTCCCTTCTGAAATTGCTGAAATTTAATACCAAGGTCAGTGCCCATAACCTTACGTGTGTGAATATGTTGGAGTGTAGCCTGAAAGTATAAAAAAAAACAACAATGGATCATGTTTGATTGCTTTTATTTATTTTTAATACTTTCTGATTCCTTTCAAGAATTGACACCTTTTATGATGTTATGTCTCAGAAATACGATTGAAACATAGCTTCCAAATTTTTTGTTGCAAAGAAGCTATTATAGCTGTAATAATTGAAGCAATATTTTTGAGGTTTCCATTGTTAATGTCTGGTGCATTGTCTTAAAAGTCTGTGTCTTTTGCTATATTCAGTACTTAGTCATAGGTCAGAGTTGTTTTCAGTTTCTTTCAAATGAGGCCATTAAAGTAGCATTAGATAAATGTGTTGTGCTTACAAGTAATTCCTTTGCAAAATCATAATCTAGACTTTTATTTCAGTCATACCCTGAAAATGTTTGTCTTGTTGTTTAATTTCTGCTTATCCACAGCAGGAGGTGTGACTCTTCTCAAATCATGACTTCAATCTTATTGAATCTGAATTATGACCTCAATCCTCTCATGTAATGTCTTGAGGCTTACTGATAGATTTTGAGAAGAGTTTCATGTTAGATCAATCCCATTCTCTTCAATGTTCTCTGCCATGCTAGGCTTTAACTGAACCTGGGGAGAGATTCTGATAGAAGGATCTAGAGAAAGATTCAGTTTGTGCCTTTTTAAAGAACTAATGTATCAGTGATTGGGTACCGATCTTTGAAACAATATCAATAATTCCATATCATGCTTAATTACCCATGGTTTTTGAGAATGATAGACTCTTTCTTTCATGCCAACTCATTCTCTTTTTCTCCCTACTTTCTCCAACACATGCATACACACACACCATCAATGATGTTACCCTCAGGTTGAACCCACATTTATCTTGGGGTAATTTCCAGGAAAAGTGGGCTCAGTAATTGTAACATTTTTTTTTTCCTTTGTTTGCATTCAGCTTCTAAAGAAATAAAGATAACTTACATCTCATTATTTATTTGGTCCTCTTGGGTGGTGGGGATGTTGCCTACCATCTTTTATCTATCATGAAAAGTGCCCTTCCTAAAGGATTTCAGAATTCGTAACCATCACTTCAGGCAAAAGAATATTTTCACATTTTTTTTTTTAATTTTTTTTTTTTTTTTAAGTTTACTTTTTTCAAGTTTACTTTTTTCTTGCTTTTTTTTGTCACTTGGAGTAAATATGCTTTGATAAACAGTTTATGAATTTGCTTTTGTCTTCTTTTCAACATCTTGTTCTTGTTGACATGTTTTCAACTTCATGTGATCTTTTGGCTACATCAAGAGTACAAGTTCTTTGCATGATGGATGGAGCTTTGCAAGCTGTTCTGATTATTAAAGTATCCTGCTTTCTGTCAGTCAGTTAGGGTACAAAATATTTTTAAAAAATAAATGAGTAAAAACATAATATGCTAGCTTCTGACTCTGCATTTTTGAGACTCTCATCAATGCTGGAAAGAGCAATAATAGTGGACTTGAGAAAACTATTTTCCTGAAAAATTGTTTTAAGGGAATGATTTTATATATTTCACCTGAATGTAGCACTAGCTAATTCTGCTAGCACTAGTTGAATTCCAAAGGTTTCCTTATAAGGAAACAGTTAATATTACCATTAATTTTAGAGAACTGATAATAGACTGTGATCACAGCCCAATGGCCAATGAATGAAGAAAAGCATAAGTCAAGGTAGCACTGGCTGCTCAATCAATGAATGGTGAATGTTTCCTTATAAGAAAGTGGCTAATGTTATTACCATTAGAGATGAGAACAAATACTACTCTTTGATCCAAGCCCAATAGTTATGGAGTGGCAAAAACATAACTAGTTGCACTGGCTGCTCAGTCAATGAATGCTAAATGTTTCCTTATAAAGTAACAGTTGATATTACATTACCATATAAAAGATAATAAATAACACTGTCAATATAAAAGAAAGAAACTAGTTTTCATAATGACATTAGTCATTTATGACTACCTAGAAAGATCTCTAACATTTTTTTTTTTTTAATAGAGTCTGGTCTTTAAAATCATTCAAAGTTGTTTTCAGTACTATTTTGCCATTATTTGAAACCTTTTACTGTTACTTATTAGAATGTACATGAAACCATTATTTAGTGCTTTATTACAATTATTTAAAACAAAGCCAGACTCGGACAATATAAAGTGGCTACATTTGGTAATTAAAAGCTTCTCAAAATGTCTATTTCAATGACCAAACAACAGATTAATGTTTCCTGCTGAAGATTTTTGGTTCAATATCCCCTTGTATTAACAGAGAAGAAGCCCTACCCCATCACTTGCTACATAGACAGAGAAGGAGGTGAGACATCGTCAGAATGTGAAAATTAACTTGGACATTTGTAATTGGTCGTATTCTATGAATATTGTTCTATCCAACACTTGTCCAAAAAACAGTTTAAAACAGTTCTTTGACTACAAAAAGTAGGGGGCACTTTTAATTTATTTTGTTAAACAATTTTTCCAGCATCTTGGTGAACAACCGATATGTTTGGATACCAATATTATGTTTTAATATGTTTTAATCATTTAGTTTTACCTGGTGAATCTGAGAAGAGCAAATTTATTTTTGAATTATCCTATTTGGAGTAAACTTACAATGAAGCCAGATAATGAGATAATGGCAGGAGTTGTTTCTGGGTTTTTTTTTTTTGGTTTTTTTTTTAAATAATTGTCGCCAATAAATATTTCAAAAATGGTTTGTAATATTGATCTCATTCTTTTTGCTAATCTATGTGGAATTAGTAAATACCAAACACTTCAAATACCTGAGTGCATGGATCAGTTATAACAAAAAAGAAAAAAAGACATTGAATATGTCCGATACTGCAAATTGTTACAAAGCCAAAACATCAACCAGAAAACTCAAGTTATGTTCTTTCATATGGATGTCATACATGAAACCAAACCAGTTAAATCTCTAAACAATCAACTATATACCACCACTTCCTAAAATCAATAATTAAAATGTCTTTGAGTGTCTTCAAATTTTGTGGACTGGCACTATAGAATCACAAAGAACTGTATCAAATAACAGAAACCACATCACTTGAGGACTGCCAACAGCAGCAACAACTAAAATGGATATCATATATAACTGGAAGAGAAAATAATGACATAATGAAGTTGTTGATATTCTACACTATTTCAAATAAAAGGTTAAGAAGGAAACCCCACATCAATATTGGAAAAAATGATAACAACCACTGAGCTTCAGAAACCTATTTTCATGAAAAATTGTTTTAAACGATTTTATAAATTTCAACAAGCAGTAGTACAAGCTGCTTAGTCAATAAATACCGGATGTTTCCTTATAAGGAAACTGCTAATATTATCATTACTATTTTCTGGATTCTTTGGATGTGCAATTCATAAAGAAAGAGAAAGGTTTTTCTTTTTTTTTTAAAAGAATATGGAAACTAACAAAATATTAAAAAAATACAAGTTAACATAGCAAATGGACCACCTGATTTGACCAATCATTATGGCAATATATACAGCACAGGTCAGTTTGTATCTTATTTGCACTGTTGCTTCCAAGCCCATTCCTTGCTCAGCAAAGAAATCTATACTAGTATCATACAATCTGCAGCTTCTTTCGATTTCCTCACTCTCCAGCAATATTTGATTTGCAATACTTAAACCTCATTCCAACAAGTATTGTGTGTTTTCTTTTCTCACCAAATAATATAGAAGGTTCACCCAAAACATATCCAGATATTTTGAATATCTCAAAAGTATGCCATTGATGTAATTTGGCAACCAATAAGTGGATAGGTCTTACAGCACAAGCTTGAATGCTCTCCTGTAGGGTTACTTAGTTGACAATGAGATTGTGTACTGTGCGACTGTTGTATTCACAATGACTAGATAGATTCTTTGTGTCTCATGCAGAAATCTTTGGAAAAGTATTGCATTACATCAATCATTCAAAGATCTGACTCTTTGTACTTTTTGGTTTTATCCAAAGCTATATTCAGATTATAAATGAAATTAAGGAGAATGACATGAAGCAGTTGGTGGTGATCCCAAAATAGAATGTTGCAAATGATTTGGAAAATTAGAATGCATATCAGAATAAGTATGTAAATATACCAATGAAGCAGATTCATTTGTCATTGCCCTGAGTAGGCTATCTTTTCATTGCTTTTCATAAACAGTAAATAAGTATACTTCACAAACAGACCTTGAATTCTGCCCAACTTTCAATTTCAAATTTATGTTTTTTCTAATTCTTCAGCACTCTCAACTGGATTGCATTCCCGAAGAAAACTCTGAAATACATTGTCTAAAACATTGTGCTAACAACCAAAGCAATAATATAAATGAGATCAATATTCCAAACAACTTTTGGAATGATAATGGCTTCTCTTGAAATTACTGTACTATTCCTAATAAATATATATGGGACATTTACTGAAAACTGCAAATCTCTCATGTGATAGAGAGGTGCCCAAAAAGGAATCCTTTATATATTAGCAGCTAAACTGACCATGGACTTTTTGTATCTCCCCCTCCCTCTTGCCAATTATGTTAACATAGAACAATCAGAATGCTTTCATTGCTTCAGCCAAATCAAAATTCCTTTGCTTACCTTCCCATTTTTTCAGCTTGGAGTTCTGAGAGAGAAAGGATCCGTCCACGTTGTTTTGTTCCACATAATGGTTTGTTTCGTCGATGATTTTTCCAAAAAGATTGAGCACCTTTGAGGGGAAAAGCTGGAAAAAAAAAAATCTGAAAGGTTTTTGGCATCTCTTTACCTCACTTCTTCTTTCTTCTTCTTCTTCTTCTTCCCCATCTTCATGTTTTTCCATTCTGCTGGGGAGTTGGGAAGGGGGGGAAATTATCAAATTTCTATGAATTCTATAGGTGTTGCATGTTTTACTTAACTTTTCACTCTTGGTCTCTCTTCTCTAGCAGTGGTCTGTGGGCAGTACCTTGCTGGGAAATTGGCAGGGGGTAGAGACATGCTAACTCTGGAACTTAATATTTTTACAAAAAAAATTTTTTTTTTTTTTTTTTTTTTTTTTAATTTCAGATAAAGCTGATTTTTGAGATGAAGTATTTTCATTATTAATTTTTAACTTTTTTCCTCCATTTCATTTTTTTAACCACAAAGTTCTACGTTTAGTAATACTCTCTGGCAGAAACAAGTCGCAATAAAGAAGTCAGTCAAGATGCATCATCTCAGAATCTTAAACATTCTGAAACAAAAACTTTATTATGAGGGTATCCTGATTAAATAAAATAAGTAGTATGTAATATCACAAAATACAAGTTTTTTATATTCAGTTTTTGACACACATTTACAAGATCAAAGCATAGAACCAAAGGATGTATACTTTTATATCCAGTTTATGGAAGCTAGATAAGTGATTGTTAGTTATCTGATGAAATATTTTTTCTGTTTTATTGTTCCTTTGTTTTGTTTTTTTTGTTGTTTTTTTCCTTTGCAACTTTCAGTCAAGAAAAAATTGTGATAGTGATTTGAAGAAAAAAGTTAACCACAAATTAGGACTAAAAATATTTAATCTTAGAATCTGTATTATCAAAGATGAGCCAATTCTGAATCTGTCACACACTGTGTAGTTTCATATACATTTGTAATGTATATGTTTGTGTCTTTTTTTTTTGTGGGAGTCAATTATACATGCTAGTGCCAGTTAATGTATGCACAAGCAGGCATACATAAAAATAAACACAAAAGCTTATATACATAGACACACAAAGATACCTACATATACATTGTACATATTTACAAGTTATAACATCTAGAAAATTAGAATCCCTGCTTTATAAAAGTTTCTAAGATTTAAACATTCTGAACTAAAATGAAACTTGTTTCATGTAGATATCATTAAGGTTTGGCCTTTCAATTTATACACAAGAAAGAAATTTATGTTCAGAATACTAACTAAGGATAATGTAGCAGTAATTAAAGAATTAGATAAAAATGTAAGATTGTTTCACTTTGAATGAAATAAAAAAGCAAAGACAATTAAGATAAATGTTTAGAAAAATACTGATGATATTATCAAGAAAGAATAGCAAAATGTCACACTTCAGTAAAACAAAATATCTCTATAGTAAAGGATGAGTCTTATGACTCTATAGCTTTGGTAGTGTATGGAAGTGGGTGGGAAAGCATGATATGTTAGATTTTTCCATTTTAATTACTGATTAGGGTCAGCTTTCTATAAAATCCAACATTGCTGGTAAATAGTCCTACCTGAAATGTCTTGCTAATCAACAAGAAACATCACATTCAATGCCATTAAAACCATTGGGTGATAGGAAGACATATTCAGAGGTAGGTATGTTTATTTAAGTCTGTCATTGCAATTGTTCAAGCTGTGTGCCTATCATTAATGTAAGCTTAAAATTCAAACAAATATTCAAATTACATAATTTCTGTTTCCATATTATTTTCTAAAAAAAAAAAAAAATCAATATCAGAATTTTTTCCAGACTCTCATTGTTCTAAGGACATAATGGACTAATAGTTTATAAAATTCAAACAAGATTTTGGGGTCGATTATTTAAAGATTTTTTTCAAAAGCTGAGTTTTTCAGTGCTCATTTTTCTCTTCAGGTTACTCATTTAATTTTTAAATTATCTTTTTTTTTTCTTTTTTTTTTTAACAGTCTTTTACATGTTTAAAACAGAAGTTTAGATATTTCAGATTGTTGTGGAGTAAAGAGTACACCTCTAGTGACTCTATGAACTTGTCCAATACTATAAAGAGTTCCATGGTATGTAGGAAGTTGTTGGTAGTTGTTTGGCAGCACTCCCATACACTCCAACATCGAGACTCCACTTAATTTTCAGCTGAAATTGGGACTTCTTATCTCTTAAATCTAGATTGGAAAAGGAGTGAAGCAAGGAGATATGATTTTGCTTAAACAATTTACAGCAGGTCTTGAAACTTTCTTACAATGCAGACTCTTGTCTGATGAAAATGTGTTAAGATATTGTTTTGTAGCTGAAAACTTGCTCTCTCCAATAATGTTATTGTGCTCAATGTATCTGTTGTAGTTACTGCAGAGGTAAATCGAACGCGTTACTTTTAGTGCACCCTTCATAAATGTTTTCTAGCCTCAGCTTCGTTTATTGCAATAAAAGATGACAGAAACTGGCAGATTTGTGGGAGGAAGATGGTTTTGCCAACTAGAAGAGCTTGCTTGCTTTGAAAATCAGCATTTGAATTTCTGAACCTTAACCTCGGCTTCAATGCACTAGTCACTGGCACCAGTGTGTAATGCATAACTATTTCACCCATCTCACACACACACTAGTTGTTACTATAATTTTAATCTAACTGGTTCTCAGTCATTATTTAGATTGGGGACTGCTTGGGATCATCAAATAATGTAAACAACCTCCTACAATCTGAAATATGTTTCCACTTTAGTTAAACCACAAAGGGTTGATAAGCCATAAAAAAAAAAATCAATCGTTTCTTAAAAATATAAAAAGAAATCTTTTTTAATTTTGAAATTCATAAATTGGAGTTCTTTTTCATGATGTGAAAAACCTAGTCTGTAGTTATAAGCAAAAAGAAAATTGAAAATTCTGGCTGCACTGCATATTGTGCAACTTCAGCCGAAACACTTAGCAATGCCTGAAAATGTCAGTCTTGTGTCGAACACAGAATGGTAAATCATGAATCATTTACAGGATTCAAGGAATAGATTGATAAGTGGAGATATTGAATTTAAAGCCGGCATTAGGAATAAAACCAACTCAACATAGGCACTCAGTGTTGATCAAACTCACTACACTAGTGAATTGTTCTTTGAGATAAGCTTACTAACCACAGCTACAATAGTACACCTTTGCACTTCCATAATGAGTTAAATAGCAGTGTAGACCAAGCTCTATAACCTTAGGTGGCAACCAGTTTAGAAGGGAAATAGAATTCAAATCTGTGGAGAAGGAAACAGGACACCATTCCACTATCTTTGCCAGTAAGCCATTGCAATGCACAGAAATCTCAAATATTATGATCACCTATGTCCTGAAAGGAGATGGCTTTTTTTTTTCTTTTTTTTTTTTAATTGGATGTTTCAAAATTGGCATAAGACTTTATGACCTTCCCATATGGATGTTTGTTTGTGTTATATATAAAGTCATAGACTAAGAATGTTTCTATTTATTTACAAGTATTTGAAATGAACCTTATTTATTGTTTACAATAAGTTAAATGTTGCAGCTATTTGCTTAACAACCATTATTATCAATAATAATGATAATAAAAATATTGATAAAAAACATGAATAATCAAAGTTTCTGTCCTGCAAGCATAAAGGTCTTGGATTTTGATAACAGCTAGACAAATAACCAAAAACACTGCAAAATGACGATTGATTTGCATTCACTTGTACAAAAACTTCAAAGGCAATATTTTTAAAAATTACAAAAACATTCCTTATATTAGGTTGGTGCAAAAATAATGTTGTTTTTCTTTTGAAGCTGAACGTCAAAAAACGACATTATTTTTGCACCAACCTAATAGTTGCCTTCAATAATCTGTATTAATGAAGGACTGTTACTTAAGTGTGTGTGTGTGCACGCACGTATATATATATATATATATATATATAATAGTGTGTTGTGTTTCTGTGATGTATAATAGCACATCCAGAACAAAAGTGAAGATAATGAAACATCAGAAAAACTATAAATTGCACATTTTACTGAAAGAACTTTTTGCTACTGTCAGCTTCTTCGGGTTACAATGAAAACTGTATGTAAGGAAAATACATTGGGATCTTTGAGCATTTAAAATACAACACACATCAACAACTCAAATACACACACACAAACACACACCAGTAGCATAATTGTGTTTCATGCACAATGCAGTCTTCAGGTGCTGAGTTAAAACTGATTGTTACACAATTTAAATTTTGTTAAATATATCTAGTTGTCACAATGAGGAGGCAGTCCATATTTTATCCTGTGATTGTTGTTTTTGTTTTTTTTTAATTTTGTATTTAAAAGAACTATCCCTGTGTAGAAGAAATATGTATATTTATTAATATATAGTTTATAACTCTGTTATATTACATTGAGCACTATTTTATTAATGCCGGCACTCAATGTGTGTGTGTGTGTGTCTGATTAAATAATTTACAAACATTATGTCTGCTTATTTTTAGCATAATCCATTCATATTCACGGATATTTTTCCATGTATTACAATCAAATGATGCAAGAAATGCATTGTAACAGTGAAAATCACTTTTATTTTCCTAAGTACTTTCCATCTCTTTCTAAGATCATCATCAAGGGTCCAAATAGAAAGGCAAAAAACTATGTGTAGTTATCCATTACTAATTTTTTTTTTTCTTTTTGCGTTTAAATGCAATGGCCGACAGTTATGCATTAGCATTCATTAGAATGTGAAAAAAAATTATCCACTATGGAATGTTTTTTCTTTTATGTTGGAATATCATGGTCAAGAGCGCACAACAGATGAAAAATGTTCTTTTTATAGGCATTTTAGAACATCATTACAGTATTTGTAGCTGATTCTATTCAGTGTCGGCTTCAATTTTTTAATGTAGATTGCTTTGAGGATCTGTAGTTTTAATTTGTGATTTTTTTGGTGAATATATAGTTCATTTAAGAATAACTGTATTCAGTTTCACATAATCACATCCACTCTTCTGAAAACTTGATGTTACACACACACTGGGTTGCTGCTGAAAACTTCCATACTGAGAACTAATGTGACTTTATATATTTATTGATCAAGCAACTTGACCTCTTTTTTTAATTATGAGACATTCCGTTACTATAGTTACAAGAGGTATTACTCAACACTGATAAGTGAACAAATTTCATGTTACCATAAGAGCAGAATAGCTCATTACTAAGTAGAGAAGATCAGGTTGCTAATACATTACTTTTTGTTTTGTATAAACTTTCTTTGGATATTTTTACCTTAAAGGATTTAAGAAATGAAATCCTTCTGTACATGCAACAGTTGTGTAGACAGAACTGCACATATGGAAGTAGGTTTTTTACTTACATGGTTCAAGTTGTTTTCCTCATCTTTGTTGTCATATTCATGATGTTTAGGCCATTGTACACTCAAGCCTTCTTCAAGTGATATACAATGGGATTTCAAACCAAACCCTTTATTTGGTCCACAGATTTCACGTGCTATACCTTTTCTGGATATCTCAGTTTCAGTTATTAGGTTGTTGCAAAAATAATGTCGTTTTCTCACATATGTTACTATGTGAGAAAACGACATTATTTTTTGCACAAACCTAATAATTCCCTTTAGTAACTGAACTCTCCAAGTTTTTGTTCACCTCTGCTGTGGTCAGGTATTGAACTCACAACTCTCTGCGTCAAGTTACTGGATTACTTCAATCAATGCTTTATGCACAGGGTTGTGTGTCCTGAAGAAGGCTGGAGTGTACAACGGCGGAAATGTTGTGAATATGACAACAAAGATGAGGACAACAGTCTGAACAGTGTAAATAGTTAATACATCATCTCAGAAATATAGACAGATGTAGTTTTTTTTGTAACTTTCATTTTTATCTATATTTATCAGACCTTGTTAATAAATAAGAAAAATGTCTCATTCTTTAATGTGAAATGAAATGTGGCAAACGGACACTGGTAACAGGCCACTGTACTTTTCTCTTTTTCCTTTTTTATTTTCTTTTTTCTCTTTTTTCTTTTCTCTTTTTCTTTTCTTTTCTCTTTTTTCTTTTCTTTTCTCTTTTTTCTTTTCTTTTCTCTTTTTTCTTTTCTTTTCCCTTTTTTCTTTTTTTTCTTTTTTCTCTTTTCTTTTCTCTTTTTCTTTTCTCTTTTTCTTTTCTCTTTTTCTTTTCTCTTTTTCTTTTCTTTTCTCTTTTTCTTTTCTTTTCTCTTTTTCTTTTCTTTTCTCTTTTTCTTTTCTCTTTTTCTTTTCTTTTCTCTTTTTCTTTTCTTTTCTCTTTTTCTTTTCTTTTTCTTTTCTTTTCTCCTTTTCTTTTCTTCTTTTTCTTTTCTTTTTTTTCTTTTCTTTTCTCTTTTTTCTTTTCTTTTTTTTCTTTTCTTTTCTCTTTTTTCTTTTCTTTTTTTTCTTTTCTTTTCTCTTTTTTCTTTTCTTTTCTTCTTTTCTTTTCTTTTTTATCTCTCCAGGCTGTTAAAAACACATTTCTTCTGGCTTCCTTTTCATTGTCTTTTTAATCTTTTGGTCACCACATTGCTTTTCTTTCTTTCTGGTCATTGGTTGCTATTCTGAAGACAAATGATGCTATCAAGAATGGCTTGCTTTCTTTCACAAATGCCATTCAATTTCTTTCACTATAATGCTCGTAACATTATTAACAACCATACTTTTTCCCAGGCAATGCCAGATAACCTTGTAATCATCACTACTACAACAACAACAACAACTAATATTCCTTTTATCTGAGCAATCCCATCTGCTTCTGCATGCTATGGCTTCTGGCTGTCAGTCTTTCTCCTCTTGCTTTCTTTTTCTCTGTCTTTACTCTTTCTGCTAATGAAGCCTGTGTCACATTTTGCAAACCAACTTTCTAAATATTTTGATAGCATTTTATTTATTTTTTTTTTACTCAAGAACATATTGTTGAAAATTATTCACATATTTTAATTAAGAACTTAAGAGTTTAGAAATGAAAAACATTTCTCAAAAAAGTTTTCATTTTTTTTTTTTTTTTTTTAATTACCAATTTTATGACTTTTGCTCTTTTTATTTCTTTTTTTTTCTTTTCAATTCACAGTATAATGTCTTTTCAGTAATATTATTTTGTACTCCTTATTAATCTCATCTTAATTTCCCTAGAATTAAATTTTACTTACACCATGAAGGTGGTAAGATGATAGCCTGGACAATAAAATAAGAGCGTCTGTCCGCAAAAATCAAATTCACATCCTTCTTATTTAAAAAAAAATTTCTTAGAAAAAAAAAAAACGAAAAATAAAATAATTCTTTACTTATAAATTGAAATTAAGATGAAAGAAAAAATATTAAGACTAACTGGATTGCTTCTTTTTTTTTTTTTTTTATGTATAAAAAAAATATTTATTTTTTTTTCCATCTTTATTTTTATTTTTTTTGTTTGTAATAATGAAAAATCTTATGCTGTCAAAAAATTTAAATAAAGTTAATTTGGAATATGAGACTTTGATTTAGCAGGATTTTTTTTTTTTTTTATGTGTTTTGATGTTAAAAGGAAATGGGCATCTGACATTTTTTCTCTCCCTTTATTTTCAGAATTGTATTTTCAAAACATTTTTACTTGATATTTTACATTTTTATATATATTTATATATAAAGTCTATATTTCTTTTGTATTTTTTTTTTTTTTTTTTTTTTTTTACAGTAATTATTTGTTAAATGAATGAAAAATGTCTTCCATCTTTTTCTCAATGTATCTTAGCCAATAAATAATCTCTTTGCCTCTAGCGTAAATTAGGTAACACTCTGATGTGGCATATTTTTCAAATGTCATTTTTCTGCCTCTATCGTATCCCAGAAGCTTTTACCCATGGGCCACAATAGTGAATTTCAAAACCTGTAGCTTCATTCATCATATCTGTACTTTGAACAAATAAAAATAAATTTTTAGCCTAATTTTAAGTATTGTGCATTTTTCATTTTTAGTTGCTAGGTATTGTCTTCAGGTCATCAATTTTTTTTCATAACTCTATAGTGATTAAATTCACAAGATGATGAAGATTAAAAAAAAGTTTAAATTTCCCAGATGCAAAAATCCCTGCCTTGTTCACAAGGAACCAGTTATTTATTGAAAACTTCAAAAGTGAATTTTTATCATGATTCTATTATGCAGACTACTCATATTTTACTGTTTCAGCTGGTAAATTCTCCCACCTCCTTTAGTTGAATATCTATAGGTCTGATGTAGTCTTAATATCATCAGTAGTGTAGTTAGAATACCTTATATTCTGTTTTAGTTACTGAATTAATGCACTAAGTAACTATGATGAGAGTAGATAAGAAAACTTCAAACAACTTGGGAAGGATGTGATCACTCACATTCCAGTAATTCTGTTTGTCTTAGAGATACCATAGAGAACCAACATGGCTTGGACCCTAATAATATATTTATGGAGTTAGTGTGATTTTTCTTCTTGTATTATGTAATATGTAATCCAAATTATTTAGGGAGAGAATAGATACTATCGTTCAATTCCCCCTTTTAATTGAGGGGGCTGACATGTTCTTGCAACATGTTGCTGTTTTTGATTGAGGAGGCAGCTGCTGTCATTCCACTTCCTCCTTTTGATTGAGGGAGTCAGGCACTTTCTTTCAACCCGTCTCTTATAAATCATTTAGCAATTGAACATACCACATCTCCCTCTTATGACCCTAGATCAAATGGACAAGCAGAATATGGTTTGTCAATACGTTTAAAAGGGCACTAAGAAAATCACAGGCAGATGAGGTAAGGAGTGAACAATTTCTGAGTGTTTACTGAATTACGCCAAACCCTAACACCATGTCTAGAATGTCACCTGTAGAGCTGATGTTCGCCAGGAAGATCAAGTCCCTCTTCAATAAGTTGCTACTTGAATGCAAGACGAGAACATGAAAGAATAACTACACAAATACATATTTCAAGCCTGGAGACAGTGTTTTTCAGGATGTATCAGCGTGGAAAGGAATTCTGGCAAGATGGCATCATTAAAAGACGTATCAGCAGAATGACGTACATGGTGCAGGGACAAAGGGGGAGAACACAAGAGACACCTGAATCGGCTAAAACGTTGATTCACTGAAATAAAAAGCCCCCAAACAGAAGCACCAATGGAAATTCTGTACAATACATTTAATGTACATGCACCATCAGAAATAGTTCAACCAGGGGGGGGGGGGTTATGGCAAAAGGAAAAGAATGCCAACAGTTTCTAACGATCGACTCAAAGCTGAAAAAGTATAGACTGCAGGGGAAGTCATCTCAAAGGGAAGATATTGTATAGGAATAAAGTGTCGTTGCCGACACTGTAGATTGAACACAGATCATCAGTGAGCAAACACAGACGATTCCATTATTAAACAAGTAGACCATGTAATTATAAAAGAAACGTATAAATAGGAATTAGTGTGACGTTTAAGTGATCACTATTCTCTTTGCTATCTTCTATACTATTTCTCTATACCGATCATTATACAAATTACTATTCAACGATTAGTATTTGAACAGGTATTATTAGTGCAAGTATTACTTAAGGCGTTACTACTCACATTATCTGCATTACAAAGTCTCTACAACAAGCATTTTGGAAGTAACAGGCATTTGTTAACCAAACAAAATCACGAGTGAGTGTCTAACATCACAAAAAAACATAAAGACTAGTGCTTTCTAACTTCAAGCTGTTTTTTGGGGGAGTGGGGGTATAATGTAGATATTCTGTCTAGAAACTTGTCTTTTTAAATTGTTGACTTTTATTATTTTGTTTTTGTTAATAAGTTTAATTCATAGTTTTAATTATTTACTGTGTTTTTACTTTTAATTTTCTTTGTCTAATTGTCGTATTGGATTTTCTAGCAATGTAGTTCATGATATCACAGGTAGGATTTATTAAATGACTGCATCAATATAATCATTAACAACAGCATATTGAATGATACAACAGAAATTAGTAATAATTAAATCAATATTACACAATAGTTAATTAGATCTTTTATTTTGATTTTTTTTAGGGATATCTGGGATTATATTAAGTCATTAAGTACGTTGAGGCAGACAGGAGAATTTTGGCCCATTAAAAACAAAAGATGATCACCGTTTTGAACCAACATTGTTATTGAAGTTTTTCTGTTCTTTCTTGCATATACATATTTACAACTTTGTTTTATGATGATGAAATAGGATTTTGTTTACTTTAACCATTGTTATAGTTTTTCTTTGTTTTTTTATATTGATTTCCTACGAGGTTGTTATTGTTGACCCAGATATTTCTGCCCCACCCTGCACAAGAAAAACAAAATTATATGCTATAACTCCATCGTACATTGAACAAATGAACTGATATAGCAAGCATAAAATAATTTAATAGTTTTGCCTCTAACTTTATTTTTATTTTAAAGTCACTAAGATACAAAGATTATTAGAGAATACGAGGGAAAAAAAAAACATTATTAACGAGAGAGAACAATAAAAGAACAGAAAGATGACAGCATAGGATTTAAATTTTTGAAGATCAAAGTTGGTTGGAAGCAAGAAGCCAGAAAAAAAGTTCCACAAGTGAGAAGTGCAATAGAAGAAACTGTTAGCATAGGACTTATGGTTGCATTTAGCCATTTCAACTGTAAAATGATGAGACCTACCTGCCAATCTAGTACTGTACTCACATTTGTAAATTTATGATTTTGAACTAAACCATCTATTTAATCTAGATTAATCTTTTTGATGCTCTTCTGTCCATGTCTAAAGATAATCTCATCTAGTATTGCTCGGTTATTGCTTTTCCTATACTATCCAGCACAGGGATTGAACTCACAATTATTATGACATCACATTTACAAACCATCACTTTAATCCACTAGGCTATTGTTTTGTGGGACAATCCTGAATCTAGAACATGTTGCCTTAAACCTAACGTTTAATAACATCCAAAATAGAGACAAGATTTGATTAGATTTAAGGCTACGAGTTCTAAGTGCAGGATTGACCCACAGTGCAATAGCTTAGTGTTGGTTCATGAATTTGGTTAATTAGTAATTGTAAGTTCAATCTTCAAGCCAGGTTTTACAGATTAAGACTCAGTGGAAACAAAGCAAGCAATAACTGAATAGTTCTAAATGAGATATTTCTAGACATAGACAACAGAACGAGAACATTTCACTAGATTAAATAAAGGATTAAGTTCGAAATTCCCTGAAGAAGGCCAGAGGACAAAAGCTGAAACATAATAATAGTAACAAAAATGAGGATAATCGTCCAACTGCAAATAATAATTCCTTGTCCCAGAACTTCAGAATTGTTCTCTTCAATAAAAGAAGAGAGAAATAAAAGTAAAAAATTTTAAAAGAAATGCTTTCAAAATGGGCTTTTGTCATAAAGAAAAATGATTTCATTCTTGACATATGAATTTAGCATTTGTCTGTCTGTGATGAGTCATTATACCAGAGAGTCTCAAACTGAAGTCAATGAAAGGGTCATTAAATGTTAAGGGAACAGTGCAGCAAGTCTGTCAACAGAGTATTACTAACAGAGGGGGCCCCTCAGTAGAAGTGGATTTTTCCCATTAAAATAAGTTTGCATCATGTTCACATATATTTTGAGGTGTGGATCTGTGTTCCTTAATGAGTTAATTTATTTCTTAGATAATTTTTGTTTTTTATCAATTCACCCCAAGTAAGGCAATAATGTCACTAAGATGCAAAGGGATACTAAGAGTGAAAGAGAATAAAAAGACTCTTTAAAAAAAAATCAGAAACCCAATCCTTAACAAGAAACAGGGATAAACCTCTAACTCTTGTTCAAAAGACTGGGGAGGAGAGTGAACCAGACAATAGACATACCTATCTACACCTCTTGAAAGAAATAATAAATAGTAAATAAAATTTCAGATTTTAGGTGGAAATATCTGAAATATAGTTGTAACAGACTTTAGATTTATAAAAGAAAAAAGACCATGATATTATCGCAAGGTACATTTGTACCCTCTCGTTAGATCACTGATGAAGAATATGTTGTGATGGAGAAGGAGCTAGAACTGACCTTAAAATTGATTGACTCTATTTGCACTTGATGAGTGAGTTGAGCCCAATACTGCTACTGTAAAAGTCTGGGAGGGGTGAGAGATAAATTTATTAAAACTTGAGAAAAATATTGGTCATGAGTGTGGTTTCATACTGACCACAGAAATATAGTCTATGGACCACATGCAGCTTGCATGTAGTGTGTTTGAGACTCCTGTATTATACAAAAGAATTCTTCAGCTCATGAAACTCTTCTTCTTTTTTTCTTTTTTTTTTTTTTTTTATTGTAATCACAAGTGTAAAATAACCTGGAAAAAAGAGTTTTCTTGTTTCAGGTAGGGTCCAAAAGTATTTGCTAAGAGTTACATTATGGCAAGGTATTCTGATAGTTTGCTGTAATAATAATGTCTGAACATATTGTTTTTTATTTGGTCGAGCTAGCTCGAACATTAATGAGTCATCTGTGCTGGCCATCAGATTCCTGCATCAAGATCAGAAGGTCATAGCATAGCTGGTCAACATATGTGGTTGCTGGGCGACCAACTCGTCTTGCACCATGGCTAGGTGTCCAGAATAGTAGACCCACTTGCAAGTTCTTGTTTTGCTCACTAGCATTGTCCTGCAAAGCACATTCTGCATTCATGTAAGATTGTAGAAATATCAGAGATGGCTCCATAGAGCTGTGATTTAGTTAGATGTTGTTTCCAAGAGATGTTAAGTATAGCTCTCAGCATCCAAGTGTAGGTTCCATCAAGCTTAGATTCAAGGGTTTTAGTTAGTCAAAGAAGTGGCACCGTACATTAACACCACCTCTACAGTGGCTTGAAAGAATCTTCACTTGACATTGTTCAGTAGATCAGATTTCCAAATTACATCCATTTTATTTAAGGGAGTCCAGGTTTTAGCTATGCAAATTTTCACATCTTTTTCAATAGAACTTATCTCGCTTCCTAGGTACATGAAAGATTTTGCCATAATTATTGCCTTTTAGAAAACTTAAATATTGATTTGAAATTCTTTCTTGGTTTTTCATCCCCAAATTGTACATTGTCACTTTCTAAGTTTTGTAGATAGTATTGACTAATTGATGTTTCAAAAAAGAAAATGTCATAGGATGATTATGTCCCTGACTCAAAGCATTCACATTGCAATAAATGAACAAAAAACACATTTGCTCTTTAAAATAGAATTTAATGATTTTTACTAAAAATTAGTGAAGTTCTCCTTTAAACAAATTTCAGCCCCCAGATCTCCATTAGTTTTGAAAATGATGGAAGCCAAACGGAGGTGTAGTTGTAAAGTAAGTGAGCAGTGGTAAGACACGAAACCCTGACTATGTGCACAAGTTTCAAAGGTCAGCAATATTAAAATACCTGTGAGAATTTTTAAATTTTTTTTCCTTTTACTACCAGAAAGTTTTGTGTCACACTGTATGTAATGATCAGAGTAAATAACCTTTGACCTGTTTAACAAATTTTGCTTCTGGTATCACAGGTTCTATATTATTTTGTTTCTTTTATTCTAGCTCCACCTTCTTCATCTTCATCCGTGTCTGTGTCCCGGCGAGACAAATCATTCATTCAAATGTCCAGGACAAGTTAACATTCAGGTGAGGATTTTATGTATGTATTTGTAGACCACGTTTTCTCCACTATATAAAGTGCACATGGGCCTGTGACTGACTGGTTAGAGTGTTCACTTGCAATGTTCTTTGAAGAAACCTAGTAAGCATTGAACCACCTGTTCAGTTGCAATGTTCTTTGAAGAAACCTAGTAAGCATCGAACCAGTTGTTCACTTGCAATGTTCTTTGAAGAAACCTAGTAAGCATCGAACCAGTTGTTCACTTGCAATGTTCTTTGAAGAAACCTAGTAAGCATCGAACCAGCTGTTCACTTGCAATGTTCTTTGAAGGAACCTAGTAAGCATCGAACCAGCTGTTCACTTGCAATGTTCTTTGAAGGAACCTAGTAAGCATCGAACCAGCTGTTCACTTGCAATGTTCTTTGAAGGAACCTAGTAAGCATCGAACCAGCTGTTCACTTGCAATGTTCTTTGAAGGAACCTAGTAAGCATCGAACCAGCTGTTCACTTGCAATGTTCTTTGAAGAAACCTAGTAAGCATCGAACCAGCTGTTCACTTGCAATGTTCTTTGAAGGAACCTAGTAAGCATCGAACCAGCTGTTCACTTGCAATGTTCTTTGAAGAAACCTAGTAAGCATCGAACCAGCTGTTCACTTGCAATGTTCTTTGAAGAAACCTAGTAAGCATCGAACCAGCTGTTCACTTGCAATGTTCTTTGAAGGAACCTAGTAAGCATCGAACCAGCTGTTCACTTGCAATGTTCTTTGAAGGAACCTAGTAAGCATCGAACCAGCTGTTCACTTGCAATGTTCTTTGAAGGAACCTAGTAAGCATCGAACCAGCTGTTCACTTGCAATGTTCTTTGAAGGAACCTAGTAAGCATCGAACCAGCTGTTCACTTGCAATGTTCTTTGAAGAAACCTAGTAAGCATCGAACCAGCTGTTCACTTGCAATGTTCTTTGAAGAAACCTAGTAAGCATCGAACCAGCTGTTCACTTGCAATGTTCTTTGAAGGAACCTAGTAAGCATCGAACCAGCTGTTCACTTGCAATGTTCTTTGAAGGAACCTAGTAAGCATCGAACCAGCTGTTCACTTGCAATGTTCTTTGAAGGAACCTAGTAAGCATCGAACCAGCTGTTCACTTGCAATGTTCTTTGAAGGAACCTAGTAAGCATCGAACCAGCTGTTCACTTGCAATGTTCTTTGAAGAAACCTAGTAAGCATCGAACCAGCTGTTCACTTGCAATGTTCTTTGAAGGAACCTAGTAAGCATCGAACCAGCTGTTCACTTGCAATGTTCTTTGAAGAAACCTAGTAAGCATCGAACCAGCTGTTCACTTGCAATGTTCTTTGAAGAAACCTAGTAAGCATCGAACCAGCTGTTCACTTGCAATGTTCTTTGAAGGAACCTAGTAAGCATCGAACCAGCTGTTCACTTGCAATGTTCTTTGAAGGAACCTAGTAAGCATCGAACCAGCTGTTCACTTGCAATGTTCTTTGAAGGAACCTAGTAAGCATCGAACCAGCTGTTCACTTGCAATGTTCTTTGAAGGAACCTAGTAAGCATCGAAACCAGCTGTTCACTTGCAATGTTCTTTGAAGAAACCTAGTAAGCATCGAACCAGCTGTTCACTTGCAATGTTCTTTGAAGGAACCTAGTAAGCATCGAACCAGCTGTTCACTTGCAATGTTCTTTGAAGGAACCTAGTAAGCATCGAACCAGCTGTTCACTTGCAATGTTCTTTGAAGGAACCTAGTAAGCATCGAACCAGCTGTTCACTTGCAATGTTCTTTGAAGAAACCTAGTAAGCATCGAACCAGCTGTTCACTTGCAATGTTCTTTGAAGGAACCTAGTAAGCATCGAACCAGCTGTTCACTTGCAATGTTCTTTGAAGAAACCTAGTAAGCATCGAACCAGCTGTTCACTTGCAATGTTCTTTGAAGGAACCTAGTAAGCATCGAACCAGCTGTTCACTTGCAATGTTCTTTGAAGGAACCTAGTAAGCATCGAACCAGCTGTTCACTTGCAATGTTCTTTGAAGGAACCTAGTAAGCATCGAACCAGCTGTTCACTTGCAATGTTCTTTGAAGGAACCTAGTAAGCATCGAACCAGCTGTTCACTTGCAATGTTCTTTGAAGAAACCTAGTAAGCATCGAACCAGCTGTTCACTTGCAATGTTCTTTGAAGAAACCTAGTAAGCATCGAACCAGCTGTTCACTTGCAATGTTCTTTGAAGAAGCCTAGTAAGCATCGAACCAGCTGTTCACTTGCAATGTTCTGCAAAACCAGCTTCGTTGACACCTTATCATGAAACCATAAATTCAACCAGTTTTGTTTTTTTCCTCACTGTTTATCAGACTTCTGACTTATCAAAATAATGTTACAATATAAAAAGAAAAAATAATTGAATATTGTTTCTATCTTTCTTTCTTTGTTTTTTTCCTCATAAATATTATTTTCTAAATCCGAGTTGTGTATTACATGCTGGGGAAAAAAAAATTGTGCGTGTGTGTACATAAAAATTTATATATAAATAAAATATATCTGTATAAAGTCAAAATGGTAAAGAAATGTTTTCCTTTATCTTTTAATCACTCACTCACTCACTCACACAGACACAAATATTTAAGCAACATATCTTCATTCAAACATGTTTCATTGAATAATATAGACATATTATGTCCATTTATTTTTATAATAATCCCTTCCGGTTATCTCATCAGTTCCTTGATGTTAAGACAAAATTCATCAAAAAAAGCACCATAGATTTTTCTTAATCAAATACTTTCAATCGCCTTCAAGATCATTTTCAGGTGTGAATTACAAAGACAAATTTATTGTAACTGTGATCAATGTCATGGTGATTTTTAGGAGCATATGTGAACACGGTCTGAATTATTTTTTTAAATTTTTAATTTATCCATTGTAGCTAAGGATTTTTTTTATTTTTGTAAAACAAGCGTCTCAACAGCTAACCAGAAATATATGATAAGAATTGGTTTAGAGAACTACAAAGGATTATTATAACAACAAATAGCCATAATATAATAATGTCTATATTATTCAATGAAACGATTTTTTAAATTTATATATATATATATATATATATATATATATATAAATATAAAATTTTGGATGTTTTGAGTAACATGAGGTTATGGATTTAACTGTTTTCTTCCAAATTTTTTTTGTATTTTTGTGGACATGTATCTTGGCTTGGGATAGAAGTAAGTCTTTCAGGAAAGGAGATATTGGGAAGAAACTGGAGTCACAAATCTATATTCAAAGTATACATATATGTATACACACACACACACACACACACACACACACACACACACACACAAATATAAATGCATTTTTTCTGGGGACAATTTTATTGGTTTTATTTCTCAATAACTCTTTTTGATTTTCCAAAATGAACTGTTTAGCCTTGTTTATTACTGACATTTGAACCTGATTCCATTTTAGATGATAAATAAAAGAATAACATCATAGTTAATTCTTTCCAAAACTGAAAAAAAGACAGAATAAATGTAAGAAAAATCAGCCTTGTTGGTCAAATTTGTTGATTCCAATTACATTTTTGTCATATAACTGGGATTTTTTAAGTCATTTGGATGTTGAATATTTATTAAAAAGGAAACCGTTTATAGAGAGAGATGTTAACTTTATTCCTGATAATTACAATATTAACAGGTGCACTCAACAGAACCTCCTCAGACCATTTCATCTGAACCATTATTTAAGGAATCACGTGTTTTGATTTTCTCAGTTGGTATCTGCTTGGTTTCAAGAGTTTCCACAACAAAATTGAAGTTGATATCTGACTGTCCCAAAAGGCTTCACTAGATTTTGAATTGTCTATCGCTGATTGAAAATATAATATATAATGGTTAAGTTGTTTTAGATTAGTTGCTAACCAACCAAGGCCAGAGAACCCACTCTACCCTGTTATTTTTATTAATAGCTGGTAGAGAGATGAATTCATGCCATTCGCAAAGCATATGTGAACACAAATTATCTCAGTCCAAATTTGAACTTGGCTTGAAGAGTTTATTTCATATATTTGAATATCAACTGAAGAAAAGAACTTAGATATAATTTAATTACCTACTAGCATAGGGGCACTGTTTGAACCCCGGCTCAAGTATCTACTGACAGGAGCACTGTCAGAGCCCCGGCTCGAGTATCTACTGGCACTGGAATACTGCCAGAACACCAGCTCATCTTGAGTATCTACTGACATAGATTCATTGACTGTTCCCCCAAGGTGCTAACGTCAGTCTGATCACACCGCCTAATGAAATTCAGAAAAGAGTCTGAAAATCAACTTGATAGCTGATCAAGCCTGTAATTCCAGAGAAAAATTTGATAAGATTGATTAAGGATGAAATCTTACTGAAACTCTCTCAACTATTCTGTCTCTTCTCAAAACATTTTTTTTTTTTTTTTTTTTTCATGGGGGTTAAAACAAATAGTCTGTCAGTATGTTTTCTTGTTAGCTTTCTGCAAACAATACCATCAGAAGTGAAGTACTTATTTAAGGAGCCCTTGTATATCACTTAGAATTTGATCTCCCATTTTCATGAGCTATCAATTTTTTAGCAGACAGTGTTATCTCAAAATGTGATGAAGTCAATATCTAAAAGTGGGTCAATAAATCTGTAACCTATTGTATTTTGATCTTAATTTTTCACTGTATAATGTTCAATTTATTTAATTATTAATCATTGTGGAATGAACTGTGTTGACAAGAATTTTTTAAAGTGTGTGCATTTGATGAGGAAGTTTCTCTGTGTCTGTGTATGTGCATTTGAAATGTTGTTTCCATTTGTGTGTGTGTATGTGTACTTGACAATGATGTTTTTGTGTGTGGGTGTGCATCTGACAAGGAAGTTTGTTTTATTTTTGTTGTTTTTACTGCTGTACATAATGTGATTTAATCTTATCAGATTATTTGTGTTTCTTTTTAGTTGATTTCCATAAATCCTAATAAAAGTTTGCTTTATTTTCAGTGAATTCTTCCCTTCCAAGTGGACTTGCAAGGTCTGACACAATTCACCAGAATCAGCTCCATTCTCCTTCGACTACCCACTGGTCCCTGTCCCTCTGATAGAGGTCAGTGGTGGACAGCCTACAGCCAGAGGTGTGAGAGACCACTCCCACTCTCCCTCAACAACTGATCACCACAGCCAGCCACATATGGTCAGTCTGACGGCCATCGCTCCTCAATAGCAAAAACAGCAATACAATCTAGAGTATCACTGGTACAACAACAGATGACTAGCCCCCCCCTCCCTCATCTCTCTGTGTCTGTCTATATACTGAGATCTTTGCCACCGTCCACTGCAAGTGCTATCTGGACAGGTGTGTGTGAGTGTGTGTGTGTGTGTGCGCGCGCGTCCTTTTTCAACACCCACTTCCTTCCCTTCCCAAAAATAAATGAATGGTGGACTTTTAAATTACAAGAACAGCCGTTGTGATCTACAGAATTTTCCATCAACTCACTCGTTCATCCATTTATTCACTTTCTCTATCTCCCTCTCTATCTCTCTCTCTCTCTCTTTCTCTCTTCATCCAAACTGTTAACTCTATCCCACCACCCTTTAAAAAAAAAAAAAAAAAAAAAAAAAACTGAAAGAAAGAAAAGTGGAAAAAAAAAAAAGAAAAGAAAATGGAGAGAGAATGAGTGTTTAATCACGTGATTTTAAAAAAAAAAAAAAAAAAAAAAAAAAATTATTTATTTTTTTTTTTTTAAAACTCCCCGACTTCAGGTGTTTAATCAGGTGATTCCCCCCTCCCCTCCCTCAGTTGTTTAAATTATCAAACCAAAGATTAGCTGGTAGTTTAAAAAAAAAAATACCTTCGATTTTAATTGATTTTTTTTTTTTTTTTTTTTTTTTTTTATTTAAAAAAGATTTAAAGAAAGAAGAAATTCTTTTTAGCATTTTTAAAAACTCCTCCCCTCTTTTCTTTTTAAAAGTTTCTTTTCTCAAATCAAAAAATTTTGCGCATTCATTTTTTGTTGTGAAACAAAATCATTTGACATGTCTACCGATTCTGATGTACATGGCTTGGGCTGGCTATCCATTCATCTAGCCACTCTGACCTTTCACCTGCCAACTGGCTGGTCACCCAAATTGTCCTAGTGGTGGTGGTGGTGGTGGTGGTGGTGGTGGCAGTGACAGCAGTAGTCAAAAACCAGAAACAGTGAGGGCCTCTTTTAGACTGCTGTTTTAGAAGAACAAAATAAAAACAAATAAATATAAGAAAATGTATAAACCCAGGGAGCAGGGGCTGGTCCTTGATCTGTCAGTACAGAGCACAGCACAGCAGGGGTGGGTGGGATGTGCTACCCGTCTTCTCCTACACGTCTTCCTTGGGCGGGGCAGCATCACATCGGTGTGACATCATTATTCATTCTACCAAGCGTATTGATCACTCGATAACAATGGCAAGAAGAGATGTCTTCAAGTGTCATTGTCTTTTTTTTTTTTTTTTTTTTTTCTTGATTTAAAACAAACATTAAAGGAAAAAAAAAAATTTGTACAAATGCAAACACATGGTAAAAGGATTTTTTAAAAAAAGAGAAACTAAATGAACGATATTAATTTAGTTTAGCCAGGATTTGAAGAAGAAAAAAAATAAGAAAGGTTGTCATTTCTATAAGCAGTTGAATTTGTGATAGAATTGATTGATTTGAAAAGAAAAATCCTCGCACATTAAGAAAGGGTTTTTTTCTTTTCCAATTTTTTTTTTTTTTTTTTTTAATAATAAAAAAAAAACCCTGCCTCTTTTTTTTTTTTCTTTTTTTTTTTAAATACATACACAGACATGATCTATATACTTATAATGTAGACACATAACTTCACAATGCAACCTATGGGGTGAGTTCCCTCTCTCTCTATCTATCTATCCCATCTCATCCCTTCCCTTGGCTGTCAGAGAACTAGAGAGGCATTGAAAGAAAGAAAAAATAAAAGCACACTTACAAAGAACAAATTAAAATTTCCTCTGAATGAGGATTATGATACAAGATTGAAAAAGAATGAAACAAAAATGTATTTCAAACAAAACAAAAATGGACAGTTGTAAAGATAAACAGAAAAAACTCGATGAATTTGACAAAAAAAAAGTTATATATATATATGTAACCAGCTGACTTTGTGCACATTAATTTAAATATGAATTGAGAAAAAAATTTGAGGTAAAGAAAAAAAATTATATATGTGTGTGTGTGCGTGGTGTGTGTGCATATATATATATATATATATATATATATATATATATATATATATATATAAAATAAAACCACTCACATGAAAGAGTTGTATATATATAAAACAAATCACAAAAAAAAGACAATGGAAAAAAAACTCAGTGATACTGTTTTTTGAGTTTTTTATTTTTATTTTCAATTTTATTTTTTTTTTACAGATTTTCACTCTGGCTTTTGATTTTTATTTATTTTAATTCTCTCCCTTTCTCCTCTATTCTCTCTCCCTATCCATTTTTCAGTCTTCTCCTCTATTCTCTCTCCCTATCCATTTTTCAGTCTCCTCCTCTATTCTCTCTTTCTGCCCTCTTCTCTCTCCCTATACATTTTTCTGCCTTTCTCTCTCTCTCTCTCTCTCACCTTCCTTTTCATTTTCTTGATTTCTTTTTCACCCCTCTTTATCTCTGTACATGCTTTGTATTTTTTGGGTGCGTGGATGAGGTCAGATGCATGACTTAGTTTCTCTTCTTCTCTTCCCCCCCCTTTCTTATCCTCTTTCTCTTCTCGCCAACACATGATTTTGTTTTCTTTTTTGCTGTATATATTTTGTAAACTCTAAAAGAAAATACAACTTTCCTCTTCTTCGCCCATATTCATATGGGAATATTTAAAACAAACTATATTCAGACACAAAACCATAACATATTTACGATTTCATAATATAATATCAACACCAAATTTTTAAAAAATTTTATAGCCTAAGAGCCACTCGAGGTAGTGCTACTGAATGAGATTGTTTTATTGAAATAAGAAGGGTTGGATACAAAGTATAGATTATGAGGATACATTGGATAGACTTGAAGAGGTTAAGATTGTAGTGACTGGGGAAGCATTCCCTCAGGAGTCTAAAAAGTAGCTGTTCTCAGAAAGAAACAGAACTTTCTTCTTATCAATGGAATATGAAGAAAATGGCAATGATTTCACCCTGTGCACATGGCATGGTGGGTCCAAGATGTAACAGTCTGAACTGGTGGAACTAAGCAATGTAGGTTGAACATTTTCATGGAAATAGTGATAGAGAAGTGATAGGCTTGTGACCCTTTCATCTTCAGGAAACTGGTTGCAGGGTTGAAAATAATTCATCATCCACATTCATCACCTATCAAGGCTAGAATGTGAGTATTGGGCACCTCCAGCCCAGATATGGCAGCAGTATTATATTTTTGGTTTGATTTAATTATTGTAAAGATATAGTGTGTTTCAGAAGACACTTTCAGGTACTGACCATTTTTCCATCAAGAAATACTATGATTATTACACAATGAAGATTACACATTCAGTCTTATGGTTCTACTACAAATACACACCAAGTAACTAAGAAGTTTATGGTGCAAAATAAGCATGAATCTCAACTAATTTTTTTCTTAGTAGCAAACACACTTGCGGTGGTGGCATTTACTCTGCTCATGATGTGACAGTGAAAGAATTTAAGATTTTATCTATCTGAAGGTTGGATGTGGCACAAGGGTTTTGTTTTTTTTTTTTTTTTTTTTTTTTTTAATTGTTCTATGAGTCTGACTACCATGATGATGATTTAGTTGAAAGTTTGGACCATATTTATTCCAAAGTGAACTTTGGATAATTTCTAACAGAATTTCCTTATCTGAGAGAGATCATTCATTCTTTAGAAAAGATGACCAGTAAAATTCATTGATACAAAATATCTTATATATAAGGTGTGCTATATTTATGGGATAAAGTGCTCAATATCAGGGATAGAGCGGGTGCAATCATGGCCTGATGTTTGCATCTAGTATGAAACAGACTGTCGCCTCTAAGTGTTGACTTCAATGTTCACTTTTATATTATATTTATATTATATTATATTCTTACATTGAGTTCTACCTTGATTCTATCCTCTTGGGAATTTATATATATATATATATATATATATATATATATATATATATATATATATATATATATATATATATACATACACACCTCCAAAGATTTGCTAAAAAATGAGCATACATGTTGAAAAAAATGCCCCAAACTTTATAAAAACAAAGTTTTATTGTCAAAATCTTTGTTATTAAGACCAAGAGGGAAGATCAAACAATTTTTTAATTATTAAATTTTTTTTTTTTTTTATCCTTTTCAGTATGTTCATAATTTTGGCTAAACATGTTTTTCTTGTATCAGTGGGGGACCATAAATTAGTATAAGAAATTTTAACATTATTAAAAAATAAGAACGGAAACTATAGTAAGTAAATTTAATGCCAAATTACCTAAAATTCAATAAACTGAGAATATTTGCCTAAATTTTTAAGATTATAGTTAAAAATTATATAAAAAAGGTGCTTACGTTATATTCCTCAACGTTTACAGATATATGTCACATAGGAAAAAATTACATAAACTTCTCCCTGTCAGTCAAGCTGTCTGCACCTTAAATAAACACCTACCTCCATATTAAAAATTGCATTTCTTCAATATTTTGAACAAAAATAATATTTGTTTCAAAACAGATTAATTAAACTTTAAATCAGCTAATATTCCTCAAATAAAGTTTCAGAAGAGTATATTTTATTTTTGAAAAATTGCTAAAATCATTGATATTTTTATTTATTCATTTTTTTTTTCTTTACATGATTTCAAAAAAAAAAAAAGCCAGTTTAAATTTGTTTTGAAATAGAGCAAAGTATTTTACTTATTGGAAATATAAAATTTAATCCATTAGCTTGAAATTAAAAGCTTCAAGATTTTTCATTTTAAACTTTAGGCATCGCATTTCTTTGGAGGTACATATGTAAAAGCTTGATACTTGTTTCCGAGGATGCCCGTCTACTAATGTGGCTATCCAGTCCCTGTTGCAGGTGCCGTGCCTGCTCAGCAACATTTGTGTTCAACACCCACAGAGCCCAACTGTGATTTATATTGCAAATATGCTGAACAAACTTTAGTTACAGTTTCTGGGAGAGAGCATGTTATCTACCATGATCAAGAGTGTGAACAAGGCCAGCACACTCAAACCCTCGGTCACAATGACTTGTGACTTTGTGCTAGCACAACCACTGATGGCTCCCAAGGGTTCTGTTTAACCAATTTCACTCTCAAGGCTTGGGTCACCCTGTTGTATGGTTTTCAGGCACTTTCCAAGGGTTCTGCATACTGTGATCACCCCACCCCCCAGACTGATAACATCAAGGAGTTATCTTCCTGACAAATTGGCCCTGGTGAGATTCAAACCCAGGTCTCCTGGTCAGAAAGAAAACATTCTACATTCCACATACATACACACACACACACATACATATATATATTGTCATCCACAGACACTGTATCACAGCTCATCAGTGTGACTAGACATCCAATTGCCTCAAGCCAGGATCAAAACCCAACATATTTGGCATCAGATGGGGATTTTTCCCCAAAGCTATCAGCTCCCGGCAGTGAGGAAGGTGAATTTTTACATATTTATTTTTAAATAAACACACCAGTGACTGCATGCTCAATTCATAGAAGAGTTTTGCATTATCACTGTTTACAAATTCGCACTCTCCTTCTAAAGTGCTTGACCAAATTTTATTTTTTCGGGGGTATATATAAATGTTGCCTAAATATACCATAAATATATATATATATATATATTATTTGAAAATTATAAATGTTATAAAATCACTATAAAAACCAGGTGATGTTTTTCATTACATTTTGAAGTTTTTGATAAGACACCAGAAGTGTTAAAACAAAATGGCTATTTTTGTAGTGATTTTATAACGTATTTATTTTATAATTTTTGAATAAATAATTATATATATATATATATATATATATATATATATATATATATATATATATATATAGGTTTTCCAATAACTTGGACCAATGTTAAATGTGAATTAAGTTTAAGCATCTAATGATTTTTTTTTTTTTTTCTTTTTTAACAACTTAAGTATTTGGCAATTTCAGCCATGGAAAGATTAACAAACTTATTGAAGCCTATTACAAAAATGAACGTTCAAACAGAAATGCATTTCGCGATATTTTTGGTCAACATAATCAACCAACTGAGAGTGCAATTGGAAACGTTGGGGAGAGGTTCAATTCCTGTGCATGATGACGAATAGAGGTGTCTGGTTTTTTGGTCATATTCTTGTGAACTGCAGCAATGTTTTCAGCTGAACGGCATAAACGAGCACACAATGGTGTTTTCACATCTTCCACCAACCCAGTTTGGTTGAATTTACAAACAATTTCTCCAATTGCACTCTTGAAACTTTAACATGTTGTTTGATTGTTAATCTTTCCATGGTTGAAATTGCCAAAGACTTAAGTTGTTAAATCTGAAAGAAAAAGAAAAAAAATAATTTACCACTTAAAGTTAATTAACATTTAAAATAGGTCCAAGTTATTGGAACACTATTTTATATATATATATAATGTAATTATTATTAGTAGTAGTAATCTTCTAAGTATAAGAAACTATACTCATTCGGAAAACCTTCGGTGTCTTGATTTACAAATAATCAAACCAATACCAAAGGTATAAAAAAAAAGAAACCAAGAACATGTACGTTAGCCAAAAATAATTGGCTAGCATGCAAGTCCAAAGCCCAAAGAAAAAAAATTCGATATGAGTATGAAAAATAGCTAAATAAAGTGCTCAATACAATTAGAGTTGACCATCAGGGAAAGCTGGCCAGCCTTCCCTGACGATCCACTAAGGTGAAATCATGAGAGAATTTTGAATGGAACCCTTTATTTAATCTTCCAGAAGATTGTCCATATCTTGTTCTTATTTAATTCTGCTTTGTTAGTACTTGCCCTGTTTCAACTGAGTCTCTGAAGAGGGCACAACAGCCTATATGACGAGTGTTGATGAAACTGGACTTTAACAAATAATAATAAAGACAAATGCAACATTATTGACTATAAAGACACTTAACTAGATATCTTTGTTTTCACTTGGTATAAGAAAGCTATGTGTAGCTATTTTTGCTTCCCTTGTTCTCATCAGCCGCAGTCTAAAGGGCTACTTCAGCGAGTGTCATATTTATTTTTGTTGAGTTGGTCTGGTTTTGCTAAGACGACTATTGGATATAACATTTATTTTACAGTTGTTAGATATTTAAATTTGGATTATTGGTCATCCTTTTGTGATTGTTACTGCTCTCATTAGGGTTTTGTTCATCTGAGTAATCATGAGAGAATTTTGAATGGAACCCTTTATTTAATCTTCCAGAAGATTGTCCATATCTTGTTCTTATTTAATTCTGCTTTGTTAGTACTTGCCCTGTTTCAACTGAGTCTCTGAAGAGGGCACAACAGCCAAAACATTGTGATAACTGCAACAAGCATGAGGACAAGTCTCCATGTAAATAATATGAATAATGATAACTCCTCAGAAATTAAAATATAAAATGGCATTTTTCTCATGATTTTACCTCCTTAGTACTTTGACTGCATGCATTTAAGCACACTACTAGATTGGCAACTAGGTCTTACTATTGAAATAGCTAGATGTAACCGTGTTCTATTTTAATAGTTTCTTTTCTCACACTTCTTGCCTGTTGAACGTTCTTCCTGTTTTCTTGCTTCCCTGCCACCAACAATCTTCAAAAATTTAAATGTAATCTTCTAACTTCTTATCCTCTTTCCCTCCCAGTAACCTCTTGCATCTTAGTGGCATTATCACTTTCCCTGGGGTGAAATGATTAAAAAAAATCTTCAAGATCCCATTGTTCATTGATACTTGTTTTCATTTTGAACATCTGTTTATTTTTGTTATGTTCCCGTTTCTCATACAATTGTATAAAGAAACAAATTCAGTTTTGAAGTACCTGACTTTCCAGAAATTATTGAAAAATCTCTTGAACAGGTAATTTGATTAGATACTTTGTCATAGCTTTTTTTTATGATATTAATCATCAATTTTAATTAATCTGAGCTCTAAATTTGGTTTTATTTGTTTATTTTAAATGCGTGGCAACTAACTTTAATGGTGATTAATATTTTATTCAGAAAAAAAACCTCATCAGCAAAGTTTGTTTGACAGTCCATCTTTTAAAACACTCAACCAAAGCTCCTTCTAATTTGCAATTATCAATGTACAAAAAGGAATTGGCTCTTATCATGAAAATATTTTGTCATCATCAGTTCTACGGCCATATGTGTTTGTAGGGTCACATAGCAACCTGGCACACATCCAGTAGGTAGTCATTTGTATGTAGTGTGTCTTGGGCAAGGCAGGCCTGATGGAGACCATCACTCTCCAGGTCAAAACACAGCTTATGTTTTTCAAATTTGAAGGCATGTCTTAGTCATGGAAACATGGAACGTTGAGTTCATTAAGGGAAGCCTCCACTCTGGTAGTTCACTTCAGTCTAGGAAACCCTGCACCAAACAATAGTGTCATCACAGTATATCGAAGGCAGTGATATTTATCAAAATGTTTTTGTTATGCATGAGTGAATAACTTGTGCTTGTACTATTAAATGTATATGCAAGCACATTCAGATGCCCAATTTAACTGAGTTTAAAAAAAAATAGACACTAGAATAATAGATTCCCTCTCACTCAGTCTGGACAACCCCTACTATGGGCTGAGCAATAAAATCAAATTTGGTGATAGGAAAAACGTTTTTTTTTTTGTTTTTGTTTTTGTTTTTTTACCCTAACTTAAACAAATAGGATTTTATTAACCTTATTTGTAATAAATAAAATTATTTTATGAAACTTCTTTATAGTTTTGTAGAAATATTTTTAGGTGTGTCACTGTGCACAGGTAAACATCTACCCAATTTGAATGAAACTGAAATTAACATTGTGCCACAATGGCACACCTTTGGAAAGGTGTGCAGCCACTTGAAGTTATTTTATAACTCTTGTATTTAAAGTGAATAAATATTTCTAATAAATGTAGTACTTCAAATGGCCAAAACAGTTCATATGTGAAATGTGATCATCTTGCTGCAAGGGAAGTAACCAATACCAAACTAGTGAATCAATAATTTACTCCATATATTCATTGTCTTTTGTGAATCAAGACTTGTATATGCCACCTGATTGCACACTTGAAATGATTCTCTCTTCCTACCTCCCCCACTCCCAGCCCATTGTTCATAGCTATGGTGATTCTTTATATGCCAGGTCCTTTCAGGACATAGGCAGTCATGGCTCTCTACATCTTCCTGACTCTTGTAGCTCTTAATAAGTCTGTCCTTTTGTTATTTCTCCTAAGCCCTGTTCTACAATCCATTTGCTCAAGGTCATCAAGTATTTTATGTGTTGCTTTCCTCTTTCCCTCATCCAGTGAATATCAGATTTTCCAAGCCCTCCTTCCTCATGTGCCCCAGAAATTTCAACTCTCTCCCTGATGTTAAGTATGTTTCTTTCTTGTTTTTATTTTCTCCAAAACCTTGTTACTCACATGTTTGGTCCATGATATCATCAGCATCTTTAGGCAACACTACTTGTTTATAGTTACTTATTTAATGTAATGTTCTCCAGTCTCAGTGGGCTGTCCCAAAGTTAATGACACACCCTGAAAATGGGACATGAGCAATTTTTGCCCCTAATCCATTTATGCAAGCACTCACACTCTAAACTCGACCTTGTGCCGCATCCCATTCTAGTGGTCATGCAAATAAATACCTACATTCCAAATCTCCAACCCAGTATGCAGTCATTGTTCTGTTGCATAATTTAATGCATCAAAGGATCCTTAAATGCACACCAAAATCCAGTGACTAATTTTTCTGCAAAAGAACACTCGAACGAGCAGGCAAAGAGATACTCAATTTGGCTAAGTAGTACTGGTAACTTGATCTGAGATTGACATATCTTAATTGCCAACTTTACATTCAAATATATATATATATATATATATTAAATTAGAGAATGTTGAAATGTGTAGGAATTTATTAGGTTGGTGCAAAAATAATGTCGTTTTCTCACATAGTAACATATGTGAGTAAACGACATTATTTTTGCACCAACCTAATATTTCATTCCTTAATAAAAATTTAAAAAGTGATTTATGAAAACAAGCCAGCATCTTTCTCTTCTCTAGAATCAAAATCCTTTCGTTAATTCCCTTAGGATCACCAAAATTAAGCAACATCATGCCTGCTCAATACCTAGATAGGTGCAAAGGATAATGACTTGGAATTGTTAATAAAAGATTCAAATTCCAATTCTCATTGAGTTTGTTATATTCAGTTATGAGCAAATACCAAGACCTGCTACACATAAATGAATACGTCTCCAGCTTTCAACCCAGATATGTAGAGGGAAATCATCACATACCCAGCTGCATGGCAACCCATTGCTCATCAAACTGATGAGGATGAAAATTATTTGGTCATAATTTCTCAGCCAATTATTATTTACTTAGAATGTAGTCTGCGAGGGGAGAAGATTATGTAGCTTCACTCTTCCATTTGGAAGTAAGTAGCTAGTTTAGACAGCAAACTCATTAATATATTAGGTTGGTGCGAAAATAATGACGTAATGTCGTTTTTTGACGTATTTTTTAACGTCAAAAAACAACATTATTACGTCATTATTTTTTCACCAACCTAATATTTATTTACTAAGCTTGGGTTTGATCCTAAGGCCACAACAATGGGGGTTCACTCCAAGAGCTTTTTATTCAAATATTCATTATTTATCGTATGATTGGAATTAGTGTCTCTTGCTGATGGAGTAGGCATAAACTTCTTTTTTTTTTTTTTTTTTTGTAACTAATTGTTCAGTCACTACAAGACCTAAGAGCCACTTAAGGTAGAGGGTTGCTGAAGGAGGTTGTTGTATGAATGTAAGAGAGAGGAGGAAGTAAAAAGTTCTGATTATGAGGATATGTAGGATAGATAATGGTTGACCCTAGACTTAAAGAGGTTAAGATGGGGGAGTTCTAGAACTCTGAACTGGAATATTTAAGGCCCAAGAGCTACTCAAGGTAGAGGGTTGCTGAAGGAGGTTGTTGTATGAATGTAAGAGAGAGGAGGAAGTAAGAAGTTCAGATTATAAGGATATGTAGGATAGATAACGACTAACCCCAGACTTGAAGAGGTTAAGATTGCGATCAGGGATATCTCCTCTTGGCAGTCCGTTCAACAAAGTAGCAGTTTTGGGGAAGAAGCTATCCAAAAAGAACTTCCTCCTTACTAATGGAATACAAAGGGGATGAGGATTCAACCCAGTGTACATCACACGGCAAGTCTTAACTATGAAGGTCTGAACAGGTAGAACTGATGAATGTAGCTTTCCAGAACATTTACCATGGAAATATTGATATAGAGTAAGTAATAAGAAGCTTGTCATGTTTTGTCTGTGAAAAAGGGATTAGAGGGTGGAAAGTAATTGCCCACAAAGCCACACTTGAGCACTGGAAAGAATGGTGAGGTGGGGGGAGTAAGTTTAGCTCAAGGCTATAATTGTCAGGCGCCCAGTGTGGAGCTTGATAGCCATTACACTATGGCAGATGATCCGTTGTGTTTTTATAAAATTCAGTCTTTTATGGCTAGATTTTATTTTTATAAAAATTATGTATTTCAAATATTAACATCTTGTTTGAGGTATTAGTGCAAGCATCCCATCCCAAGTGGGACATTAGAGCATTGTTTATAAATCCCCCCAAAATTGTTCCATCTGTATTGTCAGTAATAAGATGTAATGTATTTAGGCCCACAACTGAACTATGTTTGTTCTCACTAAAGGTTGTTCAGGCATGGCTTTAGAATCAATTGGTAATTAATTGCTTAAGTAGAATGTCTGGCACAAGAATAAATTTTTGGTACACACACATGAGTTTAATTGAACAATAAGAATTATTAATTGGTAAATGTTCGATAAAGCCAATTCTGATTAAAAAGCTAAATTTGTGAGAACCCTACTTACAATCGATCACACGGACATGATTCTCTCTCTGTGAAATTCATTATATTGTAGTTTTATGCCAAAATGTCTTAGAATTACAAATTCTTGTATTCTTCTTTTTTTCTTTTTATGTGCCATGTCCCTTCAGGACATAGACAATCATTGCTCCCCACTTACCCTATCCCTTGTAGTTCTCAATAAGTTTTGTCCCTTTGATACTTCCCGCAGGCCATGTTCTGTCATCCACTTGCTTAAGCCTGCTAGGTATGTCAGGTGTTGCTTTTCCTTGTTGCTCTTTGCTTCTATTCAACCTGTGAGTATCAGAATCTCCAAGCCCTCCTTTCTCATTACATGTCCCAGAAATTTCAGCTGCCTCTTCCTGATGTTAAGTATAAGTTCCCTCCTTGTTTGCATCCTCTCCAAAATCTCATCGTTGCTCATACACTCGGTCTGTGATTTCCTTTAGTGATTTGGTAAGTGATTATTGGATTATTTAAGTATTTGTTTCAAATTGGTTGATAGACTTTTTTTCTGATGTTTTTGTTGAATCCATTTTCTTTTCCTTTTAAATCATTTGTAGATTTTTCGTAAATCTCTACATCTTTCCCCTTAACATCTCTCTCCCTTTTATGTTTTGAAACTTTTTCTCTTTATATTTTTATGCTTAAAAAAATATTTGTAATTTTTTTTTTGTCTCTATATAATTTTTTTCTTTATCTTTTTTTTATGTCTTTCTATGATTTTTTTCTTTCTCTCATCTTTAACTCTTTTTTTTCTTTCTCTCTCATCTTTAACTCTTTTTTTCATTCTCTCTCGTCTTTACCTCTTTTTTTCTTTCTCTCTCATCTTTAACTCTTTTTTTTCTTTCTCTCTCATCTTTACCTCTTTTTTTCTTTCTCTCTCATCTTTACCTCTTTTTTTCTTTCTCTCTCATCTTTACCTCTTTTTTCTTTCTCTCTCATCTTTACCTCTTTTTTTCTTTCTCTCTCATCTTTACCTCTTTTTTTCTTTCTCTCATCTTTACCTCTTTTTTTCTTTCTCTCATCTTTACCTCTTTTTTTCTTTCTCTCATCTTTACCTCTTTTTTTCTTTCTCTCATCTTTACCTCTTTTTTTCTTTCTCTCATCTTTACCTCTTTTTTTCTTTCTCTCATCTTTACCTCTTTTTTTCTTTCTCTCATCTTTACCTCTTTTTTTCTTTCTCTCATCTTTACCTCTTTTTTTTCTTTCTCTCTCATCCTTAACTCTTTTTTTTCTTTCACTCGCATCCTTAACTCTTTTTTTTCTTTCTCTCTCATCCTTAACTCTTTTTTTTCTTTCTCTCTCATCTTTAACTGTTTTTTTCTTTCTCTCTCATCTTTAACTGTTTTTTTCTTTCTCTCTCATCTTTAACTGTTTTTTTCTTTCTCTCTCATCTTTAACTCTTTTTTTTTCTTTCTCTCTCATCTTTAACTCTTTTTTTTTCTTTCTCTCTCATCTTTAACTCTTTTTTTTTCTTTCTCTCTCATCTTTAACTTGTATTTTTTTTTCTATTTCTTTTCTTAATATTTTGAACAATGCAATGAAAATTTACTTGAATTTCTTTTCAGCTACCATCTTAAAAAAAAGGCATTAAGAATGGGTGTTAAAAAAGAATTCATTTGGGAAAAGAAAACCGTTATGTTGCTATAATAAACAATATTTGGGGAAAGAGAGAAAGAAGAAAACATAGTTAAAAAAGCTAAAAAAGAAAAAAAAAAACGAACGATCAAGTCAAATTTTTTATTTATTTATTTTTTAATCCAAATCCAAAATCTTCGAATTACTGAAAAGTCAAAATGCCAACTATGCATAAACTGAACAGGATTTTTTGTGAAAAGAGACAAAGTGGGTGATGACAAGATAACAAATCCTTATGGATAGTGGAGAAGGTGGGGGGGGTATAAGTGAAACAAAAGAAGAAAAACAACAATCCTATGTGTCTTTTTTTTTTTTTTTCTTTTTTCTTTTCTTTTCTTTTTAAAGCATGTTTAGAGTAGTGCTCTATCCTGCTTGGAAGTAATGATGATGATGATGATGATGATAGCTCAATATAATGCTTTGGTCTATTATTTTGTGTGCTAACTTCATGCAAAGAAGGTCATTTGTCTGGCCTGATAAAAATAGCTTTGAAATCTGTGAGAAACTGTCTGCTCTATCATTGGCCTTCTGCTAATTGTACTTACACCCCACCACAAAAAAAAAAAAAAAAATTCCTCCCAGAATTTTTACACCCAGCTTTCGTTCATTGAATCAAAATTACTAAATAGATAAGAATAGACTAAGATTGATATAGATTTGATAAAAAGAGTAATAATAATTGCTTCAGAGAATGTAACAGTAAAACCTAACATTTATAACTTGAGAGAAATATGAATTTGGGATAAAATATTTCCATGGAATACTAGTGAAAATGTAGATGTTATCATCAAATATTTTTGGAATTTAGAGAATGACTCAAAATAAAAGTCAAAGTTGATTCTTTCCTGTTGGAATGACTTCATTATATATAATCATCAATGATGACATGTCTCACTTTATTGTGACATGAAAAATAACTCACCCGCACTCTGAGCTCACTTTTCTATTTAGCGTAGATCTGACATTTAATTGGTTAATCAAGACACACCCACAAGTCTATTTTTAATTCTGACCTTATGCCACCTTTAAACTTTCAGAAAAGAGGTAACAATTTGTTTTTAAATTTCCTTAAAAATCATTTAATCACCAGTTACTTACCATCACCTGATGAATTACAATGATAGTATTGAAACATGAAAGTTTTTGTGTAACGAATTAAAAATGATTTTATTATAATCTCTTATAATAAAAATATGATATATATATATATATATATATATATATATATATATATATATATATGACTTATAAAAATATAGTTTTAAGGTATACCATATTTATGGGTAAAAGAGCTCAATATCATAGATAGCATATATAGATATGAGAGTGGACATTGAGGTCAATACCCAGTGGCAACAGTCTGTATCATGATTAAAAGCAATTTTCAGTACAACAAACATAACCTGACGATTCCTTATAAGCATGCAACTGTCGCACATGGGTGTTGACCTCAATGTCCACACACACACATATATATATATATATATATATATATATATCCCCATTATATGAAAATTGTATGACAAAAATGTTTTTGTGTGTGTGTGCGTGCGTATATATATATATATATATATATATATATATATTCGTTGATGCCTAGGAGTACAAAATTTTTCAAAGAAACAAAAGCTAAGGATTCAACCCCAAGCACTAACGAGGATTCCAGGAGCAATCAAAAGTTTTTCTGTGGTTCGCCATATGAACTAAATAAAAAATATGCAAAAACATTTTTTTCATCATTATATATATATATATATATATATATATATGATGTGGCATGGTGGAGTTATAGGTTGTCTCCAATTGTGGAATCGGATAGTAGATTTCATTATATTTACTTGCATCCTAATACTCTTGGGAAATTTATGAATCAATCTCTTCTCCTCCCAGCTATGGGTTGAATAGAAGAACAGACTGGGTCCTACAGCTTTAGTTTAGAAGGACAACACTAAATTCGAAATGGGGGTGTATGGTATACAGTACACCAGTTCTCTGTATTCAGTTATTTCAAAAAATGTGGTTGGTTCTGCACAAGCCTTCACCAATATAATCAAATGATATGTGTGGGTAGTCTGGTTGTTGGCTCTAAGAACTGAGCTGCTTGAACCTCATGACAGGAGAGGCCAGGGTATATATATATATATATATATATATATATATATATATATATATACACATACATACATACAGAAATTAAATAGACTTGAATAAAATGAGAAAGGTGATTTATATAAAATAATAATTTTTTCATATAGACAAAATTTACTCATGGCAAAGATGCCACTTCGTTTCGGTGCATTTAGTTGCACCTCGACTGGTGAGAACCAAAATGTTTATGAACAACTCTTTTGAATTAATGCTGTGGACATTAGAATTTATATATTATTTTTGTTCTCATTACATTCGTAGATATATATATATATATATATATATATATATATATATATATATAATATGTGTATATATACAGCCCAAATACATATATATTTACTTGGTCGTAAGATCACTTGAGCCATGAAACTGATGACCAATATGCTGTGTTGATTCCTATGTTTTCACTGTCTATATCTACAAACACACTATCTCCGATGTTGACCACTTCCCTTATAAATAAAGCAAATTTTAAATATATATATATATATATATATATACACACACACACACACATATTGTGTATATTCAAGCAGTAATTTTTCATTTGGCTGACATAAATTTATTTCTATATTTTCTGGTGTTTTTGGTTGGCCTGATCACTCCTCATCTTTAACTGACATTTGACCAGTTTTAAAAGGTAACATTTTGGGTGAAAGCCAAATGAAGTATTTTCAGGTATTTTTCTTGAATTTTCTTATCATCATAAGGTTAGCAAAGCCATCCCAAAACGAATTGAACAGGGTGTTTTTTTTTTGTTTGTTTGTTTTTTTTTAAGCCTAGTTTAAGTGTGGTACAAATGAGGACCGAAGTCAGTATACAGTCATAATGTATCTATCAAGACAAGCTTAGTAACTACTGCACCACGTTGGAGCGCGCTGCACTTTATTAAGCATAGCTTAGGTATGGCACAAGGCCCAAAGGACCGAACTCACATCTCAGTCGTAATTGATCTAGCGAAACAAGCTTCTTAAACATTACCCCACGTCGTGTCTTTAATAGCCAAATGGACAGAAGTAGGTATCATGTGGTCTGTTGAGCTGTTACATTCACAGTAACAGAGAGTCAATTGTGGGAAAATACAACAGGACCCTTATTCAGGTTTCTACTGTCTAGTCAACGATTTCCCCACGTTGCGTCTCCATTCTCATTTACGTCAGTGAGCACCGAAAACTGGGAAAGAGCCGTTGCACGTTCACAAGGAAACAAGCCCTACGTTGTTAGGAGAAATCGAAGTAGGTTTCCAATATATTCGTGTGCATTATTCATGTCTTCATTTGCTCACTTTAGGTGGGTGGCTGGTTAGGTAGGTAGGTAGGTGATACTGGAAGTAACTTCTTCTATGTCAAACTAACTGCTCAGTTCTTTTCTCTTAACAACTCTTAGCTGAAGCCATAGAATTTAGATTAAATAACACATAGGTTTGGTTGATTCTGTTTAGTGGCATATCAACCTGGATCTCGACATGTATTTATTCGTTTGTTTCCCTTTGGTCAAGTTACTACCACTTAGAAGAACCAGCTTCAAAGACCCTACCGACAGACCGTAAGATAGAAATAAATGAGATTAAGATAAAATTTAAACTTCAGTATCTGTTTATATTTCTGAGTTGAGGTATTATTTACATTATTCGGACTATTGTTCTCATCTTTGTCGCCATATTTATTACTGAAAATTCTCCACTGCCTTAACCGGGTATTGAACTCACACTCTTTGGGTCCTGTCACTGGATCTAACTGACGCCTTTATCCACTGTGCCATGTATCCTCAAAGTTAAGGCAGTGGAGAACTTTCAGAGGGAAATTAACAGGAGATAACTGACATCCATTAAACATAGCCCGTGGAACTAGAACAGTCTACTCCAGTGAGCGAAATAAAGGGTTCAGTTCGACATTCCAACCACCTGAAGAAGGCCGGAGCGTACAACGGCCGAAAAGTTGTAATAAACATGGCGACAAACATTAGGACAATAATCCAAGTTATGTAAATAATGAAAATTAAACTTTCCTTTTATGTGGGTTTCCCAATCATAGTGTCTCAATTTTCTTTTTTGTTTCCTTCTAAGACAAACGCTTTGCTTTTCGTTAGATTAAAAAAAAATCATAGTTTAAGACACATTAGAGAAGTGATTGTTGTAGAGATTCAAGTTTACAGCCACATCATGTTGAAACACCGATTCCCGCACGATCACCGAAGTTAAGCAACGTTGAGCTTGGTCAGTACATAGCTAGGGAATACTAGTACACGTGATATAATGGATAATGGCTCGCAATTGTTAATCGGAGAGCCGTTTTCAATTCCTGTTGTTTTCGTTATATTCACCCTTGGGAAAGGTATGAATCCACCTCTTCCCCCCAGCTATGGGTTAATTAGTGAGACCTCACTAAATATTTATTATCTACCGTTCACAAAAAATTCTTACAATCTTAAAATATTTTCTAGATTTAAATAACCTGAAAAGGGGTTGATAAGCTGTAGAAAATGAATCTATCAAATACTAATGAGCATATCTTTTAGATTTATTTATATTCTATGGAATATAAATGTATTGAAACTACCGTAGCCACAAAGTGAGGGATTACTTTATATATTAATGGTAATATTGAATTGATCACCCACTTTATATCCACATTATAATTTTTGTTTATCAAATTCTGATTACGTATGAATGTACCTCTTCTACCCCACCCCCAATTTTTGTTTAATTAGTAAGATTTGTATCACTAAATCATTATTACTTAAAAAAAATAAAAATATTTCTTAGAATCTAAAAATATTTTATAGCTTTAAATAACCGGTTAAGGATTAATAAGCCGTAGAAAACGCATCAATCAATTGTAGTTTCCCAGAATCGAACTTTTCTTTCTACTTCTCCATCCTAATCCTCGAAATTCAACCCTTCTCCCCGAGAAACAATGGAATAAAATAATTCAAATAAACAATTGAAACTAACATTATTATACATATGTAGAGATGTTTTTTTTCAAATGCCTTCGAGATATCCAAAGCAACAGCCCGAGCTTCAACATTCTTATCTAAAGCTTGCGCTCTTTTACAAGAAAAATTGTTGATACATCAGCAGTTGACTTAGATGGGCATATTGCATATATGATAGAAGTTCCTGCAAGGTGAGATGGTTGACCAATTCAGAGTTGATATTTAGGGCTTTACCAAATAGAGGTAGAAGGGTCAAAGAGTTCATCCGAGTTCTTAAAAACGGAAACGACAGAAGAAGATTTCCAGCAAGTCGGAAAGCATCAAGTAGCAAATAAATTATTGCAAAGTTTAGAGAGAACAGGAGCCAGTTCAGGAGCACATTTCTTGAGGTATGATACAAGGATATAATCAAGATCACGTGATTTGAGGGGATCCAGTTTAGAGACGATAGCAGAAATTATGGACGGAGTTATGCATATCAATCAATAGAGACTCAGTTCTAAGTGACAAGTCAGGAATACATACATACATGCATATATATATATATATATATATATATATATATATGTATATACACGGTACTTATTGGAAAGTGCACAATATCAGTGATAAAGTTAACATATTCAGTTGTATGGATGTGAGTTTGTAACACTGGAAGGTTGCAAACTCATATCTATACTGCGAAATATATATTTGGTTGGATTGATGTGAGTTTGTGACCTTGGGTTTCACGCTTTTGCGATCGTCAGACAAACCCAGGATCACAAACTCACATCAATCCAACCAAATATGTTAGCTCTATCTCTGATATTGAGCGCTTTCTAATAAGTACCGCGCATATAAGATATAAATAACTAGATATATATATATTTATTTATATTTATATACACACACTTTTCACACACACACACATATATATACATCTCTCTCTCTCTCTCATATATATATATATATCCAAGTATAGGATTGGTGTATGCGGAATAAATTCCAATAACCAACAAATACTATTCTTTAAAGAGTGCTCAATACAGAGTAGAGCAAATACAATTATTTATTCGAAAATTATAACATAAATATGTTATAAAATCACTACAAAAATAGCCATTTTCTTTCAACACTTCTGCTGATGGTGTTGATTCAACGCCATCATTTGATAAGACACCAGAAGTGTTGAAACAAAATGGCTATTTTTGTAGTGATTTTATAACATATTTATGTTATAGTTTTTGAATAAATAATTATATATATGGAGCACTTTTTTCTTAAAAATAAAAACAAAAATACTAAGGAACCCCGGATTATGCACCCAACGTGTTCTTTGCTATTTTCTGCATACCTGCGCACTTATACATACTAGCTTCCAAAGTAAGGTCGAGCACTCTGAACCTTTATTTTTAAAATAAGAACTTTAAAAATATGGAAAAAATAAATTTCAACATTTCTCTGAAGAAGATTCCACACACACACAAACAAACGGAATTATTTCATCAAACTTTTGCAAAAAACAGAGGAATTAATAAGAAGAATGAGATGGAAAGCATTCTTCTTCCTGCGAGGGAATAACCTAACAAAAAAAGAGCATGAGGTTTACGGATTTAAAAGCAAGAAAGTATTAGGTTGGTGCAAAAATAATGTCGTTTTCTCACATATTAACATATGTGAGAAAACGACATTATTTTTGCACCAGCCTAATAGCACCATACAACAAAAACCTACAGGAATTCGAAAAGGACCCACTAAATATAATCAATAATATTTCCTTTCAAAAAAAGAAAAGCAACTTCCAGAAGCGGCTAGATCAAATAGTCAAAAGCATAAACGACAGCGATAAAATACTAGTTAAATCCGATAAAATGGGAAACTTCTACAAATTGACGGCTGACGACTACAACAAGTTAATTAGAAAAAACTTAACTAAGACTTATAAAAAAGCCCAGAATAACAATATAAATATGGTTGACAGTCTCAACAGAACTAGTAAAATTATTACTGAAAAATTAAAAGTAAGTGATAGAGTTGGCAAACTGACCGAAAAGGAATGCTACATCACTCTTAAGGACCACAAACACGATTTTGTGGAAGACCCCACTACCAGAATGATAAACCCTACTAGACCCGACATAAGAAAGATAAGCAAACAAATCCTGGAAAGGATCACTAGCCAAATTAAAAAACACCTTGGATTAGCACCAAAGAAGTCATAAACTGGTTTACCAACATCGACAATAAGCCCGACTGCACCCTAATTCAGTTCGATATTGTCGATTACTACCAGTCAATATCAAATGACCTCTTCACGACTGTCCTGGAGTTTGCTACAGTATATTCTAACTTAACTAAGGAAGAAACAAACTTAAATCTCAGTGCAAAGAAATCTGTCCTCATCCATAATGGGGACCAGTGGATTAAAAACACTAATGACAACGTTGACATCACCATGGGATCTCTAGACTTTGCAGAATCTTCGGACCATGTCGGTCTAATTATACTGTACAATCTAACCGCCCACCGTGAACTAGACATTGGGGACATCGGGCTATACAGAGATGACGGGCTCATGGTAGTGAGGAGCTCCACAAATTTTAAAACAGAAAATTAGAAAGATAATTTATAATGAATTCGGAAAACTAAATTTAAAAACAATAGTCAACACTAAATTAAAAAGAGTAAACTTCCTAGACTTAACGAACAACGTTCACCTACCTTACAGAAAACCTAACACTAATCCCCTGTATGTACACCCTACGTCAAACCACCTTCCATCTATAATTAAGCATATACCCATATCAATAGAGAAAAGAATCAGTATGAACTCAGAAAATAAGGAAATATTCCGACAACACAGTAGTTTTTATAACACAGCCCTGAAAAATAGCGGATACAAAAACGCTGACATAACCTATAGAAATGATAGTACCAATAATAAGAAAAACAGGAAAAGAAAGATCATCTGGTATATCCCCCTTACAACCAAATGGTCAGCACCAAACTACGCCATAAGTTCCTAGCTTTAATTGAAAAGCACTTTCCCACTAATAGCAAACTTAGCGAGATCTTTAACAAAAACACCTTAAAATTGAGTTACAGCTGCACTGAAAAACTAGAAAGAATCATAAAAAGACATAATAAGAAAATCCTAGAAAAACACGCATGCCAAAACAGTAATAAAACTCATAAACTAAAATTAGATAAAAATAACGAAAAATTATGTGATTGTAGAAACCCTAAAGACTGCCCGTTGGAAAATAAATGCCTCACAAAATCCGTGATATACCAATGCACTATCTCATCCATTGAGAGTCCTAACACTGATAGGATATACATAGGGTCAACGAAGAATAATTTTAAAATTAAATGGAGGCAACACAAGAGCTCCTTCAACAATATTCAGAATAGAAATCAGACATCTCTATCCCAATATTTCTGGCATCTAAAAGAAACGAATAAAACACCAAAAGTAAAATGGAAAATAGTAAATAAAACAACAACTTGTAAAACCTGGGATGACCCATGCCCTTTATGCCTGCACGAAAAACTACACATCATTAAATTTCTAAATAATGAAAAATTATTAAACCATAGGCAGGAGTTAAAGTTTTTTTGCCGACATCAACAAACTTTCGCATTAAATAATTAGCATAAAATTTTTTTTTTTAAATCCCATAGTTTAATAAAAGTCTTAAAAGCTTGGCCAAATCATTAAATAGGAAAAACCCTTTCTGTAGTCGTCAAAAAACAAAAAAAACAAAAACAAATTGAAATTCAGTGCAATGCGATCTGTATATAAAACACCCACTTGAATAAACAAATAAATAAATAGATAATCAGATGGACAATAATAAAACACAATCCTCCCGACACATAACGACTTGTAGGCGCGCCATAAAAATATCCTGCACTGGGAACCAACTAAAGGATGACCGCCAACATTAGCCTTGAAATAGATACCCTACCCAACCTTAGCAAAACCTCTCAGAAAATGATGAATCTATAGATAAGAATTAACTCTCTGACCACTTAACGAAGAAAACTAGCCTAGCCATTCCCACAATAACGAATGTTACGACGGACCATGGCTAAAAACACACGTAAACCAAAAGATAGCTTATTCCTAAAATTTCGCTTGAAGATGAAACGAGACTAAACACCTCAATCCAACTTAATTTTAATAATTACTTGGATGATTTCGGCTCTCGTTTTTGAAACATGAGAACTCTTATGTAGCGAAGGAATCATATTTTTAAGCAAAAAAATATTATTATTATATATATATATATATATATATATATATACTATTTACATTATTTGGACTATTGTCCTCATCTTTGTTGTCATATTTATTTATTACAACGTTTCCTCAAGGACACATGGCACAGTGGATAAAGGTGTTAGATCCAGTGCAGGTCCCAAAGAGTGTGAGTTCGATACCTGGTTAAGGCGTTGGAGAACTTGGAGAGGGAATTAAGCAGGAGATAACTGATATCCAGTAGACATGGCACGTGGAACTAGAACAGCCTACTCCAGTGAGCGAAATAAAGGGTTCAGTTCGATATTCCAACCACCTGAAGAAGGCCGGAGCGTACAACAGCCGAAACGTTGTAATAAATATGGCAACAAAGATGAGGACAATAATTCGAATAATGTAAATAGTATATATATATATATATATATATATATATATATATATATATATATATATAATACACCGATAAACAATAGAACACTTTCGTTGCATTTATAACCTATCATGGACATGAAGTTTAGCCTCGAATGCTCCCTAAAAACATAGTCATCCCACCGCCATCCACCTACAAACCAAAATTAATAGAAAATTAGAAAGCTCCATAAAAAAATGAGATGAAACACGCATTTTTTAACTAACAGCCATCAATAATCAAGCAAATTCCACAATCAATTAACCATTTTCAACGAAGCCAAGAAGCATTATCAAAAGATAGTGGATTTTAGGCAACATACACATACATATCACACAGTACAAAAAAAAAAAAAAAAAAAAAACAACAGAAAAAGAAACATCATATGGTTAAAGCCTCCGTTAAATCGACACATAACGAAGCAAAAATATACATAGGAGTAACTGAAGGACTCAGGAAACAAAAAAATTATGTACACAAAACATCCTTTACAAATAGTAAATACGCGAACAGTACAATGCTTTCTAAACATATATGGTAAATTAAAAACAAAATTCAAATCACACCAAAATTATCAAGAAAAATAAGAAAAAAAGAATCATTCTACAACAATAAATCCTCAAACTGTAAACTCTATCTGGAGAAAAATAAAAATAAAAACAGTTCAAGATAAACAAAAATTATGTAACTGTAGAAACCCTCACAACTGTCCTATACAAAATAAATGTCGCACGGAATCATTGCTATACCAATGTAATATCTCTTCTATTGAAAATCCTGAAAACATAAAAATCTATATAGGTTGCACAAGCCATGAGTTCAAAAGACGATTCAACCAACATCAAAGTTCATTTAGGATAAATAAATATAGAAATCAAACATCTCTCTCAAAGTATTTCTGGCACCTAAAAGAATCCAATAAAATATCTACATTAAAATGGAAGTTAATAAGAAAAGCTAGAATATGTAGGTCATTAAATAACCCATCTCCGTTATACATACATGAGAAACTATATATTACTAAGTTTATAAAAAATAAAAATTAACTGAATTTGAGAAATGAAATAGCTATTTTTACCGTCATTGTCAAAAATTTTCTTAAATAATATTTAAAAATAGAATTAAAAAGTTCGGCCTGGTAATATACATACTTATATTTGATATGAAAGAATAATTTTATATTCAATAAGTAACTCTATTACATTTACTTGATTTAAAAATAAATATAGTCTATTAAAATTAAGAGTGAAAATATTCTAAAATTGTGGTTAAATAAAACGAATTCTAACCTAAAGAACTTTTAAAATTGTAGTTAAATAAAACGTATTCTAACCTAAATATCTCTCAAAGTACTTCTTGCACTTAAAAGAATCCAACAATCACCTACAGTAAAATGAAATTAATAAGAAAAGCTAGAATATGTAGGCCATTAAATGACCTATGTCCTTTGTACACACACACACGCACACACACACACACACACACACACACACACACACACACACACATATATATATATATATATATATATATATATATATATATGAGTGACGAAATGGTAACGAATTAGACTCGATATAGCGCCGCTCGATCACATATTCCGTGGTGGAACTCATCCGAGTTTCCCTTACCCATAGGATTGTGCCCCAACGAGCCACGACTACTATCCCCAAGCGGCTCCATCCAGAGCATTAGAATTGGCTACCTCTTCGTCATCCAGATTCGTTGGTACATACAGATGGTATGACGTTTGCCTGATAACGTAACTGTTCGGGTTTCAATTCTAGGTAGTGGATGCGCACTGCTGATGAGTACCAAATATAGGATGAAACGGCTGTCCAGTGCTTTCTGTTGAGGATTCTAACAGACTCGATAAATTACTTAATTATACGCACACACACATATATATATATATATATATATATATATATACATATACACACACACATTGAATTTGTTCTTTTTATGAGGGAGTAGTGACCAATATTGGAAATAGACTTTTTGTCGGTATAGACATAAAAATATACCTCACTAGAACGAACATAGAAATAAATACTGCATAGTAATTGTCTGTTTCTATCTGAAAAAAAATGGTCTATTTATATCAACAATAGCTCTATTCCAGATACTGGGTTCATTTACCCAGAAACAGACCATATATATATATATATATATATATATATATATATATATATATATATATATATATATATATATATATTGTTTGTTCCACAAACAGACTGTTTCGCTGTATCAGAGCTTATTAGTGTGTCCAGTCGCGTTGGCGTAATCAAGGCAGACCTTAACAGACCTCGCATCCGACAACCCAATGCAACCAGGTTTGCCAGATCTCGTCTGTCTCAATTCCCTTTTGAATCGCAAGGGAGGCGTTTCTAGCTAATATGTGGGTTTCTCTGTTGCACAGAGTTGTCCACCAAAATCAAATTCTCGCGAATTGCCTCGTCAAACTCTCTTTGACTGGATATGCTGTATGGAGGGCACGACTCACCCAATCTCGTCCACCACACACACACTCCTCTGTGACTTTTACTCACGTTTTAAGAACTCTTCAGGAATAGGCTGAACCTTCACAGCCATCTCCGCCACCGCCACCTGAGGGATTGAAGCAAATATAAAGAGAGGATAACAATCCCAATGCTAGGATTCGAGCGGGTTTTTCACGACGACGAATGTAAAATAAAAATCGTTTCTGGTTAACAAAACACGTCGAGCAGATAATTATTGGAGTCTAACGTTTTCAAGGCGAGTATTTTTTTTTTTTTTTTGCAAAGTGAAAAAAAAAAAAATTACAAAATAGATCAACAACAGTTATTAGATAAACAAAAGTTTAAAAGACTTATCTCTCGGTTTGAGGTTTCGCAGAGACACCGTTCCGATCGTTTGGGTAAGATAAATCTATATACAGAGTGTCCATAAAGTTCGTGTGCACTTTAAAAAATTTATAACTTTATTTGTATTTGCGATAGAAATAATCTGTAAAAAATGTTATAAAGTTTAATGTACCTAGTTTTAAGTATAGCTAAAATAACTAATGTGGTCTCAGGAATTACTGTAAATTAGTTGGCAAATATTTTCTGTGAACTGCAAAATCGTATTATCCTTTGTATTGCTAATGATGGAGGACATGTGGAAACCTAAATAAAATTTCAATAAAACCTTAAAAAATATAGATTTACTTCTTTCCAATCCTTTTTACAAATTATTTCTATCGCAAATACAAATAGTTATAATTTTTTAAAGTGCACACGAACTTTATGGACACTCTATATGTACGGTTTTACGTAAGGGATATAGGCGAGCCGGGTTTCAGCTTCCCGGCTAGTCTGTTGCGTACCCTGCCGCACGAATACCCTGGAAAAGACAGGAATCCATCTCCTGCCTCCTACCCGCCCCAACAGAATTCGAATACAGTTTGTCGGCTCTGAAGAATGACGACGATAACCGAGGCACATGATTACATCGCTCGCACACATAAAGACCCTGTCCACAGAAGAAGTTCTACAACTGTTTTAGGTATCTAAATAGTATGTAAATAGTGTTTTAGGTATCCAAGGAAATATTATACGCATGGTCGGGTCCTAAACTACTAAATTGATTTGCTTTCCAAGCTTTTTCTGCTGAGGGGAGTGGCAAAGGGAGGATAAACCTTATTGTTGAAGGATTGATTTTGTTTATTATGGCTTAGCAACCCATTTCAGGTTATTTAAAGCCAGAAAATATTTTTACAATGTAAGAGATAATAATGATTTACTGATACAATTCTTACTAACCCATAGATGGGAAATAAGAGGTGGATTCATAATTTTCCAAGGGTGTTTGCACTAAGTGAATATAACAAAACCGGCTGGAATCCGAACTCGGTTATCCGATTTCCTATCCGAACTGTTATCCATTACCCCCAACGCACATCCAACGCATCTGGTCACCTGTCTAGGTACTATCCAGGCTCGACGTTGCTTAACTTCAGTGATCGTACGAGAACTAGTGTTTCAATATGATGTGGCCATAAGCCAAAGCTTCTTGTAGGGTCAATGACCCTCTAGCTAAATCGGTTAGGCAGGACTCCAAAGATATGGATGCAACAAGTGCGCTGATGACAGCCTCACAGGGCGAAGGGCTTCCTAGATTGAAGTCAACGGTCATAGCAGAGGGTAACTCCAATGGAATCAACGGCCTCGTGTCCATGATCAGAGTGAGCCTTCAAGTTGGAAGACTTTGATTGTGGTTTGGACCTGGAGTGGGATGGTCTTCACCGGGTCTAATTACCTAAGACCCGCTACAAATTAATATTCTATCTTATATGTGGAGGAAACTGGTCAGGTGCTCAATTGTGCAGCTATTTGACGACCGTAACCGGTCATGGGACTGATGATAATCTGAGGTTTCATTAATCCATGGTCATCATTTAAAATAACTCTGCCAGTCAGTTAAGTACCATACATGATACACGCTTGGGCGATCATGTAACTTTCGATACGTGACTGACGGGGGTAGAAATTCGTGCACAAAGCGTATTGATTATGCCAGGGGTTCTCAACCAGTAGAGAATTCCCCACTAGAAGGGAACTTCAGGGTTTCAGGGTAGGAAATGAGCCCACAGATTGGTAGCCTCAAATTGTTAACATTCGAACTTCCCAAGGCGGAAGAACCCGCAATGTGCATCGATCCGTGCAACTGAGAGGTCACGCTGGGTTTTCTTTCCGCTCGCCCTTGTGTTTTTTTGCCACGACAAAATAATCCATGTAAATGTATACGTATTAATAGGGAAAAGAATGAAGATTTTTTTAAATAATTTCTGCATATTATTCGGAATGCATCTTTTGAGTGGAACAATGTTAGGAAAAGGCAGAATAACATCCTGACTTATGGTGAAAAGGGTGAATCACTGGATTATACATCAATACTGGTATAATACTTACTGTATACCTACATTTGCAGACAATATATATATATATATATATATATATATATATATATATATACAAAAGTATGCATACATTAATGAAAAATAACATATATATATATATATATATATATATATATTAGTGACACATATACACATACATATTTGATTTGTAACCTGTAGTCGATATTAATTTTGTCAAATTTTCTTAATTACACAGCGGCCCTTTCAGTAAATGCCTTTCAGTTTTAGTTTTCCCCGCCCCATCTCTCCCCCCCACTCCTTTTTCTTTTCTTTTCTTCTCCCTCCCTCTTCTGCTGAATCTTTAAGATTAGAACGTCTATTGTGTGTGTATGTCACCACAAAATGTATCCTTTCCGGTTACATCTTTAATGTATTAGACATCCGACAACATTCATATTTCTCTCACTTAAACCGTCTTTGACTCCCCTCTCTAAAACTTCTCTCTGTTAAGTTTTAATCTCCCACCTTCTCTCGTCTGTTACCCCTCTCTTTAGCTCTAACATTCGTCCCACACTCTCATACTTACACTAGCTCTAAATTCTATTTTTCATTTCTGGAGTTGGAAATGGAATAAATTATGACCATGGAATATTAGTGTTTAATTCTTTTTATTATATATATATATGCAAAAGTAGGTGTACAGTAATGAAAAACAATATATATATATATATATATATATATATATATATATATATATATATATATATATATAAAAGTGAACATAGAAGACAACACTCAGAGGCGACAGGCTATTTCATGCTGGATGCAATGAAACAGCCTGTCGCCTCTCAGTGTTTAGTTCAATGTATATATATATATTTAAATACGCTCTCTGATATTGAGCACTTTATCCCATAAATATAACACACCTTAAAACTATATTTCTTCCTATATATATTACGTATACAAATTGCGCAAATTATGTCCACAGTAATGAAAAACAATATATATATATATATATATATATATATATATATATATATATATATATATATATATATATATATATAGTCGACTCTCCCGTCGAATTCGACGTATGAGGTTCAAGCAGATCAGTTTCCAGGACACCGACAGCCCGACACCGGCACATGAAATTTGATTATAGTGGTGAACGCTTCGTGCAGAAGCATACACACTTTTTGAAGGGCCGAATACAGAGACCTGCCACAAGGTCCTCAAACGACCCTCCGCAGGTTTTGAATTCAGAGTTGTCCTTCTCCTAGACCAGTTGCCATCCAAGGCTATAGAACCCAGTCTGTCCTGCTATTTTACCCATAGCTGGAGAAGAAGAGGATTCATACCTTTCCCAAGGGTATTAGCACGTAAGTAGTAATGTAATGGATTCAACTGGAATCCGAACTCGGCTCTGCGATTCCTCAATCCAAGCCGCTATCCATTAACTCCACCGTGCCTCCTATCTCTCCCCCCTCTCTCTCTCTCTCTCTCTCTCTATATATATATATATATATATATATATATATATATCAGTACAATATGTTTTGTGCGCATGTTTTGTTTTTCATTACTGTATACCTACTTCTGCACACACACATATACATATATAAATATATATATATATATATATATATATATATATATGTATAAATATATATATATACATATATATATATGTAGTTAATTACTGTATACCTACTTTTGTATATATATATATATACATATATATATATATATATATATATATATATATATATGTGTGTGTGTGTGTGTGTGTGTGTGTGTGTGTTTGTGCAGAAGTAGGTATACAGTAATGAAAAACAAAACATGCGCAGAAAAAATTGTATTGATTCTACAAACATTATTAATACTGGTACAATACTTACTGTAAACCTACTTTTGCCCTATTTTTGCAGACCCTTGTATAAACCCCGTACGTAATTTTGCCCATGCTTTTGTTAGAAAATGTCTGTATAAGTCTCTAAACTTGCTCTATTTTACTAAATAATATTACGTTTATTACTCTAGAAGTAATGAGTCGTCCTGTTTCGTGTCGGCTTTGTTTTGCTTTGTTTTCCCCCTTTTTTTGTCTCCATTGTGCCATGTGACGATGTGGGAATAATATGCGCGAATTGATATAATTATAATACAAATAGCTCTTTGGAATACCACAAATATTTTAAATGTGAAATCTTATAATACTATATCAAGTAATCATTTCCTCTATTCAAAGGCACAAGACAGAAACTATGTCAGATTCCATAATCACCATGCCATTTTTAGACAACAGACGCTCTTCAAGAGAGAAGCTCTCTGTCGGATTTTGTTTATCGTCATACTACGACTAGCAATTCAGATGTGGTTCCACGCTCCTCAAAACTTCCAGTCGCCCAATCAGAGGGCTTGCTGCCGGACGTAGTTTATCATCATACCCAGGGCTAATAACTGCTGACTTACTTTTAGTTCAAAATATCATTGAAAAGCAGCGTTTGGTAAATTAATTTAAAGGGTAAACTTGTAGAAATTACTTGACGAATATAACGTAAACTTTAACTACAAAGTAATCTTATAAATTCATTAAAATATTCCAAGTAATCTACTATCGTATTTAATTTTATATACTTTGGCTTTTTGGCTTCTAACGAAGACGCTTGTTGAGGAAACTGTTAGAAAATTACCAATAAATTTTAAAGTTACTTAGTTACTGCTCTTAAAATGTCGTGTATGGACATCCGTATTTATAAAAGTCGGCACGTTTATGTCCACACCAAAAAAATCAAAATTCTTTTTAAAATACTGGAGACCCTGGATTGTAGTAAACTTTTCCAGTCATGATTGGTAAATATAGTTTTTACTTAATAACAATACCATCTAACCGATACAAATGAATACAAAATTTTAAAAGATTTAAAATTATATAAACTATTATAATTAAAATTTAAAAAATGAAAACAGTTCTTATAAAAATTCATTATTCATCGAAAATTTATTTTCCCTTAAGACAATAGGGACAATAATATATTTTATTCATCAAAACAATTAAAAACTTTTCTAATTAAACAAGGTCATAGTTTTATTGCAATTTTTATTTTACGATTCAGAGCAGGTTTTCTGTAACTGGAGGTCAGGCTTGACAAAACGAAATTGATGATCTAAATTCTTGAAGGACTTGCCATTATAGCTATTATAAACATTAAGCATTATGGAAAAAAAAAAGACAAATTTTTAAATTAATTTCATTAATTTGTGAATAAACTTGAGCCAATAATTTTATTTTACTTGCTGGATCAGCTATCTGAAACTACAATCCAAGGGAGATCACTCTGTAAAAACGTTCTTGCAATTATCGTTTGTGACGTGGTTCCGCGTTCATTATTTTTAAAAACTTAGTTTTTGATTTGCTAAATAATTGTCATATTAAAAAATATTTCTAAACTGTTTAATGTCTTTTTCCCGTTCATTAATGTGAAAAAAAGAAAAAGAAAAACAAAACTGCTACAATGTGAAACAGGGACGTTTGCCTAATTACTATAATAAGTGCCAGTACTCTTCATGGCTAAGGTCAACCATTATTTTTCCTTCATATTCCTCATAATATGCAATCCTTGCCACCTATATGGATGATACAACAATTTACAAGTGCATGCCCCAAAATCTGCAAGACTAGAGCCTAGCAAATAATCCCTCCTTTGATTTAGCCAAGGAGGCTCAACGGGGTGGGACTGTCTTGTAACATCCAATACAATCCAAACCTAACGAGTAAATGTTTTACCATCCCTACCAAACAGACCCTGACCTCTCACCTATCATGATGGATTCGTCTTCGCTCAAGGAGTTTCCTTGCCTTGGACGTCTTCGGGGACAAGATATCTAAATCTATTACTACAGATATAGCAAGGTGGAGAAGTGGTCGGTTCATTGTACCGTTCCAGTAAGGATCTGACTCTCCTTGCTATACTCTGTATTAATCTACATCCAGGCTTTTTCCCTATTTCGCCTTTCCTAACAGAATTACTACTCTCCCAAACAAACGTACACAACAGTATCAAGAAATCAAAAGAAAATGGTTGAATCCGTCAACACAGCAATAAAAACAATATCTCCACACGTGACAATAACTGACGTAATTTTCAGTTAACAGTATGAAAATAGCGTTCTCTAAATTCATCCAGTTGCTAAGGATATTTTGTTTTGTTATTATTAGTTACTTTGTTTAATAAATTAATTTCATTTTTTGCCTTGAGAAAGTCCACATAGGACGAAACGCGTCGGCAACTATTACAGTTTTCTTATTGTCTTTTACATTTATAAATATTGTCTTTTTCTACAGGTTAACTCCGAGAAATTTTTCGTACTTTGTATTGGCAAAACCCAGATCAGACCAAAAATGTAGTATTACTGCTATATATAGTTTGGAACTGACCAGTCCCTCACTTGCCTCTCTTGACAGAATTCAAAACAGCCTTGTGGGTGATGGATTATTTTCCACCCTACAACGCAATTTCTCCACAGGCTAAACGTCGTGAGCCACGTCAAGAAGGGTGAATAATGCTCATTCCCTTCGTATTCCTGTAGTAAGAAGTAAGTTCCATTCGGATAGATTCTTCCCAACAACTTCTACTTTGTGAGACAGACTACCAGCAGGATGTTTTGCCAATCACTAAAATCTTGACCTTTTCAAGACTAGGGTTAACCGTTATCTTTACTACATAGCCCCCATGAACTTCTTGTTCTGTCTTAATGTCATATAACACCACACATTAACATTCCACCTTGAGTGGCTCTTGGACCTTGTATTGTGTCAACAGTAGTATAGAAAGAAAAAAAAACAAATAAATAAATAAAATATTTCATGTGCTGAATAATGTGTTGTGACTCTCAGCTTCCGGTAGGGGCTGAAAATATAATCATTATCACCCTGTCGAAACATCTCAGTATCATGGAGGATCTCAGTTTGAATAATAATAATAATAATAATAATAATAATAATGAGAAGAAGAAGAAGAAGAAGAAGAAGAAGAAGAAGAAGAAGAAGAAGAACACCCATACCCGTTTACAGAGATAAGTCCTGTTACAATTCTATGGGACTACACAATACACACTGACAGAACAATCAAAGCCAACCGCCCAGACATTGTTATTAAAGACCACAAACAAAAAAAGTACCTCCTTATTGATATGGCAGTCCCTGCGGACGGCAATGTCTCTTTGAAGATATTCAAAAAGCTATCAAAATACAAGAATCTTGAAATAGAAATCTCAAAAATGTGGCATATGGGAACATAAACAATCTCTGTTGTAGTTGGAGCCTTAGGATTGGTTGGAAAAGATTACAGTAGACTAATTGAAAGGATTCCTGGAAGCCCCTGCCTTAAGGAAATACCAAAAATTGTTCTCACGAGTATAGCTCACATTTTATGAAGGGCTTTATCTATGTGAAATATGTTTTTTTTTTGTTTTTTTGTTTTTTGTTTTGTTTTGTTTTGTTTGTTTGTTTTTTTGTCAGTGGAAAGTGTCATGATGCCATTTTTAACCTTAGGTCTCTGGGCGGGACGCCGGAAGAAATGTTTCATATTTATGATGAGTTTTCTTGATCACGTGGGGGCTTGAGAGAATATTTACCCAATTTTTTTATTTTTTTTTTGGCGCGCTGAATTCGGAACAGGTCAACTCAAGGTCAACCGTGCGGACATAGGCAGAAACATGACATTATTATTTATGGACCAATCAGAAAGCATTGTTTCGTACTGAACTCCAGAGTCGATTTCAATGGGTTCAGCAGAAACTGAGAATATTTAGCTGTGACCCTCTTTTAACAGGTTTAAAACAGAGAATGTAGAAATCTAATTCTACAAACATACAAGATGGCCCCCAAGACAAACAATCTGTATTTATCAAACTATTACTAGCTGAAATATATTGGAATCTATCCTATTGTATGGCTATACCCAGTAAAAGAAATTTTTTTTAGCAAGTCTCTCATTTCTTGTCTTTGATGTATATATTATTGTTGTATATAAAATATCTTTGAACTGTTTAATTGTCTCTTCTATAGGATCAAAATCCTACATCAGCTAAAAACCCATTAAAATAGGCTCCAGACGAAGCATTTTCAGCGGCGCGTACTGATTGGTTAGTAAATACAAAAATACGGCCGAACTGTACTGACCTCAACGAAAACACAAATTGCGCCAAGTCACTTGTGAGCTTATCACGTGACACAAATTTTCTGTAAAAATGAAACGTTATTCATCCTCGCTAGTGAGTGGACAAATTTTCAATTCGACACCAGAACCAATGTCACGTAATTTCGTATTTTAGACTTAACCGTTAACATAATCTCAGTCGGCAAATAATTCTCACACAAGCAACTACTTCACACTAAACCCAGGTCAAGTTACCAATCAAAGAAAGACAACTTTATTAAACTCACAGTAAGTTGAAAACATTATTGCAAACTATTACACAAATCAAACTGTTAATTTTATCATAAACATAATAATATTGAAACATATCAACTAATTTTCATATAAACAGAACGCAACATAAACTCTATCAAACCAAAACTTTGTTATCGCTAAAAAGCAAACATATAAAGACTTACGAACATTTTAAACTAACATTTATCAAATATTTGTACCACTTTTGTTAAAAGTCTTGCAGAACCAATATATTTTTTAATATACGGACCTCCACTTTTTTTGGCATAAATTTTCGATACCTAAGGTATAAAATTAAATTTTAAAAATGAAAAATCTTTCTTGAAGATTTAATTTTAGCTTTAATTGAAAATGTAATAATTAAATTTATTATTTCCATTAAGTAAAATATTCTGTTGTATTTCAGATAGAAATTATATAGATTGGAATGTCAAATTTAATTTCGATTTGTTAAATTTTTTTTTAAAAGCGGCCATTTTCTTAATTTTAAGAAATTTGTAAGCAAAACAAGTTTTTCTATTTTAAAATTCTTTCAAAAAATAAATATATGTTTCCGACACGTTATTTTAGTAAAATTAGAAAATTTCAAGTTAATCTGATTTGAAATAAATATTACTTACTTATAGCATAAAAAAATAATATACAACCAACTGTTCATCTGATCCAACGTTTGATGGACTGCTGATAGATGAAGCGATGACATCTACTATGGATGACCCAATTGTCAGGAATCTAAGTGAACGCATATTTTTGGTTTTTAACTACCTAGTAATTTTTACAAATGAACATATTTTCCGCAATTATTTAATATTTTATTGACTTTTATTTACTTTTCGAAGATGCAAAAATTTTCTTCAGTTAATTTTATAATTTAATAACAAATGAAATACCATGATTATTTAATTGAAGTATGTACCACACTATATACATAAAATAAAAATATTTTGCGAAATATTAATTGAAAAAAGTAAAACTCAGTTTAAGCTTTAAACTTTTAAAGCTGAATAGAAATTTTGAAAACCTGAAACTTTATTATTTTCTTGTTGCCTACTTCTTTTTGTTTCATTTGTGATTAAAAAATACATAACGGACAATACACATCTTTCCCCACATATACTTCTTTGTCATCTGCACGACTTGATGTGGAAGTCGTTAAAAATCGCATACAATCAATAAATTTTGTCAACGGTTAAAATTTATTCTCCTATGTTTCCGATAGGAATCAAGATAATATCTTAAAAGTAGGGGGAAAAAAATGAAGAATGTTAAATTTTGATTTTGTGCCAATTACGCGACAACTAAAGATAGTAACAAAGTCATGTGAAATTAAGAAACTAATCGTTAGCTCCTTGTCAAATGTTAATGCTGCATGTTATAATCCACACATTTCCTCAAGGTCAATAGAACGAAATGAGCGCTTACAATCTTCCCCCAAATTTGCGTTCAATAACGCATTTAATCTTCGATAAAACTTTAACACAACCTCCAAATAAAAAGTAAAAACATTTATCCAAGGGAGGCAACTCTTAGAAATACATTACATAATTAATTCCCTTGCAAATGTTTGCCGTCTCCATCATATTTGTGAAAGTGACGTCGACTAGGATGGCGAGGTAATGCTTGATACAATCGCCCGCTGAGGCACATTTGTGCTTATTTAATGTCAACAGAGCCAGCCTGTAATTTATACTGCAACTAAACTGAACTAACCTTAGACACTTAGATGTAATGGAATCCTGTCACCAGGGGGCTTGCGCTTCTCCTCACTTCTCCAGATCGGCAAAAATGTCGCAGGTTTTTAATAATAGGTGTGTAGTCACTTCGCTGAGCTGGATTAGTATCTGGGCACCTTGACGTGGTGTAATGGTTAGAAAGCTTGTCTTGCTAGATCACTTACGACTGAGTAGTGAGTTCGATCGTCACTGTGTTCCCCATACTTTCGGCCTTGTGCCACATCTAAGCTGGGCTTAGAAAATTATGATTAGTATCTAAAAATTAAATGCCGAGTTGCTATATAATGTATTAAAATATTATGAAATGTTCACGAGGAGTATTTAGATTGTGTTAATATTAATCAATCACAAAGAGAAATGTAGTTGATTATAAAATCTAACTAAACCTGCCTTGTTGCATAGAAAAAAGAGGGGTGATGCAACGAAGAAAAGGCAAAAGTCTGGAAGTAATAATTTGTTCGCCACCAACATGAATGGTAGTAGCGGGGGCGCTACGACAACAGATAGTTACTTAAATAATAGATAGCACAATAGAGCATTGCATATAGTCCACTATATTAAGAGCAATCGTTTGTGTTCACTAGATGAATAGACGGATCTGCTAATAATAATTTCGGCGCATCCAATTCATCGAACAATTTCTTTTTAATGGATAGCAACATGTATGATTCCAAATTCTCCTTAATTTCTTACCTATGTCTTTATGGTCGTTACCTTTGAAAATTTTCTCTCATATTTGTGTTCAGCAACTGTGTGTACAAATGACTTTATAAAGATTGAATTCCTTTTCATTACTAAAATACTTGCCTCTGCTTCTTTATGTTATTTTTAATTGATATAGGGGACCCACTCGACATCGGACAAACTGACAGCTTTATCAGTCCGCCATTGTTGTTTGTTATTAAAAGTCTATTTCTTTGTCTTTTTTTCTCGAAGTGAGAGTGTAAGGTTCCATCTCTTTTGAGATTATTTAGAAGTAGAATGACTGCCGTAGTCTTGATGGTATTGCAGAAGGCCCTTTCTCTCGGTTCACACTCCTCCCCGGCCTTTTGAACAGGGGTAGAGGTTTATCCCTTGTTTCTTGTTTAGGATTGGGTTTCCGGTTCCTTCTAAAGTCTACTTCTACTATATACTTCTAACGTCTCCGCCTAAATTCTTCAAGTCTCGAGTTACCCATTATCTTTCCTGCATAATTCCCAAACAATTCACTTCTTGTCCTTCCTTGCGCTCATATAGCGCCACACAGTAAACCTCTACATTGAGTGGCTCTTCGGCTTTGTAAGAAAGAAGAAAGATCTATCTGAATAAGGGACTTTTTTCTTTCTTGCATAAATATCTCTTTCTTGCTGGCTCGTGGATATTCTTGGGTAAGCTATGAATTCATGTCCCCTATTTATGGGTTAAATAGCAGAATTTATATCAGGAAAAATCATTGTTATTCTGAAATAATTCTTAATGTAATATTCACTCGCAGAAAAAAAAAGAATTGCTCGGATAATCCAAAATATGTTTCGCCTTTAAATAACCCACAAAGTGTTGATAAACCATAAAAATCAATAAATCTTGCAGTAGTTTTGGTTGTGTGAGCCGATCTTCCAAGTTATCTAGTAGTGAACTTTTTTTTTTTTGAAAGTGTAGCATTGTGGTTTGTTGGGTGTATCAATAGCGGTCTATACGTAGTTGAATATCACTCATCTCTGCAGAGGATTTCTAGCTGGGGACAACCTTCCATCTATCTCTGTTGCTCCTATCTGACATACATGGCGAGTGGTGTTGTCTCGACAAGCAGTAAAGAAAGAAGCTGTTGATGCATAATAACATCTATTATCAATTTATGTATGTACAAGATTTGTCAATAAATATACATATTAGAACACATTAAAGAAATCGCTTTATTTTACATAGAAATTCTCTATTACGTTGTCTGTATCCCTTTTGACAGATACCTCCAGCCTCCAGAAATCGATGGTCAACTCTATCGAAGGCCTTGGACTGATCTAAATTGATCAACGCGACTTCACTGTCGACTTGCTCGATGATGAAGCGTACCATATGAAGGTTGTCCTGAATAGTCCTACCTTTCACAGAACAAGTCTGTTCGGAGCCAATCAGACTAGAGGACAGCCTGCAAACGGTTAGCCAAAACCTTTAACTCCGTATTTAGCATAGTTAAAGGGCGAAAGTTACCTCACCCATACCCATCGTTCTTGTCCTTGCGTAGCAACTTGATTACATCCCTGGTGAAGCGTTGATGTATAGACCCCTACTTCATCCAGTTGTAAATCAGCGCCAGGAAAGGAACAAAAACGGGCTACTGTCTCAAGTACACTTCGTAAGGTAGACCATCTAAACCATCTAAACCCGGAGATTTGTTCAAGCCAACTTACTTCAGCGCATTCCATATTTTCGACTGTTATGGGACTCTCGCATCTAGTCGCTTCAGCTGCCTGAAGACAAGGAAAGTCGGCTAAACAGGCATCGAACTGGGCAGGGCTCAGACTGGGATCACTTGTGAAAAGTTCCTGAAAGTAATCACGAAAAGCCTCATATATGCTGGCGTTAGTAGTCACGGTCCGATTATCCAGCAATGTGAAGCATTATGTCGCTGAGATACATTCCGCGCTTCCTCTGCACGCAATTCAGCGGCCATATTCATCGCCTCACAGGACATTCTTTTTAACCTAGCCCTAACTACCAGAGTTTGATTCTTCCTGATAAGCAAGAAGACTAGCTCCGCCTTAGCTAAAGCTATGTCCCTACTATCACTGGATTTAATCGCCCGATCTACTTTCTTCTCACAAGCCGTTTGCTCTGCTAATCTATTTAGATTGAGTCGACGACTATAATCAGCAGCAAACGTTCTAATTTTAGATTTTAAATTGTCCCACCAGGCATTTCCCATAACCGCTCCCGCCAGTTCCTTCTGTATCATTCAGCTGATCCCCGAAATCTTGCTCAGCAAACAATGATGAGTTCAATTTTCAGTAGCCATCCATCCTAACCTTAGAGTTATCTAAGTTTACACGGACCCGGACCCGGACAAGCCTATGATCCCTTCATCAATTCTCTTGACTAAAAGCGGCCGAGGTAGCTAGAATGCCCCTCTGTAGCCGAGTAGCCACTATTTGTCCAAGTCTAATCTACCTACTTAGGGTGTTCATTCCGGTACAAGATCAAACCTATCGATAAAGTCCCGAAATGGTTTCACGTCCTGGTTGTTAGTACCCGAATTAGACCCCATACGATCTATGTCGGGGTCAGATACGGCATTCCAATTCCCTGCTAAAACTACCCGACGAGATGTCGTCAAAAACGGCTCGATCTGCCGAAACAAAGTATGCCGCCCAGAATGGTCATTGGCTGCATAAATCCCAACGAGACGAAGAGCCTTATTCTTTATGATAATATCCAGTACGCAAAGTCTTCCCGCCGGATCGGCGAAGACAAGAGGACACGCAAACTTCAAAAACTTTGACTTTCACTAGCCAAGAGACACTTCTCGAACGTCTATCAAAACATGCTGAATAGAGGAATGCCTTCATAATCACGAGAAGAAAATCGGGCCTCCTACACACAACATATATTCACCCAGAGACACTGAAGATCACAAGAGAGTCTCGCACTTCGAGACTCCGACCTCAGGCCACGGGCATTCACCGTAGCTAACCAGAGAGACATAACGAAACTGATTAGGGTTACTCTTCTGTATTAAACATGGCCGGGGTAAGGTGTCCCTCTCAGTATTGATGGTGCCATCAGGAAACAGTCCGCAAATGTCCAAGGGGAAGATAAGTTTTAATGCTCTATACAGGGAGGAGTGAACAAAAAGCGGGAACCTCCCTGCACAATATTGCATTAACTTATTTAATGTTTCGTTGCTGAAACAGGCCATGGGCGGAAAAATACAGAGAACTTGGTTTGCCTCCGCAACCATGGTCTAAATCTGCTGACCAGCCTCACCAGCACGGACAACGGTCAAGACCGTTTTATGTTTAGGAAAGTTCTTTTGTCTTCAGCATGTAGATTGTTGATTTTTTTCTGAAATTTAAAAGATTTTAAAGTTTTTTCAATTTTCTTAAGTGAGGGGGTGCCTTGTTTTCCAATTACTTAGAAACCTGGCACACATCCTACCCTATGTTATAAACGGGTTTTGGCTTCATTTTTGTGTGGTTTCCGTTGATTCGGGTGACAGACCTCTTTGCCTTTTGAACTGTTCAGATTTTTTCTGTGTGCCGGCGGTAGTTTTGACAGAGGAAGGCTTTGGGGTAATGGGGATATTGGAAGAGGTGGGATGGTCCTTGGTTGGTGGTCTTGTGATAGGGGCCTTTTTTAATGTTGTCAATTTAGAAGGAGTGGGAGATTAGGATCTCAGGACTAAGGCGTTGCCTCGAGGAAGGGGAAGACGGTGCCGAGGAGTAAGGGCCAGACTTTTTCGGAAGATTTTTCTCTGTAAGAGATCCCTTTAACTTATGCAGTGTCTCCGCCTTCTCAAATGATGGCTCACACTTGAGTTTTTGCTGCCGTATTTTTTCCGAATAGCTGGTCGGGGAGTTGCCCGTAGAACTGGTAGAAGAAATGGGACTGTCTGTGTCGTCAACGGTAGGGGCTTCAGTTGGACTCGGACTCGTTACCCGGAACTTCCCTCTAGCCTTACCACCAACCTGTCATTCCCCCTTTTCCTTCTCCATAATCGCACTAGCTACGGGCAAAGGCTTTTCGGAGAAAGGAGGACGTGAGACGGACCAAACCGGGGGTTTTACAACACCAGTCCCAGCTGTTGGTATGACCATTACTGGCAGGACGGAAAGAACAGACTTGGGGGCCAGAACTCCAGAGTCCTTCTTCCCTGGGCAGGAAGAGGAGAGGTGATCAGTCTCCCCACACTTCCAGCAAGTCCTATGATTATGAGCATTTTCTGGCCCTCTACATCTAGGCAGTTGAGGATGGAGACGAAGGCCTTACGATCCATCATTATCTCAAAGCTCCATCCCCCGGTCAGATCTTCAGAGGAAGCATTGAATATCTGTCCAAATTAGCACGGATAGGCGGCCAAGTATTGCCCGACACTCTGAGGAGGGACCTCATATTCTGCTACACTGTCTTGTTCGGTCCTCAGAATGAGATCTTTTGTTATGAGATCTCGAGTGCTCATAGCTTCACATTCGGCAGGTACGGGTAACAGTATGTCCCACATAAAAACCCTTTTCCTGTTATGATTCTATGCAGTTGAAACCCCAGAAACATCAACGATTTTATGACGGTGTCATTTGTGGAGCGACAAATTTTGCATGAACGCTTGTCGACCACAAAGTCTGACACAGTTCGTTTTTCAACCTTCTGCGTTTTGTCAAGAGCCCATCTTTAGCGACAAGAGAAGCGTAGCTCTTGGCTTTCTCCAGGAACTCCGTGATGTTCATTTAACATTTTGGAAGGGACGTCCAGCAAGAGGGCTTCTCCCCGACCGCTACGTTGTTGTCTTTGTTGTTCTTGTCAATATTAGCATCAGATATCATGGGTAAATTTTGGCCTATTTCGGCCATCATATTCTCCTCCAAAATCTTAGCTAAAACCTTTAAAAAAATCTAAAAATAAAAACAAGTAAAATTTACAAACAACAATCAAACAAACATGAAAAAAAGAAATAAAATCGGGAGGTGGGTAAAAGACAAAAAACAAAAGAAAATTTAAATCAGAGAAAGTGAAGAATTAAAAATGAGTAAACAAAAACAAAAGAAAACTAAAAGTTCAAAGAGAACACAAAAATAAAACGATAACTTAACAGTTCTTTGAATAAGAAAACAGTCAAATTTCTCGTTGGTTTCTTCTATAACCAACTCCAAGAATACAAGTGATTAGATGTCGTATCCAACTGACAAGAAAAGAGACAGATAGACAAGGAAGAGTCCAGCAATTCGTATGGTGAGATATTCACTAACTGCCCCATTCGGTTGGATGTGGCCGAAATTATTGTGGTGTATCCGAATCCGTAGTCTCGGCCAAAAATTCGACCCCGTAAAAATAGGGTTATCTACCACCCCAGACGAGACTCTGCACAGAGGCACAACATCGTCTGTGTTCCTGGGTCTGGCAAGCACACTTCTGAAATAATCCGTATAATAATCCCTTAGACGCCACGCTAATTCCCATATATACATTTCCTTTACCTTCACAAATAGGATCGCCTGTTTTTGCTCTCTGGTGATCTGTGTTCAAACTCCAGTGTCATCAGTGACACTTTATTTCTATATAACACTTTTATTTACACGATTTTAGAGAAAGAAAAAAATTCAACCACATTAATTGCTCCGTGGCATGTCGTCGTTGTTTAGGATCCGGTAAAAGAAATCTTCCTCTTTCTTCTAAGTAAATAGATATTTCTAATGTGGCTGAGACAAAGGCGTATTTTATTCTGCGGCAGATGGTCTTTGTTCGGGCCCAAGTGAAATGTCGTAAAGAGAAATTTCTGTTGTAGCTGTCGTTCAAAATCCAAATTCAGGGCCTTTTCACTTCTGTTGGTGTAACCCCTCCCGGATTGTACATGTCTTCAGGGTTGTAGTCGTACTCAATACAATTGGCTAATTGCAGGTTGGTGAGCCTATTTCATCCATAGTTGGGGGTTTTATACTCAGACGTGTCCTTCTAGATCGGATGCCATCTAAGGCTATAGAACCCAATCTGTCCTTTTATTTTCCTTATTTAGGCAAGGGAGCGAGAAGAGATGGATTCGTAACACTTACCCACAACGATATTTCTTTTCATCACCAAACTCAGAACTCAGCAGTGAAAATTTTATAGATTTTATTTCAAATTTTTTTCTTTACAATTTCGTATAATTTATATTGTTTGATGCAAAAATTACCAAAACAAACAAAACTTCCTAAACGAGAACATTTTCGTTCTCGGTTAGGGTGTTTTGTTTCTTTTAGTCGTTTTTGTTATTCATATAAATTTGGATTACAAGGACCTCCCTGAAGAATAGGGATGATTTTAGATTGGCCTTATGGTCGGTGTTTCTGTTGAACAATTACAAGACAAATATTCGAAAGAAACAGTTTCCACATTCAGATGATTAGTGATAGACAAACTGTATATTTCAATCGCATTCAATATATTTGCTTTAAAAGTAAATAGGTTCGTAGAAAAAAAATTCTATAAATGTATAATATAAAAAAAATGCTAGTGATTTTGTCGGATTTTCTTCTTTCATATCATCCAGGATTGTAAATATCAGGAACATGTGCCGACTCAGCTGCGAGGAAAAAGTAAAAATTATTAAAAAATAATCCAGTCATAAATTTAATCATAACTACAAGAATTATGTCAATCATATCTGTAAGAAAAAAAATAATGTACATCTTATTTATAACAAATTTAATTACTGTTGAAAATACAGACCTCATCTCGTCTGCAGTCGCTCTCTCACAGACGTGCAGTCACCTTCCTCTGTCTTTTTTACAAATACTTTCACGGTAACTGCTTCGATGAGCTGCTTTTGCTGGTTCCCAGACTTTATGAATTTAAGCGTTCAACTAGGCTGGCATCCTGCTCTCACCCTTTCACTGTTGAAACTGTTAAATGTAACCGTCTTTTCAATTCCAATAGCTTCATGTTTCGCACCTCTCCACTGTGGTACTTCCTCCCCTCTTCCTGTTTCTCTCATAGCTATAATCTCCAACTATTCAAATGTAACGTCAATCGACGTCTCCAGAAGCCCTGATCTATCCCCTATCCTTCTCTTCATCCTTTCCTCTATCACTGCTATTTGCTCTCGCTCCAACTCTCTGTAACCCCTTGCGTGCTAGTGGCTTCCCGCCTTGCTTGGGGTGAAACGCTTATAAAAAAAGACCTATTGGTTTAATATCTTAAACAAAATTTAAAATATAGGATATTGATAATTACTACTTAATATTGATATTCCAAATAAAATTAAAATATTTGATATTCTGGCATAAGATTAATACCGTATATACTCGCGTATCATGCGACCTTTGAAGTCCCAATCATAAAGCTTATTTGACTATAGTAAATACATATATAGTTTGGTCAACGGCCAGCAGTATATACGCTAATTTCATATCTCGTGTATGATGCGACCCCCTTAAAATTAGCTTCAAAATTGGTCTACAAAAGTCGCATAATAGGCGAGTATATACGGTATCTATCTATCTATCTATCTATCTATCTATCTATCTATCTATGCTTCTGAAACTTCACATCTATCTATCTATCTATCTATCTATCTATCTATCTATCTATGCTTCTGAAACTTCACATCTATCTATCTATCTATCTATCTATCTATCTATCTATCTATGCTTCTGAAACTTCACATCTATCTATCTATCTATCTATCTATCTATCTATCTATCTATGCTTCTGAAACTTCACATCTATCTATCTATCTATCTATCTATCTATCTATCTTATATACTCGAGTATCATGCGATTTTTGAAGAGAAAATTTTGAAGCTAATTTGACTACAGTAAATGGGTATATAGTTTGGTCAGTGGCATAGCTAGTGTCATCAGTATATACACTAATTTTATATATGATGTATGATGCGACCCCCTTAAAATTAACTTCAAAATTAGTTCTTCAAAATTAGTTCTTCAAAAGTCGCATGATACACGAGTATATACGGTAATTCAGGGCTAAGGTTAATAACTAAAATATAGGATATTGATAATCAAGGATGAGATTAATAATTAAAATATTGTGGCTTTGTATTGTCGTGGAAGATAACAACATTTTTCTTTTAATTCATTATGTAGGATTTCATTAATGTACAAAAGCTAAGGTACATTAGTGTCATTGTTTAAACTGTCGCCGGTGGTACACCCATGGGCGAGTGGTCCGAAATAAGAGATGTCCATGGCAGCGGGCTTGTCCAATTCTTATGTTTGCTCGAAACATTGTATTAAACCCCAGGACTCAAGTTCCTTTATTCAAGTCGCCATACAAGGTTGATTTGTATTCAGAGTTTCCTTCTCCTAGACTGGTTTCCAAACTAGGCTCAGTAGCTTCTTTAATTTACCCATAGCTGTTGGGTCGGGGGAGAATAGATGGATTCCTATCTTTCCCTAGCTTAATAGCAGGTAAGTGAATGTAATGTACTCGACTGGAATTAATAATTAAAATATATTTATAATCACGGATGAGATTAATAATTAAAACATTGGATATTGATATTCAAGGAAAACAATTGCAGGGCATCAAATAAATTTCAACACGATAAAACAGGACTGACTGCCTAGAATTTCTGTGCAAAATAAATCTGGTTTTCATTCAAGAATATTTACACTCTGAAAGCATTCTCCATCGATTGAAATATGTGAGGGTTATCATTTAGTTCCAGGTCAGCTGAACCGATTTCCGAAAATTTTCGTTTGTTATTCTAGTATGCGGCTTTGTGCTGTCGTGGAAGATAACAGCATTTTTCTTTTAATTCACTATGTAGGATTCCATTACCGTACAAAATCTAAGGGACGTTAGTGTCGTCGTCTAAACGGCCACCAGTGGTACACCCATGGGCGAGTGGTGCGAAATAAGAGAATGTCCACGGGACCGTGCAAATCTTATGTTTCTTCGAACCATTGTGCTATGCAACAGTAGTCTAGTTCCTTTTTTCAAGACGTCATGCAAGGTGGATTGGAATTTAGAGTGTCCTTCTCCTAGACTGGTTGTCAACCTAGGCTCAGTATTATTTCCTGCAATTTACCCATAGCTGCGGCGTGGGGGGAATAGATGGTGTCATACCTTTCCTATGGTTAATAGCACGTAAATGAATGTAATGAACTCAACTGGAATTCGAACTATTCTCCGATTCCTCAATCCGAGCCGTTAACAGTGCCCCCAAATGTATTCTTAACTGACACCATAGTATGATCCATTCGTCATTATAAATGGTTTACAGAAACAGAAATTATTTATGATTCGACTTATTATCGATCAAGTTTACTTACTGCAAAATCCATAATGATTCCTAATGACAAATCTCATGTTTAAAGGGCAAGTATAACCAAACTTGATAATATCAATAGTCATGGGATAACCACATGGTGATCGAAATTTACCTCCTCTTACGTCACCGTAGATTTGCAGAAATGACATTAATAGAGAAGCCGAGTTGGATATTGAGAAGCTTCCGCTTATTATTTCAAATGTCAGTATGGTTGATACCTATAAGTGAAAAACATTTAAGGTAGGTATTAAATGCTGAATGAAGAATTTAAAAATTAGGGGTGTGCAAAATTTCACCTTTCTTCCGCACACATCAATGAAAACGCTACAAATCACATATATAAAATGTGATGTATGTGCATCTATTTGTCTGTTTTAATAAAAAGTGAAACTAATTAATTTAGACGAAGACTTGAAAAAATAATTTCACCCCATCAAGAGCCGCTTAGACTCAAAAGGTTACTGAGTGTGAACAGAAATGAGGAAATGCTAGTGAAGAAAAAGGACAATAAAAGAACAGAGCGATGGAGACAAAAGATAGTGATTGATGGTGCATTTAAATTTTTGAAGCACATATGTGAAATGGCAGCAAGAAACCGGAAGTGGGTTTCATAGATGAGAATTGCGAGAAAAGAAGTTATTAGAAAAGTTCTTACAGTTATATCTATTCAATAGTAAAACGGTGAGACCTAATTGCCACTCTAGTACTACGCTCAAATTCAGGCTAGAGAAAACCCATTAGAAAAATTACCATGAAACATATTTATAGGAAAGACAAATGGAAGCCAATCCATTGTGTTGGGAAAGTAACTAAAGTTAAGATGCCAGGTCAGGACGGATAACATCACTGACCTTTCTTCAAGACTCTCGAGGTATATAGTAGGAGCACTAGACTTGATATGATAGTAATATTTAATACACGGACGAATTGTAGCGTTTATACACGGAAAAGATGTACGAAGGTGGTCTGAAATGCTCATTGGTCGACTATGAAGGTGTGATGCTAGAACTGTGAAACCTGGCATGCATTAATTTCAAATGTTTTTATTAATAAATGCGCGGGTTCTTTCTAGGTAAACTGATATCATGTTCATCCTGTTGGTTAAAAGCCACCAAAAGCAGATATGACGTCATAATCACTGTGATACTGTCAATTGTTTTTTCATGTTGGTGAACAGATGATAGTCAGATGTGGCCGAATCAGAAAAATTGGAGTGGTCAACCAGTTTAAAGCCAGAGTCATGCAAAGCAATCATTGAAATCAAGGACGTGTGTTCTGGCGTATTGTCCTGATGAAACAAGCCTCTTTTTGCATGTTTTGTTGTGCGTTTGGTCTTGGAAGCCTTTCGTGTCTACCTCAACAAGTTGGCATAGTACTCTCCATGGATTGTATGGCCCCTTTGAAGATATTTAATAAACACAATGAATGATGCCGCCCAAAAGCCATCATCTTACTTGCAGATGAAACCATGGGGCAAGTTTTCACTGCATGAATTGTCTCAAAGTAATGAACCCAACGTCGTGAGTTATGAAATGTTCAAGAAAGCCAGCTAGCTCTACTTCAAATAATTTCAGACGTTCCCGTGATGTGATCAGCCTGGGGTGCTTTTGATCAGATATCAGAAGTCGTGGCACCCAACGAACTGAAATCTTCGTCATACCAAGTTCATAGTGTAGAATAATCTCAACTCTCTCATAGGATATACTAATAGAATTGACTATTTGATTTATAGCCAATCGCCTTTCACCCGTCACCATGAACACGATCAATGATTTTCTTTTGCAGAACGTTCAGACCGTAGATCATCTTCAAGATTATCACTTTCCCTCCTACTCATCCTCGAGATTATCACTTTCCCTCCTACTCATCTTCAAGATTATCACTTCCCTCCTACTCCTCTTCGAGACTATCACTTTCCCTCCTACTCATCTTCAAGATAATCACTTTGCCTCCTACTCGTCTTCGAGATTATCACTTTCCCTCCTACTCATCTTCAACATTATCAATTTCCCTCCTACTCCTCTTCGAGATTATCACTTTCCCTCCTACTCATTTTTAAGATTATCACTTTCCCTGTTCACTTTTATACTGTTGATAAAGTGTCCTCTCCTAATTTAGAAACCATGTCAACAGAAATATTCTTCTGGGCTAAACTATTTTTATGCTGGTACTTGTAAAACAAGACGATACCATGTCTTGTCCATTTTGAAGAGAAACCGCTACTTTTGAGGTCTTCTTTGAACAGTCAGATATCAGTTTAAGTGGAAAGACACAATGTAGTTATTAACAAGAAGAGTTGAAATTAATGCATGCAAGATTTCACAGCTCTAGTACCATTCTTTCATAGTCAGACTATTAACTTTTCAGCCCACCCTCGCATTCTGCGCAGAAAACTGTTTGGTATGATAGAATTAATCATCTTTCGTGACAGTAGACATAGCAAATTCCATTTTGGTATGAAACATATAATACAATGAGGTACTCCTTTGGAGGTTAGCATCAGCCATGCTGATAGAAGGCAAAATATTTCTGTAAAACGATTAAAAGACTGCTATTTCATTTTGGATGCTTTATTGCTCTGAACCAGTCGAGGCTCGTAAGATACAAACGCGCTATTTCGTTCATCTCCTGTACTTATTAAGTACTGAAAAATGTCGGGCACATGAATCTTTTTTTTAATCATTTCACCTCAAGCAAAGCAATAAAGCCTCTAAGATGCAATGGGGTTACTGAGTGCAGGATAATATTAGAAAAAATATACTATTGAGGAAAGAGAACAATAAAGGAACAAGAATTATGAAGGCAGAAAAAATAATAAATGACGTCGGCATTTAAACTTTTGAATATGAAAGTTGACTGGGAAGAAGCCATAAGAGATTACCACAAGCGAGAAGTGCGATAGAAGAAACTAGCCATTTCAACTGTAAAACGATGGGACCTAACCGCCAATCTAGTACTGCGCTTAAATTCATAAATTCATCTATGTACCACATGTTTTTTTTTATTCATTTTAGTAAATGTATTCGCATTGATAAGTCCAGGGAAAAACTACTTTCCCATGGACGAAATGATCATCTGTATGGAGTAAATTGTTTGAATCTTATTAATTATAATTCACACACACAGACACACGCACGCGCGCACACACACATTTATGCTTGTGTGTATATAAAAGAAAACTGTTTACGTAAATGTGTTCTTTATTTATTTAGTTCTTGAAAGAATAAATATTGATTCTTGCCAAAAATATTAATTAAACCCTAGGATTTTCAAACATCTCTTTTTATAAAAGAAATAATCCTTTTTTAAGCCAACATAACCATAAAAATAAAAGAGACGGTCGATTCACGAACTTTTAAAATTAAAAAAAATTAAAAAAATAAAAATAGAATAAATTACATAAAAATAAATAAATAATAATTACATATATAATACAAAATCTATAAAAAACAATAACGATAACAGCAACAACATTAACTCATGTTCTTAGGCTAATGATCGTAATAGCCTGAAACCCAGCGTCACACACTCATGAATCCAACTAAATATGTTAGCTCTATCAATGATATTGAGCGCTTTCCGATAATTACTGTGCATATATAATATATAAATAATATATATATAAAATTGCATATATATATATATATATATATATATATATACATTTCACACACACATATATGTAATGTACATGAGTACACAATTCTTGGATTTTTAAGGATTCTGTAGTCATTGTTATATTGCACTGTTCTTACGTTGAACTCTCTTAATATTCTCCTTTAATTATCCCTACTAATTATTAATTTATATTATATATATATATATATATATATATATATGTATATATATATATATATATATATGCGTGTGTGTGTGTGTGTGTAAGTACTTAAAGTTGTATATATATATATATATATATATATATATATATATATATATAGTTTATGCCAAACTAGGTAATCCGTATGGGTAGACCCAAGGAGGATGATATCCAGAGAGCTCAATATAAGTTCAGAGCAAATATGTTTGAATAAAAACAAAGCACTTTAAGGTTCCATGTAATAAGTTATTACATGGAACCTTAAAGTGGTCTGTTTTTATTCAAATATATATATATATATATATCTATATATGGGGTGACCAGTTCCACAGTGTCTCCCTAACGCCCACGTTGTGTTGAAAGATCCACGGAAATGAACGTCGGAGTTATCCCTAATACAAACGTGACAGTGTCAGACGAAGGGACGTAGAAGTTTGTGGTCGAAACGTCGTCTAAACGACACGATTTAGTCACATACAATAATCGTCATTGATGCCGGCGACTTTTGAAATACAGAAACTGGAGAGCTTATTGATAACATGCGTAAAATCTGTCCATTGCAATATGATTACAAATCATAAATACAATATAAAAAACAAAAACAAAAACAAAAACAAAAAAAAAACAAAAACAACAAAATCAAATATGCCGAATTGAAATCGAGCAGTTAGGGGAGGATAGGGTTGACAGAAGATGATATTGCATTTAATAAGAATTAATGGTTTTCGGATTTTGACTGTTTGTGTCAGGTTTATTCCAACAACAACGACGACGAACGCTTATCCTTGTTCCAGCAACCCTGACACGATTCGAACAGCCAAACTGTTGTGTTTAGATTAATTTTGAATGTAAAAACCAAAATTCAGCCCCAACCTCCATATTGGTGACCCTAACGCAACCCACTGACTCCAAATCAGAAAGTTGTGTTCAGATCACGTCAGTGTTATCAGTGTGGAGGTTGCTGCAGAATGTTGACTTTTATATTCAAAATGAATGAACCTGAATGAACGTTTTTTGCAACACTTATTTTTTTTATATGATTACAAATTATATCCTTTTTGTACAACAGAATTTGTAGCTTGCCATACGTTGGAAGAAAGAGAGAGTGAGGGGAGAGAGAACTGACCACGAAGCCCTCTTTTCTTGGGTTTATATTGTGATCCGTAAGTGGTCGGAGTGCGTGGTGAGTGCGGTTGGATTGCCATTTGCTTTGGTACAGGGTATTTGATCTTTTTTTGTTGTTGTTTATCCAAATGTCTGAATTCAGAAAAGTAGTTAACTGATTGGTGTGTCCTTAAGAATGCCGGTTCTTATGGCTAATGAGATGTTAAGGATATTTTTCAGTTCAACTCAGATAGAAAGTATATTTTTTTTCGTGCCCCCTTTAATTTGTGACCCCCTCATCAGAACTCTCATCGAATTACATGTAAATACATATAAGCCACCTTAGCAAAATTTCCTTTATTTTTCCAAAATGGTATTTCATACCATTGTGGAACAACACAGTATTTCCACCTACATTTTACGCGCGCGCAAGTATTCCATCCCTTCCTCTCACTTTCAGCTAGTAATAGCAGTAAACGGTATCCGCCGTTAAGTGAACCAGCTGCTGCTGATGCCTTAACAGAATTTGAAATTATTTCCCCCCGCGCTTTTCTCTGACGTCAAGAACAGACTGGTTTTTTGAAGTTAGTTGCGGCCAAGTCACTGAACCGATAAGTAACTTATTTATTCCTCGTCTGTTTACCCATATTTCAGACAGGGATATCTTAACAGCAAATTATGCTTAGACTTTTCGGCTCGTCGTGCGTAATCTCTTCAAGTCGATGCAACTTTCAGCAATTAATTCCTTGTCCTGAAGCCAACATCTTGTTTGCACCTTTCCTCTGTTTTCTATCAGGAAGACTTTGAGCTTACTGTACGTTCGTCGCAACACCATTTTCGACGACTATTTCTTCCACCTAAGGCCAACATCTAGTTTGCACCTTCCTCTGTTTTCTATCAGGAAAACTTTGAGCTTACTGTACGTTCGTCGCAACATTTTTTTCGACGACTATTTCTTCGACCTAAGGCTAACATCGTGTTTGAACTTTCCTCTGTTTTCTATCAGGAAAACTTAGCACTTACGACACTGTCATCACAACACCTTTTTCGATGACTAATTTCTCGTCCTGATGCGGACATCTTGTTCGAGTCTGCCTTCGTCCATGACCAGGGAACTTGACACCTTCAACAACGAAGAATGAGAACCTCTCATATTTCTTTGAACTCTAACCATTATGAACCAGTACCTTAAAAATATTACATTACACACACATTACAAAAATCTCGCAGTGAGTACTTTCTTTGTTGTGTATGTACAATATTCTGTAAATTGACTGTTCTGGAACCTTCTTCCTGAAGAACTTTTCCCGCCTTAGCCATTTTGATTTTCGTTTTGGCGCGGAACTTTAACTTTCTACTAGTTTCAACATTACAATCTGCTTACCGCTCAAGAACAGTTCTTGCCTTTTCTGATAGTCTCCACGGTTGAGACAAGCTTACTTGTTAGAAAAAAATAATAAAATTCTATATTTGTGCTTTTATCAGACTTACTTTAGTCGTTCTTGCTGTCTACTTATTTTTCACGTTTTATGCACGTATTGATTAAAGTCGAATTAAACGCCCCTTTCCTTTTTCTCACTGAGGAAATTGTAATAATTTACAGTGAAAGTACACGCTTTATTTATTTTCTATTTTTTACTTTGTTAGCGGATTCGGTAGTCGTAAGTAGTGTCTGGCACAAGGCCACCTTTTTGTAGGCCGGCACTGTATTGCTATCGGGTCCCCAACACCATGTCCATTATATATATTCCGCTAATAATCCTTTTTTATCAATTTCTCACGAGAGAGAGAGAGAGAGAGAGAGAGAGAGAGAGAGAGAGAGCGAGAGAGAGAGAAAGAGAGAGAGAGGTTAAAGGAAAATAACCTCGGATTCGAAGTCAGTTCATTTTTTGCATCATAATTACCGTATTTGACGTTATATAAGATGCACGGGTGTATAAGACGCACTCCAATTTCAGAAGGGCAAATCAAGAAAAAATTAGTGGTGAGTAAAATTATTAGTAAATGGTACAGCCTAGGCTATATTTACAACTTATTATTTTGGTTAAACATGTCATGATTACAATTAAACGAAAAATAATACGAAAAAAAAAAAAAAAAAAGCTCGAGCCTTTAAAAACTTTATTATATCCAAAGGTAAGAAAACAAAATAAAAATCAAGCAATTATTACAATTGAGCAAAACAGTACAGTTACCATTAAAATTCAGTCAAAAATTTTCCTTTATATGATCTGTACAACCTGCGTCGTGTAAACGTCTTAGTGGAATAGTCATTTATTTGTACTAATGTACAAACTGTGGCACAAGGCCAAAAAAGGGGGTTGGGGAAGGACGGTCTTCTTCTGTCTTAATTCTAAACTTAGCTAGTCCCAGACACGGAACCAAACATACCAACAATAGTCCTATCACCAAAACAACACATTCACTCCTACCTTTCTTACTACGTCCACCATAATACCTCTTAGTGGAATAATTAAGATATAAAAATTCTGATTGTATTTATACCAATGCAACCGGAATTTATCGCAAGAAAAATATTAACGAAACAAATATATTTTACAAATATATAAGTTGAATTTGTTGCATATAATATTAGTGAAACAAAGTACTAATGTTAAAATTGATGAAATTAATATAATGAATATTATCAATGGTAGCACATTTAATCTGCATAATAGCCTTTTAAATCATGACAATAGGTATATGAAAGTTACTCTAAAGTCTAAGCTAATAGGAGTTGCCAGGTAGCTAATTTCGACTGACTATCGCGAATTTTAAACCTACATATGCCAGGGGAATTTTATCTTTTAAAATTTTAGTAAAAAAGTGCGTCTTATATGCCGTCAAATACGGTAATAAAAGCAAAAATAGATAAAAGTGTATATAACATCATAATACTGCTGGGTACAAATTATAAGATATTTTAAATTTACATTATTCATTCAAAATTACACTCAAACTATTGCACTGTATAACATACTAAATTGCAATATAACTAACTTGTTCAATATAATTACACTTTGAAGCAAATGAAAGTCTTATTTGATGTCACAATCATTTAGTAACAATATAGTTGTCAGCCTATTTCGCATTACTATTTTACCCATAGTTGGACGGGGAGAGAAATAATAGATTGATACCTTTATCAAAGTTTCAATTCCTTTTCCGATTCCTATTTCGATTCATGAACTAGAATTTAATTTAGGCCAAGAGGTTTTCGCTGGAAAATATCTGTATTTTCTTTCTTTCTTTCTTTCTTTCTTTCTTTCTTTTAAAATATAGGTAAAACTAATGTCAGCAAAAACAAGGAAACAATGCGAAAATTGTAATTACTTACATGGTTTCCATCTCCGGATAACATAGTTTTCACTGATTGCATACCATTGATAGTTGGCGCTCGAACAGTTATTTCAAAGATAACAATTTTATAAAAGTAATTATTTAGCATGAGCATTTGGTTATCCATTTCATTTTTCACGTAATCATCAATGCATTTTATGTCAGTCGTATCATATGTGTAATTAAGGATCACATGGAAAGGGGCGTGATGTGGTAGATCTAAACAAAAAATAATGAAGAAAAAAATTATTATTTATAGCGGAAAAATATAGAGTGAAAATGACATTTGTCGCTTTTACTCAATGAGAGACTATGCAAAACAAACATTGTATAGATGCCAGTTTAGAGATCATTTACGGTAGATAGTATGTCGTGGAAGATCACACGTTAGGTATCTTGAAATTTCTGAGACCTCAAGTTCAGATTATTTTCTTAACCTTAAATGCTTAAATAGAGGTATTTGGCATTATTCAATTTTTTTTTTCAATTTGTATATTTTGTTATTGTACTTATATTTTGTGCTCGGAGGTGTCTAAATTAAATTTGTAAATTTTCCACTCTAAAGACTTCACATAATTTTTTCTGTAAATTTTGACAAAAAAAATCGTCCAGATTGTCTAGAGAAGGTTGGGAACCTAACTCACCAACCGTCCCCTGTTCTGAGAAGTCGAGCAAATGAGAGAAGAAAAAAGAAAATTATGGATTTTTTTTTTTAACTAAGTTAAATCTTATATGAAATCTACTCCAATTTATTACGTGGGAACTGGGTTGTTAGCATAAAATAAGACCTATCAAAGGGCAGAAGAACTCTTGATGAGTCAACGGCCAACTAACAAGAGGATGTGGTTCAATAAAATCACCATGGAGAAGGTAAAGGGAAACCAATCCACTACCAATCCCCAAAACATCCAGTCTCCAGCAAAGTTATTGGAACAACCAGGCCCAATTGCGCTCTGTTTTTGTTGTTCACTGTAGATATTTGGATTTAAGACCAAAAGATGAATATGAGACAAGTGTTCAAAATTTCAGCTTTTACTTCCAGGTATTTTCACCTCGATGTCGGTATTTACATTTAGATATTGCATACTCCGTCACGCGGGTTTACCAAGGAACGCGTCTCTAGGTGACACACCAGGTCGAGCTTGAAAAATCTGCTACTTGTAAAGATAGGCCTTCTCAATCACATCACCTATCAACACCAACTAAAAAACTGACTACAAAATCCAAACATAAAAAAGTTCGTTAAATGGAAAATACGACATATCAACGTCCAGTCAGGATCAGATGACTTCAGTTTACTGATGTTTAGAGGAATGTAAGAAATCGAACCTTGATGTTGTCTTTATGCAAGAATTGCATCAACTTGGTTCTGATCGCATTGTGCATTCAGAATACAATTTATTTGCGGCTGGCCACAAGGGAAAAGACAACATATATTAGGTTGGTGCAAAAACAATGTCGTTTTCTACCATATGTTACTATGTGAGAAAACGACATTATTTTTGCACCAACCAAATAGTTGGAATTGCAATACGCAAATCACCAGCTATTGTAATAATCAGTATCATACATCAATCAAAAAGATAAAACATAGACTACAAAATTAATTCTAGGTAAAACAGCATTGACACTTTCAAAGCAAGACCACATACGTATTTCAAACAAAGGTATTTCATTTAGTATAATTCTTCTTTCGATTTATTTTTAATTCAAACAATTTACAATTCGAATAAATATTTTTCGAATAATTATTTTCGAACAATTTCCTCTATACGATTTCACAACTCTCACCTCTACATGGGTCACCTAATCATCGAGGCATCTGAACAGTTTAGTCTACCCAGTTTAATGCATTAGGCTTGGATCAACCCATGATATGGCTTTCAGGTACATCTCAAAGTTACTGCACGTATCCATAGGCCGATAACATCCTCCTGACAAATCCACTAGGTCTCATAGTAAATCAGTATTGACTCTCTCAAAGCAAGACCACATACGTATTTCAAACATAGGCATTTCGAATAATTATCATTTAGTATAATTGTCCTTACGATTAATTTTAATTCAAACAATTTACAATTCGAATAAATGTTTTTCGAATAATTATTTATGAACAATGTTTACATAATCATTTAATCTTTTCCTAGAGTATGCCCTGCGCATTTACAAACACAGGGATGATGAAATGGACACTGATATTTAAACATTCCAAACTATTAGGTTGGTGCAAAAATAATGACGTGATAATGTTGGTTTTTGACTTTAAAAATACGTCAAAAAACGACATTATTACGTCATTATTTTTGCACCAACCTAATACATCCCAAACACTTCTATCAATAAACGAAAAAGATTCGGCTTTCGCTCCCAAGGCCAATATAACCTGAAATGAAGGGGGCTTTGTAGATGACATAGGTATTTATAGCTGGGATGAGAATGATCGTGAAAAGAAAATCAATATCCTCTACCAAGTGGTCCAAGAAATAGGACTCAAGATAAACCTTTCCAAAAGAAAAACTATGATCTAGAAATTGGAATGAAAGAAGTGACTGCATTTACTCTATCATAAAATCTAGAAAATGCAGGATGTGGAATTAGTAAATACTAAACGCTTCAGATACAATGGCGTATGGATCAGCTATAACAAATTAAGTATGAGAGAAAAAGAAATTGAACATAGAATAGGTAATGCAAAAGGTAGTTTTGTCCAACAACGCAAATTGCTACAAAACCAAATCTCGTGTCATGATTTTAAATCGTCTCGCCAGATCGAGACTTCAGAAACATCTAAACAGTCCATACCACATACAACCACTTTCTAAGATCAATGCTTAAAAAGGCTTTGAGTAAGTAAAGCCTGAGGGTCGTGACAAAGACCACCATTCTTTAAACATTGGTTTCCTAAACTAAGAACTGTACAAAAATAACAGAAACCACATCACTTAAGGAGTACTAACACGTGTTTCTGAAGCTAAAAGCAGGGAATAAATTACTTTCGTATGTATAATACGACCCCGTATTTTGGAAATTAAACCTGGGAATAAATTAAATACTTGAGTATAATACGACGTCACGTTTCTGAAGCTAAAATGAGGGAATAATTTACACCATTGAGTATAATAGAATTCCGTGAATCTGAAGCTAAAAACAGGGAATAAATTAAATCCTTGAGTATAATACGACCCCATGTTTTTGAAGGTAAAAACAGGTAATAAATTAGATCCTTAATTATTATACGACCACGTCTTTCTGACTCTAAAATGAGGCAATAATTTACAGCCTTACGTATAATACGACCCCATGTATCTGAATCTAAAACAGGGAAGAAATGACATTCTTGAGTATAATAAACACCGTATTTTTTAAGCTAGAATCAAGGATTAAAGTACACCCTTGAGTATGATACGACCCCATATTTCTGAAGCTAAAAAGAAGGAATAAATTACACCCTTGAGTATAATATGACCCCTTTTTTCTGAAGCTAGAAACAAGGAAGAAATTACATCCTTGAGTATAATACGAGCCCGTGTTTTTGAAGGTAAAAAACAAGTAACAAATTAGATCTTTGAGTATAATGCGACCACGTGTTTCTGACTTTAAAATGAGGGAATAATTTACAACCTTATGTATAACAAAACCCTGTGTATTTGAAGATAAAATAGAGAATAATATTAAATTCTTGAGTATAATCCGATCCTGTGTTTTTGAAGCTAAAATCATGGAATAATCAATACCCTTAATACGAGCCCATGTTTCTGAAATTAAAACGGAATAAATTATAACCCTGAGTAAAATACGACTTTGTGTTTCTGAAGCTAAAACAAAACAGGGAAGAAATTAGATCCTTGTTCATAATACGACACCTTGTTTTTGAAGGTAAAACACGGAATAAATTACATCTTTGGGTATAATACGACAGCGTTTATCTGAAGCTAAAAAGAAGAAATAATACAGCCTCTGTTTTTGAAGGTAAAAACAGTGAATAAATTGGATCATTGAGTATTACACTCCTGAATACAGCCATCCCCATGTATTTTTTTTTTTATATCTTTGTAGTATATTACCGGACAATATCTCAATGTATCTACAGAAATTGTGGTAATATTTTGCGTTTTTGCGTAAAATCTAAAATAGCTTCCATAATTTAGACAATAGTCCGGCCTTTGTTCTAACATTAATGTCATCAAAATTGTGTATTCCCTTTTAATAATTTTTAATCAATTTCGGTTTATTTCCTCTCTTTGAGACAAAAGACGTTCAATTACGCTTATTCCCAAAGAACAAATTTTACCAATATACCAAGTACTTTTTGGAAACAATTACCAACACCCGCCTATTTTATATTTTATTATCTGTTATATTAACTCAGTGTATTTACAATCTTGCTGTTTCACACTGGGGATTTTCACGCTGAGTCAAAATTTCTGAAAACGTGTACTTGTGTACAATACGACCCCCATTGCTTTTTTGCTCCTAATTTTCGTTCAAAATTTCTCGTTTTATACACAAGAAAATAGGTATGTACTGTATTTATTTAAAGGAAATGTATATGTTAAATACAATTCTCTATAGTTTTATTTTATTTTTAGATCGTATTTTAGATAAAGTTCTTAAGAATTTAAAGATTAAGATAAGAATGATGTAAATTATCTTTTGGTTCGACCAAGGCTGGATTAAATAAAAATACTGACTTTCAAATTTGTTTTCAGATATTGGAAAATATATTAGACCGGGAACTTTTAAATTTGCCATCGTACAAAGACCATGTAGAGACATTTTCAATAGCGGGATTGTTTTTTTTTATGAGTTATCAATCTTCTGTAGTTTATTTAACGCCAAAACATAAAATATGTATAAGAATATTTTTTCGAGCAAATATTCCATTAAAAGTTTATGTTTTTAGATAAAAACGTTTTTTTCCCCCCAGGCACAGGTTCTATTAATTAAGCCATAGCTGGAGGGACAAATGTTTTCATCCATTTCTCAAGAATATTTGCGAGTAAGTGAATGTAACGAACTCAGCTCTCCGAATCTTCAATCCGTGTCTCATGCCATTCAACCATCCGCACATCTACGCAATGACTGGAATGAAAACTATTTATTTTCTGCCATTGTTTTATTTTTAATTTCCGAAAATATATGGCTTTTATGAAAATCTTTGGACTTGGTCCTATCGTATGCATCTTACCACGTTTCTCGTAAGTTGTACAGTTCAAATTACCTGAAATATAACGACTAAAAAATATTAATAATTGCTTATATAATAATATAAGTCATAGAATACACACACACACACACACACACACGTATATATATATATATATATATATATATATATATATATATATATATATATATATATATTTATATATATATATTACAATTTTTCGTTTGGTGAGAGTAAGAGAGTGCAAAAATTGTCCAAAGTGCTTCCGGACACTTCTTTAGCCATTTTCAAGGAGAATTGATTTAGGGATTCTTAGTTTCTCTTCATATTTGACTACTTAAAATGTATTTTTGTATTGTTTTGAATACTAATAGGAGCGTTTATTCTGAGCATTCGCGTGTTGAGCGCGTCTGAAATTTGAATGAGCGTTTTGCGATATAAAAATTAATTCAAGCAGCATTCCCACTCTTAAAGAAGTTGAGATTGATAGTGGGAGGGAGATGTTTAATTATAGTGGGATGTTTATCTTACAGTGAGATGTTTCCAGTAATGTGATTTATGTGTGTGTGCGTGAATATGCGTGTGTATGTGTATGTGAAACGCCAACAAGGGGATAAAATTTTTCACGTATCCCATTTGTCATAATTTGTTCAGATATTTTTTATAAACATTTGTCATATTAGTTTACTATGGTGTCGAAAATAATGGAGTATATTAAATTCCAAGACCTTAAACGGATTAAGGCTTTTCCTTTAGGGAGTCAGTCTTTTCACATCTATTTTTTAAACATCATCGTCATTGTCATAAATGGAACGAGAAAACTAGTACAGTAAAAAGTTACAAACAATACCTGGTTTTATATATATATATATATATATATATATATATATATATATATATATATATATATATATATATATAATTTCCGAATACGGTGCCACAATGTACTAACCGTATTCGGAAATTAAAAACATCTCTACAACACACTAAAACATACACAGAACGCACACACTCAATTAAGCTGAAAAGTTGAATCATCCTTGATAATGTCTAAAGTTATAGCCGAAAGCGCTCGGAACTATAAAACATTTGGACTGTTTTTACACACTCTTTGTCCAGAAAAGAAAGCTCTTGTTAGAACACAAGAAAAATTAAGTAAAATGCTTAACCGTAGTACCTTGTCTGTCGTTTTTGATGAAACATGCATATATATATATATATACAAACTATGGGGGCAGATTCCCCACATGGTAAAATGTCCATATAAACATATGTCCAACTTAATTGACTCACTTCTACACACATTAAGCGTTGAAAGGAGACTAGTCAGAAATTTATACGAATGACCAATGTAACCTAGTCTACATGTCAATACAGTGCCATCTACCGTAAATTTTCATTAAACTTAATTATTCAAAAACGAGGAATTTTCAGACATACAAATTATACAAATTGTTGCTACAAGGGTCGTTAATCTTTATAGTTTTTCTATTGAAGATCTTACTTAGAGGGTTATTTTTTTAAGTGTTTATTTATTAACTTTAGAAAATACTGCCCGATATTAATATCTGACCGTTTGCAGAAGAGTCTGTGGTGAATAATAAAGTTTTTCTTTTTCTGTGTCTACATTTTACTTTAGATATTTCTGTGTTACTTATAAGGGTTAGATATGATAATTTATTTTTAAAACCACTTTTATGGTGAGCATTTTCATACATTTTTTATTTTTATTAAAGATGTTTATGTTGTATGATAATCGACTAATCTTAGTGTCAACGGTGGTTGGTATCTATTTCACAATAACATGGGGTTGGTTAGAATTAACATTAATATAGGTGGGGCTTTCATAGTCTTCATGGTATTGTTTAAACGTTTTATTATTGGGGTTAAGGGTGATGTCGAGATATTCATCTGTTTTAAGGCTAGAAGAAATCTCAATTCTAAACTAAATTGTCCACTTTTTTGGATCTTCTTTTTTTTGTTCTTATGTGAAAACAGTGACACCCGGGTGTGGTCTGCTGTTAGGGTTGCTCATCTGTTTCTGTGGAAACAGGGAGAGCTGTAACTGAGTCCAAGACGAGATATCCCTGGACATGGACGGAGGAACGAGAACAATCTACCACAACTGAAACTGTTCAGTTCGAAATTCCATGAAAGTTACTCGGACGGACAATCACCCAATGAAAGCCGGAGAGCGCAACTGCCGGTAATGTTGTGATATGGTCAATAGACCGCGCACAAATAACCTAGATAATGATAAATCAACCACCCATAAATTCAGGAAGAAATTGCACTCACCATCATCACAATCTCCAGTGGATATTGTTGTCTGAAATGAAAAAAGAATTTGAAATAACATATTCTAACTTAAGCTTTAAGAAAAAGAAGAATAGACAAATCGAGAGGAAAATGGTTGTTCAAGAATTCCTGTTGCTATAAAGATGATTGCTTTCAGCTAGAATCTGTGATGAAATGGTCATTCAAGAAACTCTTTTCATTTTTTTTTTATAAGCATTCCCCACAAGCAAAGCGAAAGTGTCACTAGCAGGCAAAGGGTTACATAAAGTGTAAATTAGGCAAAATACTTGGTATAGGGGCATTAAGGAAGATTAAAAAAAAAACAAAACAAAAAAAAACGGGGATCAAGGCATCAGATGATATCGATTGACATTAGATTTCAGTTTTTGAAGTATATATTTGTCAGGGAAGCAAGTAAAAGGAAGGGAGTTACATTGTCGGGAAGTGCGAGAGAAGAAACTGTTGGAGTAGAAGATGTGATTACATTTAACTGTTTCGATAGTAAAAGGGTAGCATCGAAATGCCAACCTAGTAGCACGCTTAAATTCATGCAGTCAGGGGAGCCAGTGAAAATAACTCGTCAGAGCTTTTGCCATGAAAATATTTGTAGAAAAAACAGAGGGAAGCCACATCACGTCTGTGAGAAAGTGACAGCAGTCGAACTGCCAAATCAGGGGCGACCACATTGAAATTGAAGCATTTCTCGTTTACAAAGACATTACTACTTTAGTAACCTTCATTTCAATTTTTAAACATTTTCTTGGATTTCATTGGTTGTTAAATAAAAATAGGCTTCGAGAAAATTCCATAACAAAACAGTCAAAATTTGTGCAAAAATAGGCTCAACTGACATAAAATAATCTTTCCCAAATTCATCCCTAATTTAAATGTTTCAAGAAATCCTATTGGCTAAAAAAATAAAAAAAAAATGTAACATTCGCCCACGAATTTCTCAGAAAAAAAAAATGCAACAAGCTACCAAGCCACTGGAGCCAGAAACAGCAAACAAATTTTCGTCACATTTTGAGGTTCAAACACGCAAAGATACACACTGGAATTATGTGTCAAATTTGCCGCCAAAGAAACAAACTTTCTTCATGAGAGATTTGAAAAATTCATACAAAAAACTTTTTCACTTAATATCTTTCATAGAAAAATCTTTTGTCTAAGTTAAATTCAAACTTTCAATCAAAGGCAGACAACTTTTTAGACATTGAACATTTCCCAAACTTTTTCTCTAAAATATCCCTTTGCACACATCATTACAAATAAAGAAATTTTAAATTGTGTATATAAAATTTAATCTGTTGTTTCAAACATGATTTTTTGTCGTGATTGGATATCGTTACCATTTGGCCATTTCTTATAATTTATGTTTGTGGATATTGCATATTTTATTTACAGTACAATCTTAAATATTCACGCATCCTTCTTAGATCCCCATACACTACCGCACAAATACCGAACCAGTTGCTACGTCTACTGCAAGAATATTTGGGTCACTTGTGTCGTGCCAGAACATTTTTCTCGTTAGAATCCATCTTGAACATTTATAAATCTACCATTCATCCGTGCATTGACTACTGCTGCTTTATCTTGTTGGTGTTCCTGCTATACATCACGAGATTCTTGACAAAATCCAATGTAGGATTTGTAATATAATAGATCCTGAATTGGCATCTCGACTTTAGTCACATTCTCACCGACATGACGTGGCTTCCCTCTGTCTTTTCTGCAAATACTTTCATGTCAACTCTTCTGATCAGCTTTTTTCCCCTGGTACCTCGACTACAGGAATTTAATCGTGCAACTAGATTGGCAAGTAAAGCACACGGTTTTACTGTTTAAATAACTAGATTTTTTAATCGTGTTCACTCCAAGCAGGGCAGTAAAGCCACTGAGACACAAGGGGTTACTGGGTGCGGAAGAATTATAAAACATAAGAAGAAGCAACCAGGTTGACACTAGATAGCGATTAACACTGCATTTAAATTTTTCATCTAGCCAATTCAATTATAAATTGATGAAACCTCGTCGACAGCCTAGAGATGCAACTGCCATTTATATTTTAACTTATCACCCGTGGAACTCCCTTCTGATTTCTTGCTTACTACAATTTTCAAAAATTTATATGCAAGGTGAATCGCCATCTTCTGTCTTCCTGAATCCTGTTCCTGTAGTATTTTTTCCTCACTTCTACTCACTTAAATGCATTTATTTTAAGTGTTATTGTTGCCTTGCTAGGGGTGAAACAATAAAAAATAATATCATTCGACGAAGTAATAAACGTAAAGAATTCTTTTATTTACAGTTGAAGTTGAACAATTACCTTTCATGTTTCTTATATAGGTTTCAAATTGTTTGAGAATTGATTCAATGTGTAGAAAAAACTAGAAAGAGGAGTAAAACAAGGATACATTTTCTCAAGGGATTTATTTCAAACAAAGAATTGTACCAAATAACAGAAACTACACCACCAAAGGACTTTCAATAGCGGCAACAACAAAAATGGTCAGCACAGATAACTCGAAGAGAGAATAATGCCATAATGTTGGCATTCTACACTACTTCAATCAAAAGGTTAGGAAAGAAACTCACATCAATAATAGAAAGAGCAATAACAGTTACTGGACTTAACGAAACTTATTCCTAAAATAATTATAAGACAGAGGCAGAACAAAAAAAGAGCAATCAGGTGGACACTAGATAGCGATTAACACTGCATTTAAATTTTTCATCTAGCCAACTCAACTATAAATTGATGAAACCTCGTCGACAGCATAGAGATGCAACTGTCATTTATATTTTAACTTATCACCTGTGGAACTCCCTTTTGATTTCTTGCTTACTATTAGGTTGGTGCAAAAATAATGACGTAATAATGTCGTTTTTTGACGTATTTTTTAACGTTAAAAACGACATTATTACGTCATTATTTTTGCACCAACCTAATACAATCTTCAAAAAATTATATGCAACGTGAATCGCCATCTTGTGTCTTCCTGAATCCTGTCCCTCCATTGACTTTTCTTTACTCCTCCTCTCATAAGTTTATTTATTCTCTCGTGTTATTGTCGCCTTGCTAGGGGAGGGGGGCAATAATTAAAAAAATCACCAGACGAACTAATAAACAAAAAGAATGCAAATTTAAGAAGAAATCGGACATTTTCGATATGTGAAAAGAAAAAAAAACAAACAAAAAAAAAAAACAAAAACAAAAACAACAAAAAAAAAACAAGCATATTAGTCCTTTTACTAGATGAGGATTAAGAGACAAATATGAGAAGAAAGAAAAAAAAAACAACAACTAAATATCACTCTAGGTCAGCGTTTCTCAACCGGGCTTCCCCGGAACTTTAATGTTCCGCAAAAGGTCCCCGAGGGTACCACGAGAACAGGTGAGATAAGCTAATGCACTTTGTACTTTTTATTTAATTTCATATACGTAATATTACTAAACACACACAATATATTCTTGGTTATTGTAATATATACATTTTACCTTCATTAACCTTATGTCTTTTCAACATTGCCAGTAAAGAATTAACAAATGATGCAGCAATTATCTGTTTTCGTTCTGTTTACATTGATATTATAGGCATGTTATATTGGTTACTTATGTTTATTTTTTACGTTTGAGTTTAGAATATTTTTTGTGTGAATGAAAACTCCCCGATGAAGTATTATAAATGAACAGTATGAATGTTATTTAGCATTACCGAAAAATTTGATAAAGAAGTATTCATTTTTCCTTAAACCAGTTATTCAAAAATATATATAACTATATTTACCACGTGAACGACGATGAAAATAAAAATGAAAAACTAATAATAATTTTGTTTTTGCGCAGGGGTTCCGTGAGACGTAATTTATTTTAAAGCTTACGCAAGGGTAAAAAGTTTGGGAATCGCTGCTCAAGGCCAACGAAAGATTTTTCCCCTGACCAAACAGGATAGGAATGCATTTTTTAAATATTAAATTACTGACTAATGACCAGTGAAAATAACGAAAAATACGCAATTTACTTAGTCACAATTGAGGCGACACATAAAAATACATAATTATCTCAGACACAAAGGAAACTTCACTATACACAGCAGATGAGGAAGATATTTTGCTCCAGCCCGACGGCACACAAATTACCATAGAGGGAAAATGTAACCGCGAAGGAAACTTCTCTTTACATAGCAGAGGAGGACAATTTTTTAACCTACCCGCGAACACAGACCAATTACAGCAGGGGGAAATAGGCAAGTATCTCAATCACGAAGGGAACCTCTCTTTATATAGCAGGCGAGGAAGATTTTTCATTTGAGTCCAAACAACGACCAAATATCATTCAGATACGAAGACAGAACTATTAGGAATTCACGCACCATTCATTTTACGGTCAGTTCATTCATGAAAGTTAGGAAACGCTCACACGTTACTATCATACACAAATCATCCAAAGGACGTAAAAATTCAGCTGTTTTTTTTAAGTAAAATTGCATAATATATATTCGCTTACTGTTTAGATTCGTGATTTCATATCTATCTATCTATCTATCTATCTATCTATCTATCTATCTATCTATCTATCTCATTCTGTGCTTATCTAACTCATTCTGTTCCTATCTATCTATCTATCTATCTATCTATCTATCTATCTATCTATCTATCTCATTCTGTGCTTATCTAACTCATTCTGTTCCTATCTATCTATCTATCTATCTATCTATCTATCTATCTATCTATCTATCTATCTATCTATCTCATTCTGTGCTTATCTAACTCATTCTGTTCCTATCTATCTATCTATCTATCTATCTATCTCATTCTGTGCTTATCTAACTCATTCTGTTCCTATCTATCTATCTATCTATCTATCTATCTATCTATCTATCTATCTATCTATCTATCTCATTCTGTGCTTATCTAACTCATTCTGTTCCTATCTATCTATCTATCTATCTATCTATCTATCTCATTCTGTGCTTATCTAACTCATTCTGTTCCTATCTATCTATCTATCTATCTATCTATCTATCTATCTATCTATCTCATTCTGTGCTTATCTAACTCATTCTGTTCCTATCTATCTATCTATCTATCTATCTATCTATCTCATTCTGTGCTTATCTAACTCATTCTGTTCCTATCTATCTATCTATCTATCTATCTATCTATCTATCTATCATATACTAATTCTGTTCCTGGTCTCATTACCTCTCTTATCGTTTTCATTTTTATCTATTTTTACTGAAAATAAAGTGTCTTTCCGTTTATTGAAATTTTAATCAAATCAATATTTTATTCACCAAGACAAAGTGTTTAAATTTAAGTTGACGAATGGAAAGAATTGCCAGGTTTCATTGTTGAAATTTTCACGTTATTACATACAGAGATACAAATATTTTACAACGAACACTTCTTTATTTAAGCCACTTCTATACATAAAGACATGCCGATCACACAAAAGTCATGCAACAAATTGAGAGAAAAAAAAGCAAAAACTCTCCACTTTTTCAAACAAATAAAAATCAAATGCTTACCTCAGCAGCATTTACAAATGCAAGTACACAGAAGAAATACATTAAGGGCATTATCACGGGACTGACCGTGTAATTGCAATAATAACAGTACATATTGCTGGGGAATATCTTTACAGTCAATTTGTCATCGTTTGAAAAAGGGCGGATGTTTTGTTCACATTAAATTGTTGTTTATATAGCGGTGTGTTAGTTAAAGTCTTGCAAAATGTGATCGGTGATTTGTGATGGAAACAGATGGCTTTTATGTAGTTTCTATATGGATCTTTTCTTCTCGTAGTGGTTTGTTAAGTTGCTTGGTTGGAGATACGTAGGAAGCGTTAAATCATTTTGCTGTCAATATTATTTTCAGCTTTTGACTAAATATGTCAACCAAAGTGTGTGAAATAAAATACAAACACCGTACCAGGATATAAGTGGACCTGTTATATATTACGACAGCAACGTAAGCTAAGATAGTAAGTGATATAGGCGCCTTCGTCGAATAATGTTTATTAAGACTGTTACAAGAAAGGGCGTTGATAGTAAGTTTGATTCTTACAGAATGAGTCTATAACGAACGCTGCAAAAGTTTGTAAACATATTTGATATTCTGTCACTTTCCCACCAAAGTAACGTTGTTTCCCTGTAACTTTTCTGTAAATATTTTCATCGTAATCTTTCTGTTAGTTTTCCAAAGAAGAATCTGCTATGTTAATGCTCCTGACCTGGCATCTTGTTTTTAGTCATTTACCCATTGTCGTAACAGAGTTTCCCTGTTACTTTTCTGTAAATATTTTCATCATAATCGTTCTGTTAATGATGATTAGAATTAAAGATACGAGTTCGAACCTTATCAAAATCAAACCTTCATTACTCGACTATATTCCCTGTGAAAGATTTCTTGTAACATTTGTTTCCTACACCCAATCCTGGTTTTGTCCTCCAGTTATACAATTTAGGTTGCTTCTTTGGAGCTAACGCGTCCCGTCCACGGAAAATGGAAACAAAAAAAACATTTATACTTAACATCAGAAAGAGATAATTGAAATTTTCTAGGGAACATAAAGACATCTTAGAAAATCTGACACTTACGGAATGTATGGAAGGCAAGAAGGACAGAGGAAAATAGCGCGTAATCTATTAACAAGTTTTTTATGCAAATGGATAGCCGAACAGTGATTAGGAATGATAGTAAAATAAAAAAATCTACAAAATGCTACAAATAACTGGAAATCGTGGAGAACCATGATCGCCAACATTCTGATGGGACATAGCACATAAAAGAAGATAATCAAAATCAGAAAGAGACAGCTGAAATTTCTTGAATGCATAAGGAGGAAGGAATGTTTGGGGAATTTGATACTCACATGGCATATCGAAGGCAAAAGAGCAAAAACAAAAATAAAGGAAGTTAGCGGGTTGCCTAGCTGACTAGTTTGTGTGAAGCGGGGATGGAATTAGGGCCGGAAGCAGACGTTATTAAGGCCTACAAATGAGAGGAGGTTGTGTGGAGCCATGATTGCCAATGCCCTGAAGAGACACGACACAAAGAAAAAGTTACGTAGGTTATCCCGCTTTCCTCTGTTCTTCTGATTTACAATATATCTGGCCTGACATCTCGTTTTCAGTCACTTTCCCACCAACGTAAAAAAAACATTGCGTGCGTAATCATCAATGCAAGTGAATGTTAATTCCGCAGCAAACAACGCCAGTAATAGCTGCTGCGACGCGAATGAGTGCGAACTTTTATTCTCAATAACTCTAAAACGGTAGATTTTATCAAAATTTCTTTGTTATTTTCAAATTAAGCATGTACATTTACACTTAAATATAACTGTTCGGGAAATTTTTATAAGATAATTATCGCGGGGCTAAAAAAAGGAAATTGCCCTTTTTTTGGTTATGATTTGATCGTATGTAGCGTAGTAGGAATTTGTTTTCTGTCTGGGTTTGGAAATGAGCTCTGGTCTTTTATTTAGAATTTAATCATGCTCTACCGAGGTAATTGTCGTTATTTACTCCTCTCTGTAAAGGCCACTTCTTTCGAGGTGTTGTTGTAGGCTGATGCTGTTTTCTTATTTTCCGTGTTATTGTTTGTATGTTTTGGTTTGTTGATTTTCGATATATGCTTTCAGAGGATTACATATATAAGCGTCTAAACAAAGCGATTAACACAGGCTAACTACAGATACTTAAAAAAAGTTTAGCTTCGGCTGGAACAAGGCCATGATTTCTAAACAACTCCATCAACTTTATTTGCTGTCTCCGTAACTGTTACATCTCGCACTTCCTTAATTGTTATCAAATTGCTTTCAACATTTCACGGTTTCGAACTGCACATTATAAATCAATTTAATATTGTAAAATTAGACAACGTTAAATAGAATAAATGATCTTTTTATTGACTTTAAAAATCGTAAAATTTAACTTTTCTGATTTATTCTTTCTGTTACACAGAGATTTCTGTCTTTTCCACTTCAGAAAGAAAGAGATATGTGGCGCCACCTGTTGCTCAAAATATCGTCAATCATTTTTTTTCTGCCAGATGAGAATTGACGTGAGCTTTGTAATTCAACGTTGCAAGAGAAGGGGTGCTTCAGTATTATCCTTAAGCTCCAGAAAATAAAAATACAGTCGCTTTTAATTGTTTTTGGGACGGTACTGTTCGATGAGTCGGATATCACGTGTCCACGGAAATGACAATGCTATTCTAACCAGAGTGTCTTAAGGCCGGATGTAATGTCAATGTCATGCACGTTTGTAATTCAAGTTTTTACTAGAGTTTCAATGTTGCAAAAGAAGGGGTGCCTCAGAAATTAAACATACAGTCACCTTTAAGTATTTTGGAGAGGTAGCGTACTATGAGTCAAATATCCTGTGTTGAGGCAAATGACAATGATTTTTTAACCAGAGTTAATGCAGGATGTCATATCAATGTCATACACGCTTGTAATTGATATATTTACTCCTGTTCTCTTTCCTGGACGTCATGTGAAGTGATATGCTTAATCAATTCGGTCTTGATTCGGATCTCTATGACTTTACCAAAAAGAGGTAGAATATACGATAAGATACGGTAGACGATAATTCCAGGAACCAAAAGGTTCGCCGGTGTTCTTAAAAACAGGAACTGCAGAAGAGGAGTTCCAAGCCCTTGAAAGCAATAAGCAGACAGGCATTTTGTTGTAGAGTTGAGAGTGAACAGGAGTCGGCTTATGTTTAGGGTTAGAAATTGTTTTTTGCAGACAAACAATTTTGTTTCTTTAGTTCAAGAGAGCGTCTCGTTACGCCTGCCTGGCCTCACGCTGTCCACTGACATGAGGTGGAATAAATACATTGAATCAATAGCTTCATCTACTGCAAGGAAAGTTGGTTCTTTATGTCGTGCCAGAAAGATTTTCTCTGTTCAAATCTATAAAGCAACCATCCGTCCTTGCATAGAATATTGCTGTCATATATGGTCTGGTGCCCTCGCTGTTCGCTTCGAGGTTCTCTACAAAATCCAGAGACGAATATGTAATGTGATAGTCCTCATCCGGCATCTAGTCTACAGTCACTTTCTCACAGACGTGACGTGGCTTCCCTCTGTCTCTTCTACAAATATTTTCACGGTATCTGTTCCGACGAGCTGCTTTCGCTGGTTCACAGACTGCATGTTTTTAAACAGGCTGGCATCTCGGTCACACCCTTTTACTGTCAAAACGGTTAAATGTAACCGTCTCTTCTACTCAAATAGCTTTTTCTCTCGCACTTCCCGTCTGTGGAACTCCCTTCCCCTTGCTTGCCTCCCCGGTGAGTATAATCTTTAAATATGTCTATGTTTAATGTCAATCAACACCTGAAACGCTGAGCTTGTTCTCCGTCCTTCTCTGTATCCTTTCCTCAAACTCGCCTCTTTACTCTTGTTCTCAATCCTCTGTAACCCCTTGTGTGCTAGTTGCACTCCCGCCTTGCTTGCTTGGGGTGAACTGCTTAAAAAAAAGTTCAACCGCCTGTGGGTTAACGGTTATTATTGAACGAGTCTGTTAAGCTCTAAATAAGAACGTCGAAGATCAAAGGCTATGGTGTATCCAGCCTAATATTTCATTAAATAATTATTAGTCGTGTAATGGAAATCGTTTTGAACGGCCACTCTTCTAGATACTTACACAATGATACGGTGCACCCTCACCCATACCCGGTGCTGTATATTTAGACATACGTTATTTCTTATCGTCCTCAACGACCTTCCCGGTGTCATTAGTTCTCAAGTCAGTACTTTTCTTTATGCTGATGGTAAGTCAGATAGTTCGATAAAGTCATCTCGAAAATTACCTTCAATCAGTTGTTAACTGGGGCAAGAAATGACTTGCAAATTTTAACGCCTCCAAAACGAAGCTACTGTCGTTTGCACAACTTAGAGGACCATTTTAGCCTTCCATCAGCATGGCTGATGCTAACCTCCAGAAGAGCAACTCATTGGGTTTTCTTGGTTTCTCCTTTTCCACTGACATGAAGGTGGGGAGTGATTATATTGACACAATTGCTAGATCTGGTTTAAGGAAAGTTGGTTCAACATGTTGTGCCAAGCAGTTCTCACCAGAATCATTCTTGTACGTTTTTAAATCTGACATTCATTTGTGTATTGAATGTATATGTCATATCTGATCTGGCATCCTTGCTATATATTTAAAAATTCTTGACAAAATCCAGAGAAAGGACCTACATTTACCACCTTGTTACTCTTTTCTAACTTTTTGCTTCCCTATGATCTACGATATTTAAATTTTAAATGTAGCATCAATCACCATCTTCTTTCTTCCTCAGCCTTGTTCTTTTATTGTCCTTTGTCTTCACTCAAGTTTTTCTCATTATCTTTCAGTCACAGTAAACGCTTGCCTATTAGTTGCATTATCGCCTTACCTGTGGTGAAATGATGGAAAGAAAAGATATATGTAATCTCAGTCAATCCAAAATCTATAAAATAATTACGCCGTTGTCATTATTATGAGAACTGCTTCGTCTTGTAGACACTCTGCAGTTCAGTGAGATTTCTCCTCTTCAGGAACTTTGTAAATAACTCTTTTTTATCAGTTCTTTCCAAACCTCTCTGCCAATGCCAATTAAAAAATCATCAAAGTTCTTCACAATTTTTACGAGGAATTAAGGATTTTTATTGATGTTTCTTTTAATGTTTTTCAATGTGTACACTATGGTTGACCGTTAATACATATTGCACTGATCACAAAAACATTTCGGTAATATTTACTGTCTCTTTCCAAATTATATTTACTGTCTATAATATAATATAAAATGATATAATATAAATAAATATCATAAAATATAATAAATATAATATTAATATTAATATATATATATATATATATATATATATATATATATATATATATATATATATATATATATAATATATATACATATATGATATATATTATAATAAAATAAATATAAAATACAATATAATATATAGATATAATGAAATATAATAAATATAATAAAATATATATATATATATATGTGTGTGTGTGTGTGTGTGTAAGCAAATATATGGATATAGATCCGACAGTATGAAGACAAATATATGGAAAAAACAAACAAAAATCCTTATATGCAATGTTAATTATATTTTATGAATATGTCCTGAAGATGGTTTATTAGACCGAAACGTCCGACGTTGACATATTTACATTGAAACAGCATAATTGCATATAAGGATTTTTGTTTGTTTTTTCCGTATATTTTTCTTCATATATATATATGTATACACACACACACACACACACACACACACACATATATATATATATATATATATATATATATATATATATATATAATATAATATAATGTAATATTTACTGTCCGTTTCCAAATTACATTTACTGTCTATAATATATATATAAATATAATAAAATATAATAAATATAATATTAATAATTAATGGAGGCATTTACAAAGTCTTAAATAGCAAGTTGTTAATTTTTAATGGTGGACAACCGGAGGAGTGAACTTCTCGGCCCAAATTTCTGTATATTTCCCTCCAGATACGAACATCTCTATACACTATTTGCATTGCTCTGACTATCATCCTCATCTTTGTTGCCATATTTATCACAACGTTTCGGCCGTTGTACGCTCCAGCCTTCTTCAGGTGGATGGAATGTCAAACTGAACCCTTTATTTCGCTCAAGGACACATGGCACAGTGGATGAATGAGGTATTATGTACACCATTTATATTATTTGGTCTATTGTCCTCATCTTTGTCACTATATTTATTACAACGTTTCGGCCGTTGTACGCTCCAGCCTTCTTCAGGTGGTTGGAATGTCGAACTGAACCCTTTATTTCGCTCGCAGGGGTAGACTGTTCTAGTTTCACGTACCATGTCTGATGGATATCTCTTGGAGAGGGGAATTAACAGAAGATAACTGATAACTGACATCCATTAGACATGGCTAGAACTGTCTACCCAAGCGAGCAGAATAAAAGGTTCAGTTCGACGTCCCAACCACCTGACGAAAGACGGAGGCTACAACGGCCGAAACGTTGTGATAAATATGGCAACAAAGATGAGGATGATAGTCTGAGTAATGTAAATAGTGTACATATTACCTCATCTGAGTCATTTATAAAATGTTTTAAGATTTCTAAATTAAATATTTGTTTGAAACTAAAGGATATTTCGTTAATATACTTGAATATAATTTATTGATAAGTATTTATAAAATTTGCTGAATAATAGTTTCGTGATAATATGCGTAAATATAATTTGCTGATAATTATTAATTTAATTTGCTGAAAACTAGCAAAATGACAATTTGCTGATATTTTTTAATATAATTTGCTGATAATTTGCTAAATGATAATTTGCTGATAATATAGTTGGATAAAATTTGCTGATAATTTTCAATATAATCTGCTGATAATTTACCGAATGATGGAAATACCGATCTGCGTTTTATGATGAAAACTGAAACCTCAAATTAAACGTAATATTGCGAGTTTTAATGATTTTAAAGAACGTCGCCAGAATATCCAAGAAGACATCATCATCCTAATCACGAAATGATGTTTCGACTTGAAAGCAACCTGAAAATCAGTGTGATTTCTCATCTACAGCAACTCTGTGAATATCTACAAAGTCATTTCGAAAAAATTTTTCGTTATGTCATCAGTTTAAAATTTTGAAGATCGTGTTTCGCGTCTTGGCTTTTATCGCGTTTCCTGAGGGTCCTTGTTTTCTTTATTTTTTTTATTAGATGTTAAGTCCGTGAATTGATGTACTTTTATATAGTTTTGATGCACGCACACACATATGTGTGTCTGTGAATGTGTGTTCGTATATATATATACATATATATATATATATATATTAAAGAAAGAACCAAAACCGTTGATGGAACCAACGGACAACTTGCCAAAACCTAAACTCTTATCCAGATAAAGTCTCGAATAAAAACGACACAGCTGAAAAGAAACAGAAAAAAAGGCCTAAAAGCAGACATACCTACTCTGTAAAGTGAAGTGCTCGAAGTCTAGATTGCCTAAACCAATAAAAAAAAGGCTTACCAACGTTAAATCCTATAAAAAGATGGCTCTCATCGTAACCCAAGTTTCATGCTCATGCGATCTTCAGACGACTTGAACAGAAACGAAAGAAGGGAGAGGCGGAATTTATATAATCCGTGAATCGCTCTAAAGCATTACGGAAAAAAAAAAGACTTTCATTGCCACTCCCCCGGATAATCATACCTATACAGGGGAAAAATAAGCAAAGAAACCCTCTGTGGGTGAACTAAACTACTAATTGTCGTACTTTAGGGTGGGTTTCAGTGGGAAAAAAATACACCAATAAAACTATATATATATATATATATATATATATATATATATATATATATTGATACCTACGTTTTGGTGTGTGACTTAAGTTTCGCTGGTTTCTCAGCTCATCGGGCACACAATACATCTTCTGCTTTTATAAAAAATATACAGATGTCACATATATATTTTTATAAAAATCATAAGATATACTTTGTGTCCGATGAGCTGGAAAACCAACGAAACCTAAGTTGCACACCAGAATGTAGGTACATGTATATGTATATTCATTAACATATGTATATTTGCTCTGTTTAACCGCATCGAGCACTATTGTGTTTACACCTCATGAATAAATTTGATGATTATTTATTTGCCTGCCTGTGTATGCACGTCAACACGCACGTCTCTGACTCTCTCTCTCTCTCTCTCTATATATATATATATATATATATATATATATATATATAATAGAGGTAATCGATCCGTTGGTATATAACCCGGTATAACCCGGGTGGATCCGAGTAATATCAATTATTAAAACTGATCCACAGAGAGCTCGATGTTTTTGTTTTAACAGAGTATATGTATATAATTTTTTTTACTGCAGAAAACCAAAAATTACCTCAGCAATGAAATCATCTATTTCAAGCCGTTCTATGCGCGGCTGTCATCAACCCCTAAGTGTCTGTCCCGGACAGTGTCTGGACAGACACTTAGACTCTGATGATAGCCACGCACAGTACGGCTTGAAATAGACTACTACTGAATTTTTGCTTTCTTGCTGTAATATATATATATATATATATATATATATATATATATATATATATATATATATATATATATATATATATATATATATACCTCCCTCTCTGTATATATATATAGTAGCGGTCATAATATAAGGAACGGAAACAACAAAGACATAAATATGTGTATTACTTAAAAAGTAATGCATGATTAGCAATGAAATTCTTACCGAATAAAGTTTTAGGGTGTAATGCATAAATATTATACAATGTTACAAAAATTTGCATAATAGTTTTTTTTTTAAATAAAGATTAAATGGAACAAAGGAGATAAGCTACTTGACAAAAGTTAAGGAACGATCTTGTTAATACTTGATTGTGAACAAAATATCCACAAAATTTAATATTTAGAAAACATCCCCTTATTTTCAATGACTTCTCTGCATCGTCGACCACATGATCTAATTAATTTCTTGCAAAAATCAGCAGTAATTCTCTCCCATTTGTCTTTCAATAACTCCCATAGGTGATCCTGGTTTTTCGGGTTTCTTTTCTGAGCCCTTTCTCCAATTATCTTTATTTAAAAAAAAAAACTATTATGTAAATTTTTGTAACTTTGTATAATATTTATGCATTACACCCTAATCTTTATTCGGTAAAAATTTCATTGCTAATCATGCATTACTTTTTAAGTAATACACATATTTATGTCTTTGTTGTTTCCGTTCCTTATATTATGGCCGTTACTGTATATATATATATATATATATATATATATATATATATATATATATATATATATATATATATATATATATAGAGAGAGAGAGAGAGAGAGAGAGAGACTAGTGTACAAAATCTTTTGCTACCTTGGTAAATTAACTACTTTTGTTCATTTTACCACTAAATTGAATGATTAGCAATATGCTTTTCTGAATAGATATTATTATCTTTGAGTATCAGAAAACAAGTTATTGTATTTTCGTTAATGTTATATGGTGGATAATAGTATTTTCTTCCCTCGATACACTCGTTCAAGTTGTTTTTTGTTTTGTAATACTCTACGTACTGTATCAACTTGTTAACACGACGCTCACACATCACTTGTTTGACTGTTAATTCTGGATTGCCTAACGATACTCCCACAACCTTTCTTTCATCTCTAATGTCTAACGTTTGTGGACTTCCGGTTCTCTTTGCACTTAAAACATTTCCAGTAGTTGCAAACGTCTTTTGAATGCTTTACATTTTCTGGAAATTCTCAGCCTTCTGAAAACACCGTAGACTAATATTAATAAGATGGAACAATTCCTATTTAGAAATCTGAATATTATCATGACTTTATCATCTGAAATCTTTCATTGACCAATAGTTTTGGGTGACCTATTTTCACTTTCAAGCTGCTTCAAATGTGTGTCGTTTTTGACATGGTACTTACGAAAACATAACAATTCTCTAAGTCCGTAGACACTACTGATAAAATCATACAACTAAACAATCCTAATAAAATCAAGCTGTATAATCATTTTATGTGGTTGGCTCCTCAATTTTGCAAGCCAGTGTATATATAGACATCTGAATATCGTCTGACGATTGCGAGTGCGTGAATCTTGAGTTACGACACGAACGGACCTTCCATTGTGAATTAACGTTCTGAAGCGTTTTTTGCTCTTTTTCAGTAGCCTGTGCGTTGAGTACTTTATTTTATTGCGTAGGTAGGTTTTTGCCTTTTGATCTTTTTTAATCTTCTTTTGTTACAGATTTATCCTTGTCTAAGGTGTTAGGTCGTCCGGAAAGTTGTATGTTGGTCACACTAACATAGCTGACGTTTCTTTCGTTTATACAGGGTGTCCATAAAGTTCGTGAACACTTTAAAAAATTAATAATTTTATTTGTATTTGCGATAGAAATAATCTGTAAAAATATGTTATAAATTTTAATGTACCTAGTTTTAAGTATAGCTAAAATAACTAATGTGATTTCAGGCATTACTGTAAATCGGTTGGCAAATGTTTTCCGTGAGCTGCAAAATCGTATTACCCTTTGTATTGCTAATGATGGAGGACATATGGAAACTTAAATAAAATTTCAATAAAACCTTAAAAATATAGATTTACTTCTTTCTAATCATTTTTACAAATTATTTCTATCGCAAATACAAATAAAGTTATAAATTTTTAAATGTGCACACGAAATTTATGAAAACCCTATATATATATATATATATATATATATATATATATATATATATATATACACGTTTTACCAGCTTCTTTGACTGGACAGAATAATTCCGAGGAGGATATGAATACAGGGAGATCTCAATGTAGATTAAAGAGCATTATAGTGATAAGACCGAGATTTTAATTATCCATTTATGGATAATTAAAGTGTCCGTCTTCTTCTTATCATTATATATATATATATATATATATATATATATATATATATATATACTGCGAAATGGACTAATTCCGACGACTATTTTAATATATTTTATTGTCATACGTTATTTATATATACGCAAATATTTATTATCTGTTTATAATAAACAGTATTAACAAAATTTACCGGCAACAACGCCCGAGAAATTTCATAGAAAATATGTGTCCTCCGAAAGGAATCGAACCTCTACCATACATGGAACCGTCATATATCATGAGTCGTTTGTAGTTTTAAAGTAGTAAAATCGATCTTACGCAGCAGGCGCTCCTTTGTAGCTAAACTGGTAAAACACTTCAGGCTATATGACGTTTCCGTGTCGTGTAGAGATTCAATTCCTGTAGGTGGATGCATGTTTTGTATGAAATTTCTCGGATAAATAAGGCCGGTAAATGTTGTTAATACTGTTTATTATAAACAAAGTGTTTACTTAAATATTTGTGGATATATAAATAACGTATAAAAATAATACATATGCTGCTATATCGAAGGTACCTTTTTGTCCTTGTGATGCGTCAGTTATATTTAAGCAATACAAATGCACCGAGTGGACAATATAAGTAATGTTTTTTACATTTTGAAAGAGAAACAACAAAACTCGAGTCATTTGAAATTAAAATTAATAAATTATTGAAGTTATTTATAAAATTACATAAATACTGAAATCGAAATGTGTTATTAGTGCGAGGATAACGAAACAAAAAGAGGAAGATATACAGGAAGATCGGGAAGGATAAAGAAAAAGTGTCATGAGAGAGAGAGAGGGAGAGTTTAAAGAAAGAAATATAGAGTCGTCGGTTACAAAGAGAGAAAGTAAAAACATAATGAGAGGGGATATAAAGAAAGAAAGACTGGGAAAGCGAAAGAAATCTAGAAATCGAGACTAAAGAAAGTCACAGAAAGACAAACATTCAGATAGATAGATAGATAGATAGATAGATAGAGACAGACAGACAGAGTGAAATAGATTTAAAGAGAGATATATTGAGTGGGATACAGATGAGGAGATAAATATATCAGTAGAACTAATAAAAAAATAAGATGAAATCTAAAAATTAAGAATGGAAAGTATAGATAGATAAATATGCTTAGGCACAGTGTTTATATATATATATATATATATATATATATATATATATATATATATATATATATATATATAGAATAAATAGAAAAAGAAAGGGAGGAATGACTTACACGTGTCATACAGTAATTACGGTAAGTAAAATCAGTGGAAATTTTCGTTTGATACGCGTTTCATTTTTTATTTAAGAATATATAAGACTTATAATAAAAGAGAAGAATAAACCGATTTCTTTAAATATATGTCTGTGTGTGTGTGTGTGAAGACATTAATTTTGTAAAGAAAACACGATTTGTTACTTCAAAACAGTGTAATGCTAAAAATATGCTTAATGGCGTCGACTAAAACGCCAAGAAAAGTGATTTCTACGCTCATTGTTAAATTTATATGCGCAGATCAGTGTTCTTATCGCTAAGTTTTCATGTTTTTTCCTATTTACTATCTGTTTTTTGTTTGTATGAATATGTCATCGATATATGGGACATATTTAGTTAGTAAAAAGAATTCTTTTTACATGAGTTAAATAGAAATTTTATAGCAGGCTTAAAATTAATAATAGGATCCTTTTTCTTAACGATTTAGTAGATGCCAGCAATCATTGTTCTGCTACTGTACTGGATAAAGAACCAACTAAGAAATAATCCGTCTTTTCTCCACAAGTAAATGTCTTCACAGATATTTGTCATAAAAAGCACACACGATGATATATATA
>OZ010595.1:83869382-83881882 GCA_963932145.1 Acanthosepion lycidas | reverse complement strand
CTTTGATAGTCAGGGATGACGAGCAAAGATATGTCCAGATTATTATAACACATAATTTATTAAAAAGAAATACACAGGCGGGTGCTAGAAACTGAATCATCTGATGACGGAAAATGTGGCGCAGAAATCCGAAGACGCATTGGATAGCTAAAGTGAACATGTAGAGTTGAGTTCTATGCCCACAAGTATTATCTCGGCAAGCTTTCTATATTCGATAACACGCTTATAAATATAGCCTTATATATATATATATATATATATATATATATATATATATATATATATATATATATATATATATATATATATATATATATATATATATATATATATTAGGTTAGTGCAAAAATAATGTCGTTTTCATATATGTTACTATGTGAGAAAACGACATTATTTTTGCATTAACCTAATATATATATATTTCGTTTAGAGACAAACGTTAAAATTCCCTTTCCCCCTGCCGCGCGACGATTGCCTAGAGGTAAGATACCTAACTAATGACAAAACAGTTAGGTTTCGATCTAGGTTTGAAGCAATTGGACATCTAGCCACGCTAAGCAGCTTCGATTCAGCAAAGCCGTATTTCTGTGGTTGACTATATATATATAGATAGATAGATAGATGTAATTATTTATCAACCTGGTAGATTTTAGTATTTTGAACGTTATTTTTAGCGGATACCGTATTTTAATAGATTCCCCGTTTATTTATTAAACAGTATATTTTTCACTTTAATTAGATTTCTCGAATATTCAGGCCGGAAGACGAAAATATATAAACTTACCGTTTAATAAATAAACGGAGCCTCTATTCAAATATAATTATTCTCTAAAATAACGTTTAAAATGATATATATATATATATATATATATATATATATATATATATCTTTACTTTTAAATATTTTATATTATTTTTTCATATAATATATATTTCATTTTTCTTATTTGACTTGACGCATTATTTTAATTCTAGACGAAAATAAACAAACGAACATAAACAAACGAATAAATGTAAAATTTAGAACACCACAAAACTTTAAGCTCATGCGAAAATTTTGTACTTGGTTTATCTTCCAGTTGTCTAATGAAATCTTTCAAATTTCAGTTTCAGCCACTTATGATAGAGGATTACTCAATGGGGTTGTTGTATGAGCGTAAGAAAGTGAGGTAAGATGCGGTAGTTTTTAAGGATATGTAAGAAAGATAACGGTTGCTGTACAATCATTCGTTGTGTTTAAATGTCCGTTTGATGTTGTCTCTGTGAACTTGTAAACGATACTGTAATTTGATATATATATATATATATATATATATATATATATATATATATATATATATATATATATATATATATATTAGGTATGTTCATGAGATCGCTAAAAAAATAGCATACCATGCATAAAAAAGGCCTTAAACTTGATTAAAATAATTTTTTATCGTCTAAATGTTAATGTTATTATCAAGAGGAATGATCAAAGTATTTTTTGAATATTTTTTTAGATTTTTTAATAATTTCTAGCACGTCCAAAATTTTCGTTAAACATCTTCAATTTTTTTGAATTGGAAAAATTGACAGAAAATCGATAATCTCCCGTTTTTTTAACTTTTGTTTACAAAAGTGAATGTTGCCGTTTAAAATTTATTTAAAAAATCAATTATGATGTTTTTTTAAATAATTTTTAAAAAATTAGAAATTATAAAGTTTATTTAATATATTTTAAAACAATGATTGCTTATTTTCTGTGATGAAAACATGTTTTTTCAAATGGGAGATAGCCGGTCTGAACTGCGGTGTTGAGTGACAAATGACAAGTGCCTGTTTTTCATCACGTACTGACATATTACGTGCGGAAATTTATAGTACAGAAGGTCATAAGTGACAATTTATCTTTACGTTAACAACTTATTTACCTCGTTAGTAAAGGCCGATAACACTGCCGTACAAATCAAGTCACGTGATGTTTTTATTGTATCATGTTTCTTCCGGGCCCCCGTACATTTGATTTAACCTTTTTTTTCCCTCACATAGGGTAAAGAACAGTAAGATTACTCTCAATGGTGTTTCGTCGACTGTAAAACCCTTGTGCTATTTATAATCTGGACAGATACAGGCCCCTAAAAAAAGCATTATATGCAGGATTCAACGGTACAATTAATTTTAGAATATTCAACAACTTTTAGTAACTTTATGTAAAAATAATAAAATAATTTATTAAATAATAATTAATTCATTTAAAAATTCATTTTTCATCGAAAAAGTTTTTTGCCTTCAGACAATATTATGCATATTGATAAAAACAAATAAAAGCAACTAAAAACATTTAAAATTAAATAGTATCTTTGTTTTATTGGGTTTTGTATGTTACAATTCAGAGCTGAATTTAGGTTTACGAGGTCGGATTTAAAAAAAAATAAAACATGATTTACTTTCCTCAAAGCCTTGTGTTTGTAACTATAATGACCTGCGTGCTTCGTCCATAAACTTTTATAGTTTTTTATTAATTTATTTATGGGGGTGTAATATATATATATATAAAATATATTTTTATAATGACTTTTAAAAAAAATAACATATTTATAACAATTTCCATCATTCCTGAATAGTTTCTGGAAGTTTCATTAAAATCTGACAATTATTTCTATTTTTGCAAGATTTTCAAAATTAATGTGTGCCATAAGAAAAAAATGAACAAAAAATTCGCAATGTTATTTTTACGGAACTTTCGGTGATGACGAGAAACAAGTTTTTCAATGGAAAGTTAGAATGTTGTAATAAAGACAGAAAATTTTTTTAAAATAATTAAAAATTACTTTGTTCTTTACTCTTAATAGTAACATAAGCGTTTTGACGATAAAACTTTATTTTCGTTAAGTTTGTGGCATTTTTTTATTACGCTATGCTGTTTTCCCGCGAAAGAGTGGAGGTACCTTATATATATATATATATATATATATATATATATATATATATATATATATATATATATATATATATATATATATATATATATATATATATATATATATATATATATATATATATATATATATATATATATATATATATATATATATATATATATATATATATATATATATATATATATATATATATATATATATATATATATATATATATATATATATATATATAATTACAAATTACAGTATCGTTCACAGAGACAACATCAAACGGACATTTAAACACAACGTATGGTGTTCGCTTGCCAACCTAACTGTCGGGGTTTCGATTCCCTCCGTAGTGGATGCGCACTGCTGATGAGTCCCAAATATAGGACGAAACGGCCGTCCAGTGCTTCCTGAGGTTTCTATCAGACTCGATTAATCAATTAATATATATATATATATAATTACAGATGATCCTTAAAAATCAATTCGGTTATAAGTTTTTCAAATAAGTACAAGAAGAGAATGAAAAAGAAATTTGATTGAAGTTTTTAAAAGAAGTGATTTCTTTGTGATTACCACGCCCAGGTCGTTGCATGCTACTACCTTTAAGATAAACAACTAGAACAGCTGAAGACACTGGAGCTAAATAATGAAACATTTTACTGTACTATTTCTTTATAAGATAGATGTCAAAAGGGTTGCGTGGTTAGAAAATAAAAAATCTTTTTGGAAATTCTGCATTCTGGATTAGTTCCATCCTTTATTATGTGACAGTCATAGGATCTGGTTGCGAGGCTTTGGTCCTAAGCTTTCTGTCTATTTAAGCCCGGTGCTCTTCAACCACTGATTTGTTTTCTGTTGGTCCACATCTGATTCTTTCGTTCTTTTTACGTATGTGCCATGCAACACCTTGTCCTCCCATTTTCTTTTGTAATTTCATTTGGACAAGTTATTTTGCTTTCTGTTTTACTCGTTTGGCGTAGAAGGTATTCTCTTCGTTTTTTGTTTGTTAGGGTTTCAGATATATTAAGCTGTTTCTTGAAGAGTGCAGCTTCCTTGTTGATGGAGTGGATTTGGTGTTATATTATTTGTAGGAGAGGGTCATTGGTTGAAGTATGCTTCCAATCCGATTGTTGTAGTTTTTAGAGTGGGATTATACCTCGGCCTCTTAAAGCTCTTGGTACGCACAACCTATCCACATCTGATTTCGGGTGGTGTATTCTCATTTGGGTAAGCATTTTTCTGATCTTGACGTTCAAACTTTTACTATTTATAGAAGAGGGTCATTGGTTTTTATGAGGTATGCTTCCAAACCGATTGTTGTAGTTGTTAGTGTTAGTTCAAGTTGGATTAGACTTCGACCTTCTAAAGCTCTTGGTACATACAACCTATCAACATCTGATTTCGAGTGGTGCATCTTCATTTGGGTAAGAATTTTTCTGGTTTTGGTGTCCAATCTTTTAATGTCATTCAATTTCTGTTTAATAATGATGAAGCTGTATGTTATTACGAGTATAGCTAAGGTGTTGAGGTGTTTCCTTTACATTCTCTTATTTATATCGGATGTGTTTTATCATCTCTGTTTTTCTATCATATTCGTCATTATCTTCCTCTATTTACTTGTGTACATCAGAAGGATTATTACAACTGGTTTCTATTTGTTCCTCTGCATGTTTCTCCTCTGAGGTGTTGACATATAGCCCTTCGATGTTAACGTTTAATCTATTTGTGATGTTTTCTCAGATACTTTCGAGTTATATGTCAGGAATTCTTTTATCCTGATGATGTCACGCCTGACACTGACTCGTTTATTTGCATTGATATTTAATCTCTTTGAGGGGGGTGTTTTTCTCGCCAGATATTAAAGGCGGCTTTGGTCATTGTTTTCCTTATCAGATCTATCACAGCAGTGTAAAATGTTATCATTACTTCAATATACTCTTCCCTAGACAATTTATTTATTGATCTTTTTGTGGGATTTGCTTTTACTGAACCTGATAAAGGTTTTGTTACGTACCGCTACTCACCAGTATTTCTCAATTATAAAACTTTTAATGTTTCAAAAATTATGTATATATAATTATTATAATACATAAAAAATTGATGAATAGTTCTGGAATATTAGTAGGAGTCTTTACTTTAAGAAAAGACGTTTTCTAAATGTCTACTTAATTCCTTAGGCATAAGAAATAGGAAATACAAGCCAAGTTACATTGCCATAACTTTCTTATACATATACAAAACCTTTCTAGTCTTCTGTTGGTTCCCTCCACACCAGGGGTACGTTGGAGTGTATAAACAGCTCCCTCGAGTGGTTTACACACTCTTATACTTACCGGGCACAGAGATCCGTTCCTGCGCTGGTAGTATCACAGCTATAACTAGCTTGGACCGGCTCTGACCAGCTTGGGCCAACTATGACTAGCTTAGACCAGCTCTGACTAGCTTGGACAAGCTATGACTAGCGGCCCGAGTGAAGACACTCGAGTCCCCACGTTAAAAACTGACCTTGTGTCACAACCTGACTCGGGGAGTGGGGGTGGTAAAGTAAATTAATACCAGGGGTACGTTCCTGATCCTGTCACCATGGCAGTAATCATCGCCTCCTTGACCGGAAGACTTGCTCAAAGGAAGTAGAAGCGACTTCCACCTTTTTGTTTGATGTCCTCTTTTCCTCTTGTTTGCTTTCTTTTCCTATTTTCACCTCTTCTTTCTTAGAAAGACGCAGACATTGCCTTTCCTTCTTTTCTCTGTGTACCCTCTCTTTCGGGAAGATGTTCTTTTTTACTTTCTCTTCTTTGCCATCCTCCCGGATTTGACGGTCGATAATATCCTGTTCGTTTCTGTTGAGAAAACTCAGTCCTCCAATTTGTTCCCGTTGCTTTGTTAATTATTCATTGTTTTTGCATATTAATTCTATTAACATTTTCTTTTTACGCAGAAGCACCATCATGATGGCGGCCTATGCTATCATGATTGGTTACTTATTAACTACATTTCGGCGTCCTTTTCTATCGGCACATCGCCATATTTAATTCAACTTAGCAACACAGGATATTGATTTAGTTTCCCGCCAAATTTTCTGGATTTACGTAACGACATTCTACGTGTGGCATCTTCTTCATTTCAGCACGCCGCCATTTTTAGATTTTTCCTGCCTGTGCCAAATCTCTTCATTCAAGTGATTTCATTTGTGTTTAACTTCAACTTTCATATATATATATATATATATATATATATATATATATATACATATATATATATATATACATATATATATATACATATATATATATATATACATATATATATATATATATATAAAAATATATATATATATACATATATATATATATATATAAAAATATATATATATATACATATATATATATATATACATATATATATATATATATACATATATATATATATATATACACATATATATATATATATATATATATATAATTTTATTGGTTCTTGGAATGTGTGTATATATATATATATATATATATATATATATATATATACACACACACATATACATATACAAGTACGCATACACATATGTACAAATTATATAATAATATTATAATTATTATTAATAATACAATTACTATTATTATTAATTATTATTATTGTTGCCTTCTGCTTCATTTTTTCTTCCTATAAGCAGTATTTGACTTGTAACTTTCAGCAATTTGCTTTAGTGACAGCGAATGTTGGACGATTTCCTCAAAGATGGAAAGGACACTCGAGGCGACAGAAATGTGGTTCTACAGAAGGATGCTAAGGATATCTTGAACTGAGCATGTGAGCAATGAGGCCTTAGAGAGGTTGCAAACAAGGATACTTAACATATACTTAACATCAGGAAGAGCCAGATGAAGTTTCTGGGACACATAACGAGGAAGGAGGGCCTGGAGAATCTGATACGCATGGGTCGAATAGAAGGAAAGAGAGACAAGGAAAAACAATGCGTGACATGCCTGGCGGGCTTAAGAAAGTGGATGAGACAACGTGGTCTCGGGGAGGAAGCAGAGGGTTGAGAGGTGCAAGGGATATAAGGAGGTGGAGAGCCGTGATCGCCTATGCCCTGAAAGGACATGGCACATAAAAAGAAAAACAAAAGACTGCTACTAGGAGATGCGTTTGTAATTTAAACAGAGACGCTGTTAAGAGAAACAGATAAAAAAGCAAAAAAAAAAAAAAAACGAAACAGAAATAAAAAAAAAATCAAACAAATCTAGAATAATTTTTTAAAATTAAAACTGTAGTAATAATAGTGCAATCATACTAGTAAATACAAATTACATAATAAAAAAATTATTGCAATGACAATGATAACAATAACATATCGGTCTCTTTTGAATGGTATAATAACTTAATAACATGTCTTTAAAATTAAAATATCATTAATTTAAAATATCATTTGCGGTAATGAGCAAATTAATATACATATACATCAAATACTTTTTAAAAGTAAGAATTTAAATAAATTATGATTCATAGTCACATAGATTTAAATTAAAAGTATATATTCCTGAAAATAAAAATAAAACAAAACAAAATAAACACAAAATTACGACAAAAATTAAAATAATGTCAAAAAGCAGATAAATAAATACATACATTTATTAACAATATTTACGTTAAAATTCTTCTTATTATAATTAAATGATCATAATTATTATTAGAGAGTCACAACAGTCTTTTTGTTTGACCTAACTCTACAAATATTTTTCAACAGTTAACGGAGGAACGCGACTTAAGAAAAGAAAAAAAAAATTGCCCGACCTTTCGAACCTTAAAACGCATGAGGATAGTGTAATGACCTTAAACATAATAGTAGTAGCAGCTTTAAAATAAAATTCACATCAGCAGTAACTCTGGAATGTAAAAACACGTGAACCCTAAAGTAACTCTCTCTCTCTCTTCCGGTTTTTTCCCCTTTCGAACTGGTGTCGTGAACTTTCTACGCTGAAGCTAAAAGAGCTGTTAACGCTACACCCGTAAAACTAGGTACCTCTACGAGATCGCTAAAAAAAGAGCATAGCATGATGAAAAAGACATAGCATGATGAAAAAGACACCTAACAACTTAACGAAAACAAAATTTTATCGTCTAAATGTTTATGTCATTATGAAGAGGAAAGACCAAAGTTTATTTTAATTATTTTAAAACAATTTTCTTTCTTTTTAGAACATTCTAAATTTTGAGTAAAAAAAAATTTATTTCTCTTTCGGAACTATCAGGTTGGTGCAAAAATAATGTCGTTTTCTCACATATGTTACTTTTATATATGATTTCTGAATTAATTCATTGATATATATATAGCCATGTTATATATCATTTTGAAGCGCGTTTTTCGCTCTATCGAATCGTGTTATTCGTTACCGTTCTCAATCAATTCATTCATTTTTTGCAGGTTTTTCGACAGCATGGACAAAATTCAAATCCGCACGATTTTCTTGTCTCAGTTCAAACTAGGCCGAAAAGCTGCCGAGACAGCTCGTGATATCAATGATGCGTTTGGCCCACGAACCACTAACGAACGTGTGGCACAACGGTGCTTCAAGAAATTTCGCAATAGTGACGAGAGCCTCGAAGATGAAGACGGTCGCGGCCGACTGCGGTTGATAACGAACATTTGAAAGCCTTAATTGAAGCCGATCCTCGCAAAACCACACGAGAAGTTGCTGTTGAAGTCGAGGTCGACCACTCAACAGTCGTTCGCCATTTAAAGCAAATAGGGAAGTCAAAAAAGTTGGATAAATGGGTGAATGATAATAAAAAAAAATCGTCAAAAAACAACTTTATTTTTGCACCAACCTAATAGCAAAATAACAAATACAATTTTTAGCACGTATTTTTTTTGTATGACACATTAATTTGGAAAATCTTGCAAAAATAAAAGTAATCGTTTGATATTAATGAAACTTTCAGAAACTATTCACAGATGATCGAAATTATTATAAATATGTTTTTTTTATTAAATTCAAGGCAGAAATATTTTTTTATATTTATTACCCTCCCCCATAAGCAATTTTATGAAAACTCTAGAAATTCCATCGAGTCCACTTTAGTGATTACAATAGTTAAAAGCTTTGAGGTATGCAAATCATGTTTTTTTTTGTTTTTAAATGGCCCCCACCCACGAGAAATTCAGGATTGAATTGTAACATACAAAACGCAATAAAACAAAGATATTACTTAATTTCAAATGCTTTTATTTGCTTTTAGTTATTTTTATGAATATGGATAATGTTTTCTGAAAGAAAAAAAAAATTCGATAAAAATGAATTTTTAATACAATTATTTGCTATTTAATTATAATAGATTTTTACATTTAAGTTGTTAAAGTATTGTAAAATTAGTTAAAAGCCGCATCCACTTTCGTAAGTGTCCTTATGAGATAGATCTTTTTTAGCGCGTTGTAAATTGTATCGTTTTGACTAACCAATAGACCCGCAGTAATTAAGAAATGTAATTTTGTGTTTATAACCGGCTGTAATTATAAAGTACGGAAGACTAACCAGAATACAATTAAGTTGCGTTATTTGTGTTAAGCATTGTTCTCCACTGTTAAGGCCTTTACTTTTGCGAAACATGTGTGGAGAAGTTAATTTGATTTTTCATTTTCAACTGAGAAGGATTCCTACAAGTATCTTCTTATGAAAATGATATGATCTTATTTTGATATTAATCTCAGTTATGACATTTTTCCATAAATAAAATATCAAAATTAATAATAAAATGAATGGAAATACAAATAACACAGTAAAATGTAATAAATGTACATAAAATTATAGTATTTTATGTACACTTGTGATAAAATTTCATAAAAAAAGGTATCTATAAATTAATTAGATACCTTTCTTATGAAATTTAATCTCACTCTTAACAGTTTTATTTTAATTTCTTTATAATATATTTTCCATAAAGCATCGTAAACGTAAAGGTGAAAGCTATGTACAAAAAAAAAAAAAAAAAAAAAAATTAGCTCGCTGAAAGTTTTCCTTAAAAATAACGAGGTAAATAATTTGTCCATTTAAATGTAAATAACTTCACTTCTCTCCTTCTGTAGAAGGCATTATCCTCACGTAATCCGTCAATATGTCACTCATCAGCTGTCAAGTGACGGGAAAGTTTATGGCCTGTTTTGTTTTATATTCAAATCACATCTTTTCGGCAAAGAAGCTAAGTTAAGCTTGGTTCAAAATATTTTAAATAAACATTATAATTTCTGATTTTCATAAAATAAGTTTTGAAAAAATGATAATTGATTTTTAAAAGAATTTCAAAGTGAGATTTTCATTTTTTTTATAAAATGGAAAAAAAAAAATGATTGTCATGATCGATTATCTGCCAATTTTGCTAACTAAAAAAAAAATAGCAAGATTTTTAACAAAAATTTCGGACATGCTAGAAACGATTAAAAAATGTAAAACAAAACAAAACAAAACAAAATACTTTGTTCTTTCCACTTAATAATAACATAAACATTTAGACGATAAAATTTTGTTTTTGTCATGTTTGGCGTTATGCTATACTCTTTTTTTTAACGATCTCGTGGAGGTTCCTACGTAAAACACACCAAAGTCAGTCCCCACTATAACATATTCATGAACATTTAATTGTGTATACAATTTACGTTTAGCAAAAGAAACTTTTGTTTTAAACTTTTTATTAATTTGTCTAATAAATGTTATCTTGCATTGCAAATCAATTGACCTGTTATTTTGTGCATTTTTTCACTACAATTAATAAAAAAAAAAAAATGTTACATATTTAATTATTGCAGTAGCTAATCACTAAAATGTATACAAATTACTAAAACGTATGCAAATTACTAACTTTCAGCCTGGGAGGAATGAAGAGAATGACAAGAAAGTTTCATAAGTTTTATACTAGGCTGCTTGATTAATTCCTTTTAACTAATCAACTAACAAAATTAGTAATTAATCAGTTATTTCCAACATGAACAAGATCACCATTATATTAAGCACGTTTGAGTTGCATGCTTTCAAAATAGCGGTGTTTAATTCATTTTGACGCGTCCATTACCATTACAAACGTTTTTTTTTTCCAGTACAAGACAAGCGGCGTTTGTACACAGACTTATAATACTGGTAGATTTATATATTTTTATACTTGAAAATTAAAAAAAAATATATAAGCTGAAGATGGCAGACATACCGTCGAAATATTGTTTAACATTGTCAAACACTGTGTTTTTTCTTTTCTCTTTCTTTTCTTAAATTGATTTTTTCTCTTAACTGTATCATTATCACTATTATTATTATTATTATTATTATTATTATTATTATTATTATTTCTTTTCTCTTTCTTTGCTTAAATCGAACTTTTCTCTAAACTGTTGTATTATTATTATTATTATTATTATTATTATTATTAATAATAATAATAATAATAATAATAATAGCAGCAAGTTATTCAAATGTTTTTCTTATGGTCATCTCTATCTACCTATGTCCATAGTAAAATATTCAAGTGGGACTAGCATAAGGAACTTTAAAATAGACATCTTGCTGAAATGTTTATGTACACATTTTTGAGAGTTAAGAAGGCTTCTATGACAAATTTCTTTGTTCGTAGGAGTAGTATAGAATAAAAGCAAGGTTTGCGCAAGCCAGAAAGGACAAAGAACGAAAAAGCTAGAGCGAGAATAATTCGCGTTAGGAAAAATGTTCTTTTTACAGAAAGAAGGAAAATAATCCAGAGATAGGAACATTCATTCGTAAAAGAAAGATCTGTGTAAATGGAGAACGAGAAAGAAAGAAAAAGACAAAGAGAGAAGAAGAATTCGCATCAGAAAAGGAAGATTTTTTTTTTAAATAGAAGGAACAATGAGAAAAAAGGAAAATATTTTCCAAAATAGAAATATTAATTAATATTAAGTTGGTGCAAAAAATAATGTCGTTTTCTCACATATGTTACTATGTGAGAAAACGACATTATTTTTTTGCACCAACCTAATATAATAAAAGAAAAATATGCACAAGGCAGGAATTAGAAAGAATGAACAAAGATTAAGAGAGAAAAAATAATTCACAAAATAAAAGGAATATTTTTACAAGGAGGAATAAGAACCCCCCCCCCAAAAAAAAAAACAAAAAAACCAAAGACAAAACTAAGAAGAACGAAGAAGAATCGATAAGTGAAAAATATTTTCATTAGGAAGGAATGAGAGACAATAAAAAAACCTAAGCATTCGATAGAGCAAAAAAAAAAAAAAAAAAAGAAAAAAGAAGTCCATATGACTAAAAAGAGATAAAAAACAAAAAAAAAAAACAAAAAAAAAAACTGTTCCCTAATGTAAAGGACTTTCTCGAAAATCCCACTTTACTCACACAGTAAATTAACTTATTTTCCTTGAAGTTCAAGAATGAATATTGAATTTTTCATAAATTATCACATTAGGAAAAAAAGAAAAGAAAAAAACATTAATCATATAACGCATAGCAAAATTTTATTTTAAATTCAATATTTTAGTACTATCCCAAATAGCATCAGTCTTATTACCTATTCTTTACCCGACTGCATATATTTATATGATTGTTTTTG
>OZ010595.1:83831882-83864382 GCA_963932145.1 Acanthosepion lycidas | reverse complement strand
CCGTCAACCTTAAACAATAATCTTTGTCAATTTTATTTTTCAGTCTTTATGATGGTCGATACTTGATCTATCTCTTACTGTTACATCCCCGGGCAACGCCGGGCTCTACTGCTAGTATGAAATAAAGATGAGGATAACAGTTCAAACAATGTAAATAGTTATTTACAATACCTCATCTAAGCTGATAGTCTATCCGTTACATACTGTCTGTGGGTGACATTTCATGGTCGTACGTAATGTATATGCGTATATATGTGCTGTGTGTGAATGAAATACAAGTGATTGTATCATTTAATGAACACACAAGCACAAATTTGACTGAGTTCAAAATAAGACATTGAAATAATAAACTCCCTCACTCAAATTCTGAAGAACTCCTACCCAGACCTGAGAAATTTGCTGAAGAGATAAATAAAAACTGTAAAAATTCAGATTTTATTTAACCTTTCGGAAATTATTCAATAACAAATAGAATTATTTTTTAAAGTTTATTTTTTTTAATTTTGAAAAAATATTTGGAAGTCTGTTTAATAAAAATACACATGCAAACCTACCATCTACAGGACAGGACCCAAAGAATGTGAGTTCAATTCCCGATTAAGGCAGTGGAGAACTTGGAGAGGGGAATTAACAGGAGATAACTGATAACTGACATCCATTAGATATGGCATGTGGAACTAGAACAGTCTACCCCAGGGAGCGAAATAAAGGGTTCAGTTCGACATTTCAACCACCTAAAGAAGGCCGGAGCGTACAACGACCGAAACATTGTAATAAATATGGCGAAAAAGATGAGGGCAATAATCCGAATAATGTAATTAGTGTAAGGTAGATTCCGGAGAGAAAAAATAGTCTCGCACGACAGTGTGAACTGACTTTCTGAACAGATGACCTAGCAATGGATTCAGTATATTCTTTCCACTTCATGCCAGCTGAGACCGGGGCACTTTCTTGGAAGTTAGCTGATGGAAGGCAGATGAAAGGGATCTATCAGATGATTAATGGAGGGAAGTTTAGTTTTTGAGGTGTTAAAATTAACAAATCATCTTTTGCCCCACATCTGGAAGGTCACTGATGAAAGTTAAAAACAGTGTAGAACCGAAGATGGAACACTGGGGCACACCCGCGTTAGTACGAAAGGATCTAGACGAGTGGCCGTTCATGATAACCTTCATTTCACGATTTGATAGGGAAGACTGGATCAGTTCAAAAAATGTGCCCGGACGCACCTTAGATTTTCAGCTTGTGGAGAAGACCTGTATGCCAGGTCCTGTCAAAGGCTTTTGAGATGCCCAATGCTACAGTCCGGGCTTGACCGTTTTTATCTAGAGCATGGTAGACTCATACACTTAGTACATAAGCAGTTGACATGGAGGAACGAAAGCCATATTAACTCTATGGGAAAACGGCCTGCGATGACAGTTGATGAACCAATTCAACATTGATTAGGAGTTTTCAAAAAGAGGTAAAAGGTTGATAGTTGGAAGGGTTGGACGGTTTAGCAGATTTCTTAAAAAGTGGAGCAACAGATAATGACTTAATGCAGGCAGGAAAGCAAGAGACAGCGAGACATTTATTATAGAGTTTAAAGAGAACAGGTGACATGTCTATTACAGGGATACCATCGGGTCCACATGCTTTGGGGTATCAAGGTAGATGATAACAGAAACAATGGAAAGAGTTATAGGCATATCACTCAACAGAGATTCAGTTTTAAGTGGGAAGTTAGGCAGGGATACTCGAAATGAGCCAATAGTAGAGCTTTATCCGCAGAGGATAATAACACCTCAAATCAATTAACGAGTGGGGAATAGAGACCTTGCACTTATTTAGCAACCTATTAAAGAGTAATCACGAACCAATTCGGTGCCTCATTTCCTCAGCAAACGTTTATTACGAGCAGTAATGTATAGGCAACTGTTATGATGAGAGGTGTCACACTGGTATAGCCGAAAATAATGGTTCCTGTGTGCTACAGCGGCCGAGTATGCTAGTGTGAACCATGGAGAGGATCGAGGTTTCAACTTTTATTTCCGAGAAGGGATGAAGGCGTCAGTGGCGTAATTTTCAATTGGAAGGTTGAAGATGTCAGTCCATGTATTATCCCGAAGAAAATCAGGGAGTGACATATATATATATATATATATATATATATATATATATATATATGGCTTGACGATTGCGTTTAATATGAAACAGTCTGTCGCCTCTGAGTGTTGACTTCAATGTTTTTATTTACATACGCTCTCTCTCTGATATTGAGCATTTTATCCCATAAATATAGCATAACTTAAAACTATATTTCTTTATATATATATATATATATATATATATATATATATATATATGAATATTGCTTGTTGCTCTGTTTTATGTCCACTGTTTATATCTTGAAATGCTCTAGCCTCCATATATGTATTTTTAATGGTTACACGTGTTCGATTAGACGCCATGTATATGTTTTATTTTAATGAATTTCAATTACGCCTAGCTGTCCGACCATTTGTGAAACTTAATAAAGAAATGGTACTCTTCAGCAAGGTTCGAACCTGAGACTTCCTTTGTAGGGGAAACCAGCGTCTGATCCGACTGTCTTTAGATTGTGCGGTCATGCAGAACCTCTGTGACTGAGTAGTTTAAAGATCAGGGCGCGAGCCCTACTGGAGAACACATGCCTTTTATTAAATCACTCGAATGTACATGCCGATAGACGCAGTTCATACCGTGAAAAAAAAAACTCTCCTCAAACATGTGTACCCATAAAAAAAGACAAAGTTTAGAGTAACTTGAAATAGTGTTGGATTAATTATATAATCCATTAATTACCTAGAAAAGACACACACGCACGCGCGTGCGCACACACACACATATATTTATATCATTTGATGATTAGTAGGGATAATTCTAAGGAGGATATAAATCCAAAGAGAGCTCAATGTAAGAACAGAGCAAATATAATAATGAATACATAATCCTTTAAAATCCATAATAATTTATTTCGTGGACTTCAGAGGTCCATTTCTTCGGGACAGTTTTACAGAAAAAATTTTTTTTGTAAAACTGATCTGAAGAGTTGTACCTCTGAAGTAAACGAAATAAATTATCACCTCACCGAATGGGTTTTTAAGGATTCTGTATTCATAATATATATATATATATATATATATATATATATATATATATATAATGAATACAGAATCCTTAAAACCCATCATATATATGTATTGGATATATGTCCTCGAGTCACTCTTAATGAATATATGCATTTCTGTGCGTGCAATAACGTATATACATTTTTATATATCAAGAACAATATTGGGGAAAAAAGTGGTAAAAAAATTTCGGGTAACGCGGTTCGTCCTTTAAAACTTCATTGAATTAAATTTATGTTGATGCGACTACACATGCGCACTACAACTCAGATGTTTAGAATGCCTTCATCACAAGGTCATCCACAGGAAATTTTTGCCCTGACTCTTATACAATATTTTACCATTTGTGACAGATCTGTTATCACAGTGTGGGATATCTAATAACAAAAATGATAAAAAGAAAAAAAAGAATCTAAATGAAATCGTCTAGATTATATATATATATATATATATATATATATATATATATATATATATATATATATATATATGAAACTGTTAAACCGAGTTCGAATTGCAAAGGACTGTTTGTGTTCGGCTCTTGTTTTGAAACATGAAAACTCTTATGTAGCGATAGAATCATATTTTTAAATATATATATATATATATATATATATATATATATATATTAATTCCCAGCATGCTTCGTTCATGCGAATATGTAGTAGCACCAACGAAAAAAATGTATGTGTGTGTGCATGTAGTTTTATATTTAAATGAACACATGTACACACATATGTGCTTTTTTTTTCAAAAGAACATGTCTCTATGTGTTTAGTCATATATATGTATTCATATTTGAATATGTGCTTATGGTAATATATGTGTGTGCGTGTACACGTTTTATAAAGAATGTGTGTTCATGCAGAGATATGCTGATGGTCTGGCAGCTAACAAAGTAAAAAAAAAAAAAATGAAATCGTTCAACCGAGTTCGAATTGCAAAGGAATGTTTGTGTTCACTTATACTCCCAGCAATCCAACTTTTCTTCGTCCTCACCTCCAGATCTGGGTAAAACAATAGTGTAGATTAATCTCATTAGCCTTATTTGGCAACTAGCCTCAGAGAAAAATGTGAAGAGCCATGATCATATACATTTCGCGGGTATGGTACTTAAGGACGAAGATAAGGAGGGAGAGTGTACACTCACCTGCCCTCTAAGCTAGAGGAGACATCACTGTTGTTTTCGAGAAAAAAGTCCGGAGATTCGTTCCTTTCAGGGTATGCTCTTTTGTTATTCTTGCTCGCCATACGCCGTTCTCGAATATTCGTCAAGTTGTAGGAAACCATCTTTACATTGGTAGTCGAATATCTGAAAGTGAAATCAATAATAATTAGAAAGATAGATGAAGTGTGATCACGGGATTTTCTGGTGATATCTTTGGTAAGTTGCACATCCCTATCCCGCTGCTTCACATAATACGACAGTTTTAAGATGGTTGTTTGAATATCTGAAAGAAAAATCAGCAGGGTGTTACTATGATTCTTCATTGGCGATCAGACAACTTTTACCAGAAGCTTAGTACTATGCTCGCTGTATTTTCGGGAGATATCTCTGCTGAATACAAGACGGTTGAGCTCAACCTTTCAATGCAAAGTGAGCGATATAAATCGCTCCACAAGAAGATTAAGCACAATTGTTAATGACTTTTTGACTATGTAAAGTTAACGTCGGTCAAGTAAGGGGTGTGTGGTTTCGTGTCTTTCTTCGAATGTTTGATCTTCTTGCAAGGTTAATAGGACCCTTGACGACCTTCTCATATTTATAAAATCTCTCTGTCATCCAGTTGACGTTTGTTTATATCCTAAGTTCTACTGGATTAACTTTTTCTTTATGTTGACATACCAACTGACACTCTTTGAGGCCCATTTTTGTATTTGGCCGCTTTGAAGTTACCTTCTGTGTGAATCGTCAAGGTACCGTTTGATTTTGTGAGGTGACACCGAATATAGACTTTATTTTGGCATCTGTTAGGTGAACCCAATATGTATATGGGTCACCACAGATCAACTCTTTTTAGATAAAAGATTCTTGACAGATATTAAATTCAATTCAGGTTTCTGATATTTTCTGGCTTGAATCTCAGACTACATTAATACTGCAGCAATATTAAAAGGGAAAATTATTAGTATCAGACAATTCTTAAACAATTTACATTCGGACTACCGTCCTCAACTTTGTTGTTGTTATGACAACGTTTCGGCCGTTGTGCATCTCCTCAGGTAGATATCGATCCAGGTAATCTGCAGGGAATTCCAAAGAGAACACTTTATTTAATCCACGAGGGTAGGCTGCTCTCGTTCCACTGCCCATATCTAGGGATAGCTCATCTAGTTATTATTGTTAGTACTGCTCAGTTATTGTTCACCCTGTTTCCATACTGCCTCGCCCAGAGATTGAACGTACAATTACTATGTCACTAAAGTCCCGAATCAACACGTTAATCCACTGTAGAGTACTTGGAGCCTTAAACCTAACTGCCTGCCTGCTGGTATTTGTTATGCCCGGCTGTATTCACTTTTCCATTTCGTTACGGCTGCTGCTGCTGTTGAAGACTTGTTGCCATTGTTCTTACTTTCTTTATTAGCGATCATCATATTGTATTCTTTATAGCAATGATAAAAATCGAAAATGAGAAGCCCCATTTTGAAATATATTTGAATATATATGAAATAAAAGAAACTAAATATATTTATAGTGTGTGCGTGTGTATGTGTGTGTGCATCAAGGCTGGCGATTCGGATGTGTCAAAGAGAAGATGTACAGTACAGCCTAGACTTCAGGTTAATGGAAATCGTCAACGTTGAAGAGTAATCCATCTAAGATTAAGAAAACTAGCTGTATTGACGCTTTCAAATTCCCGTGGTCCTTTACCGACATCACAATGTTTTGGTCTTATATCCAAAATGTAGAAAAAGGCTCCATCACTGAAACTCTACCAGGTATTATGACCAGTCAGTGTCCATCCTGGCTCAACCTCCGCATTCTCTAAAAAGAGTGTATCCTTTTTGTTATGGTCCGGTTCCTTGTACCACGGTGATGGTCCACGGTAGAACCAAGAACCAAGAACTACGGAAGAATACGGATATGGAATAACACAGATATATTACAAACAGGAATATATACAGAGAAGTAGAACGTGTTAGTATGAACAATCAGGATTAGTAGTAAGTGTCTGAATGCGACTATGTTTCGGACTGCCTCTGACTCGACTGACTGACTCGCTCGCTCTGACTGACTGACTTCTGACGGACTTCACTCCAGACTTCAGACTGAACTCACTCCAGAACTTCAGACGGAAATCCCTGCTTCCTCTTGAGGCGCAGTATTTATTACGTATGGTATAGTCCATTATGTTATTATGGGTAAGGTCCCATAACACTTTTATTGTCATGCTGGATAGTAGCAACTTCTGTTTACCAAATCATTTTTGACGTAATACTTCGTTCACCCGATGAAGTTGCTGTCAATAAATCTCTGCAGTGATGGTCCTTCCATGTTCCAAATAGATCGTAATGGACGACACATATCATATCGAAATGAAAGACGAGGAAAACTGATTTTAAACCCCTGCTGCTTTTCGGCCATACCCAATGGGAAGCTCTGAGGAGAAATCCGGAGTCGAAGTCTCCTAGACAGTCTGGCTCCGGTGCCAAGCTGTATTGAGCTCTACTTTTCCCTTGGGCAAAGGCAGGAGCTGGAGAAACGTGTTACATGAGCAACTGACGCCTTCTCATAAAACTCTACCCAGAACTGGAACCTGGAGACGACAATCTAGTGTTGCCTCATCGCGACGGCAAAACATGGGAAGCAACAATCTATTGAGAGAAGGATTCGACCTCATTCTCGCTTCAAGGAGGTCCGCAAAAGTGACATGGACATCGAGAGGTGGGAAAACATCGCTAATTTACACCTAGAGCGAGGAGTGAAGAAACGGAGGTTTGCCGCCGGGGAAGAGTATGTTCGTCAGAAAGAAAACAGGAAGGTGAAACCGAAGGAGAGTGTCTTCACATGCATTCGTTGCAATCGAGACTGTCACTTCCGTGTGGGTCTGTATAGCCATAAAAGACCGTCATCAGTAGCTGAAGCATAACTCTTTGGGCGCAGATCGATAGTATGTCGAGGCCGACGAATACCACCCATAACATGTGCAGAATAATATATATTTTTTTGCTGTTACACTCGGTATATATATATATATATATATATATATATATATATATATATATTGGAAGTGCTATCTGCTGATCCGGAATCCTTTAAAAGTACTCTGGTGAAATAAATTATTATAATGGTACCTTAAAGTGGTCTATTTTTCGTAATCGTCAGGCCTGCGTCCAGCATAAAACAGCCTGTCGCCTCTGAGTGTTGAATTTAATGTTCACTTTTAGATTTAGATTTACATACCCTCTATCTCTGATATTGAGCACTTTATCCTGTAAATATAGCGGACCTTAAAACTATATTTCTTCATATATATACATTAAGAAATGGACAAAGTCCGACAATTTATTTATTAAAGACATTTTTTTTTATGTTTAACGTTCTTTTTTATAGATACAAGTATTTTAAGTAAATGGTCTGTTTATAATAAACAGTATTAAATAACATTTACCGGCCTGAATGTCCGAGAAATTTTCATAGAAAATATTCGTCCTTGGACAGGAATCGAACCTGCATCCTATACGGAACCGTCATTTACGCTGACGTGCCTAACCGATTCGGCTACCAAGGATATTATAAACAGCGCATTTACTTAAATACTTGTATCTATAAAAAAGAACGTTAAACATAAAAATGTCTTTAATATATATATATATATATATATATATATATATATATATATATATATATATATATATATATATATATATATATATATATATATATATATATATATATATATATATATATATGTGTATATATATATATGTGTGTGTGTGTGTATCTATGTATGCACATGTACGTGTGTTTCGGTACTCTCTACGTCTCATCTTTGTAAAAATGGGGACAACTATATTTACCTTGAAGTCTGTTCCGGAGTATTTTCAACTTTGTTATTCATTACTGCAAATATAATAATAATAATAATAATAATAATAATAATAATAATAATAATAAGAAGAAGAAGAAGAAGAAGAAGAAGATGACAGACAGTAGACAAGATACAAACAAATATAAATAATGAAAACAAGTGTTGAAAATGCACGCACGCACACACAGACATATATATATATATATATATATATATATATATATATATATATATATATATATATATGCATGTATGAGTGTGTGTGTGTGTGTCTTAATCAGGGTATATAAGAAGTTAGGTAAGAAAGTCTCTTAATATATCCCGTATTTTGACGACTTTTAAGATATATTTTATTCATTTTTAAGATTTGTGTAAGTACAGCTTTTCACTACGCTATATATATATATATATATATATATATATATATATATATATAACGTGTATTTACATCACACTAAGAATTTTCTTGTTCTTAAACTTGATTTCTTACAAAAAAAATGACATGACGCCCTTAAAGCTGATGATCTTATAATAAAATCTCATAATTTTTACATTCCAACGACGATGTATCAACAAAAGTACGCCTTAAACAGAAAGTGTTACTAATGTTAAAGATTATGGAACATATATGAGAGAGGAAGAGAAAAAAGAGACAGAGAAAGAGAGTGATTGATTGAGAGAAAGAAAGAAAGGAGAAAAAGAGTGATTGAGAGAGAGAAATAGAAGGAGAAAGCAAGACAGAGAAAGAGAGTGAGTGAATGAGTAAGAGAGAGAAAGAGAGAAAGTGAGTGAGTGTAAAAGAGAGAAAGATAAAGAAAGAGAGGGAATGAGTGAGAGATAGAGAAAGTGAGCCAGTGAGCGAGAGAGAGAGAGAGAGAGAGAGAGAGAGAGAGAGAGATGTCAAAATTAAATAACGACTTAGTAATTATGTTATTTTCACTGTATTCAAGAATTATAACAATCATACTAGTTTGAGTTTGAAATATTTGTTTCGTTTCTATTTTTATAAATATTTTCATAGTGATTATTATCCGGGGATTTCATAAATATTCACTGGGTTTCATTTTTAAATGTTTTTCTTTTTATTCTCCACCCCCCAAAACAAATTGTACATATGGGAACCAGTTAAAATTAATGACAGCATCTCTATCTTTTTGCTACATAGAGAAATTTGAGGTCTTGTGACGCCATTTGTGGCGAAATTGTAACGAGGTTCTCTGATCGTTCGTCGTTCCCTGCATCTATGGTGACATCCAAGGTTGAGTGTATTTGCATCTACGCCCAACTCGTTATGTGCTCAGGTTCTTCTCGGCAGTGTATCCCTTTCAACAAAAAATGAAGACAATTGTTTTTTTTAAGTCTCTCTGGTTGGGAAGTAACAACAATACGATTTATCACTTAGCCGGCTATCTTTCCCTTCGGCTGAATTGCTATCTCTCTAACTTCACTGGTCTCTGGGCTCAGCAACACCTGATTTCTCACCCCCGGACCTTCTCTCACTGACCGCTGGGCAGTTCTAACTCCTATGATCACCTACCTACTTCTATCACGGCTGGACCCACTTTCCTCCGAGTTTATGCCTCACTCTGCCTATATGGATAATCCTGGGGTCCCATCCACTTGTCTTCCGGAAGATTTCGGATCACTCAAAACCCACATAGGTGGTCAAATTTTCAAAGGACTACTTTTATGACTATCTAAAATCATTTATAAAATTTTTGTTTCCCAATTCAAAGCCAGATGTAGACATAATTCTCCCAAAACACTGACACCTAAATTTACTCAAAGATGAACTGGAGACAAAATCTCTATGAAACTCCAATAGCTGAGTAGATTTAAAAGGAAGGAATTTATCTCCTTATCTTACAAAGCTGTCTGAGAAATCATGTTGTTACAGCATTATTGTGGTGTAAGTAATGCTGTGATATGTTTGGTTCAGTAATCGTGGCTAGCTAAGTTTAAACTGAGAAAGATTGAAGAGCATCCTTCTTCTATCACCACATTTTGGTCTTGTGCCACATTTTTGTATTATCAAAATAAATAATGCGTTCCTCTATTTATGAATTTAAGTATACGACTTGATTGGCGGCTAGGTCTCATTTTCTTAAAATTGAAATAGTTAGATGTAACCTTAAGTTTTATGTTAACATTTTCTTCTCTCGCACTTCTTGCTTGTGGAACTCTCTTCTTGGTTTTTGCTTTCCAATCAAGTTTGGTCCTTAAAAAATTCCGCCATATCACGTTGAAACGCTGGTTTCCATACAATCACCGACGTTAAAGAACGTCGCACCTGGTCAGATGGGTGACCACTTGGGAATACAAGGTGCTGTAAGCTTGGATGTACAATGTGCATTTTTTTCGATCACTAGAACTTTTCACAAGTGGCAGAAACAAAGAATAATTTGTAAAATCCCGATTTCCTTAGACTCACATTGAAAGACCAAGTTAATCAACGTTGAGACTAGTTAGTAGCTACATGGGTGTTCACTTGGGAATACCAGGTGATGAAAGCTTAGGTATGCGTGTGATGTAAGGGATAATGGTTCGGAATTGTTAATCGGAGTTTTAATTCTCGTTGTCTTCGTTATATTCACTTACCAGCAAATACAATTGCGGAATAAACCTGTTCTTCCCAGGCTATGGTTTAATTAGTGAGGCCTGTTTTACTAACACCATTCCTATATCCCAACAGATTAAAAATAGAGTATAACTGCGTACAAGTATTTAGACTGTCATTAAACAAAAACAACCAAGTAATAATAAAAAAAAAATTGTGACTTATATACAGAAAATTTACTCACGGCAGGGAAAATACTTCTTAAGTTTCGCTCGACAGCAATACAACAGTATGCATAATAAAAAGAATATGACCAGTAAACACACAACAACGACTATGGCAATGTCTCTTGGGCTTAGTCCAGCGAGTGCCAGGGGAAGAGCTGTAAAATAAATAAACAATAATTCATTGTGTTATCAAAGATAGGACTCACTTCTGCCGTTTCACTACGATTCACAATCTAAACAGTGTGAGCACAATACGTGTGAAATCAAGAACAGTTAATCAGTATGAAAAAATTTTGTTTGGCTCTCTAAGACAATGAGTAGACAAGAAGAATTGAAAATAAATGATAACCCATCAGTTAGATTCGAACACTCATCCTTAGTGAAGCACACAAACGCAAAGTTACATGAATATAACGTCTTTCAAGATCAAATCTAACATACAACTCATCACTACATTCCACGATCTCTCTTGCTCTTTTTCGCTTACTCCATATATATATATATATATATATATATATATGAAATATCGCACATTGTTCTGATGCTAATAACATAAAGCTTGATGCATGTTAACACACACACACACATATATATATAGCATTAAGTTGTAAGAAATTTTAGGTTCCAAAATTGCTGGTACTTTTTCCTCAGTTTACTGGTGGGAAAGGATTTTAGGCAGATAGTTAATTAATGTGGAGAAAATTATCACTTAACTGCGTGGTGTTGTTTTGGTCATGCCGACTTCGAAGTTTCATGAGCGCATTTCAGTAATATTTTCACTCTTCGGGGCAGTTGGTTTCTCTGAAGAGTGAAAGCATTACTGCAATGCGCCCATCAAACTTCGAAGTCAGCATGACCAAACCAACACAACGCAGTTAAGTGCTAATTTTCTCCATATTATATATATATATATATATATATATATATATATATATATATATATATATATATATATATATTGAAGATCATAAAACAATGTGGAAAATTTTATTAATGACGCTTTTCGCTAGAAAAGTTTATGCTTTCTTTGGCGTCTTCAGTTTAAAATGGAAGAAAAACATAACTGTGTGTGCGGAAAATGCCTTAGACTCTCTGGCGATAAGTGGGTATCATAAATCAAATTAATTATTTTAGCTTGTGTTTATTGACTAGCTTCAAAAGGGTCACACGTTCAATGTAGAATACTATACGAATTTGCCGAGGCAGTCACGAAAGTCAATCAAGACCAAACGCTCAGGAACATTGACGAATGGTGTCTTGTTTTATCAGTACAATATCCCAGCACACATATCATTGGTTTAAATGGCTGCTGCGGGTGGCTGTGTGTTTGAACTAGTTGATCACATTCGAAATTCTCCTGCATTGGTCGCATCTGACTATCATCTGTTCCCCAACACTTGGCTGGGAACGAGTATGGCAGTAATGATGAAGTACAACTCTGAATTTCATTGTACACAATGTAATCGTCAGGTGCTGATTGAAAAAGTTTTGTATAAAAATGTTTGTAATAAATGGCGAGTAAGTATTATTGTAGATTGCATATAAGTTTCTGCAAGTTGATATATTCTTAATTTGATTTGTATATACGGCGTGTTTATTATCGTCGTGTTAAGAATTAAAGCTTAGTTTCTTGTATTGTTTTTTTTTATAATAGATGTTTGGGCTAAATGAGACAGAGTTTATTGTTTTTATTTTTCCAGATTGGTTTGGAATATCTGTAAACAGTGAATAGCATCGTGAAGCCTAATCCTTACAGTTTTAGAGCTGAGAAATTTAACTGGCAAAACGGGTGAAAACCACCTGAATATTGATAAAAAGAATCATGATCTGTGCCGAGCATCGAAATGCCGCAAATCACGACAACTACTCAGTGCCCTTTGAAGACCGGGAAAACAATAAGAGATAAAATGGAAAGATGCAACGGAGACTGCGAATCTGTGGCTTGCGGAAAAGAACACAGCAGACGTTCTTATTGCCTCCGTACATCAGAATACATCCACCAACTGCAGGAGAAAGAGATGGATGACCCAGGCAAGGAAATTGGTTTTACAATTTCCACCATGAAGCTGTCCTTGAATGAGGAGCCTATGAATTTAAGCGCAGTTAGCGGTAAGATCTCTCCAATTTACAGTTGAAATGGTCAGATATAACCATAAGTTCTCTTTTTTTCTTGCTTCTCTCTTGTGGAATTTTCTTCCTGATTCTTGCTTTCCAGTCAAGTTTGATCTTCAAAAATGTAAATGTCAATCGTTATCATCTGCTTTAATATCTGTTTTATGTTTTTATTGTTCCCGCTCTTTAATAATCTTTTTCTTTTTCTTATATTCTTTCACTCACAGTAACCTCCATGCATCTTAGTGACTTTGTTGCCTTGCTCGAGTTGAAATGATTAAGAAGAAAAACAAGATAAAAGAATAAAAGCAAGACCATTATGCAATGCACCGTTGAAGGTGGACGTAGGATAGGGCGACTAACGCAAAAACTGGTTGGACACAGTCAAAAAAAATGGACACATATGACTACCAGAATTGTTGATGGCTGCCGTTAACAGGCTGTGTTAGCGTGGCTTCTGCCTTGGGATCCGCCCTACGATTACAAAAGTCAAGGAGATGATGATACTTATCCAGCGCTGTCTAACTCCCTGACATCGAAACAGCTTGAATAATAATGGTAACCATTTCAATACAAGAAACATTCGACATACATTAACCAAACTGATAGCGTTACTGTCGTTTGAACTTTATAAAACCTTTTACTTATGAAGAGTTATTTTTTTAAGGAATCTAAGTTTCTCAAGTTCACTGGCTGTTATTCCCTCATTCTAGTATTGATGGGGGTTTCCTTCCAATCCTTTTGTTTAAGGTAGTGTGGAAATTCAGCATCTTGATTATATCATTATTTTCCATTCTAGCCACAAGTGCTATCCATTTTTGTTGTTATTGCTGAAAGTCTTCCGTCGATTTCGTAGTTGTTCTAAAAGAATTAAATTGAAATTATATAACATTAAACAGTTAATACCAATGCTTGACAATGTTTCATCTTATAAAAATATAAATAAAATAATACATTTACCTTTTAATGGCAGTAGAACATTCAGTGCAGTTATAGATATTTACTAAATTTAGTTTAATTTGGCACAAGACTGAACACACGGGGCTCTGAAGGAGAATAGTTTGGTTTATGTGGTTTATTTTGTTTTACGGCATATCAACCTCAATGGGCTATTTAATGCCGGCAAAACTTTTATTGCTGGCAATGTTTTTCTTCAAAAGTCTATTTTTGACAATATTTTTTCCTTGAAGAAAGGTCATATTTTTTTTCAAAGAATGTATAACTGTTTGTGTTGCTGGTAATAATTTTTCCTTCAAAAATTATTGCTGTAATAATTTTTTTAAATTACAAAGTATTTCTGGTATTAAAACCTATTTTTACACAAGTTTGGGTGTTAACTATTTGCCCATAGCTGGGACCCTAACAGGTGCTACCACCTCAGGTCAGGGTGGACCTGGGAACATCAGCAATTAAGAGGCGGTTCCACACTCCTCAAAACCTCCTGATCAGAGGCCTTGCTGCTGGACGTAGTTTAACGTCATACCCAGGACATTGAGGGAGAATAGAACGAGATTTGAGAGTTTGGGGTTTTAACCATTATTCTCTTTGAATATTTTCTGATTAAGTTTTTTTCTCTACTACTGAATCAGATGGAGAGAGTTGAATTTTCTGGGAAAAGAAATGATGACATGAATAATTTGGTTCGTCCCCCAGTTATGGATTAAATAGCAAGACATTTCTGGAAGAATTATTGTAATCTAAGAAGTTGTTAATTCAATCACGAAAAAAGAAATCTATTCCTACGATCCCAATAATATTTGTCAGTTTGAAATGACCTATAAAAAACAAATCAAGCTATAAAATTCAATGAATTATTTGAAATGCTACCCTACTATTTTTAGACAGGTTGAGTATTTTATTTTCAGAATGGGAGAGATTTCCAAAACCTTTCACGTACTTTAGAGTTCACGGATTTTAACGCTTGTAGCAAACGATATAAAGAAACTGTTAACGCTAATGTACACGAAAGAAAGAAATATTAAGGCTAATGGCGGCGAAAGAAAGAAATATTAAGGCTAATGGCGGCGTGAGTGGTGCAAGTGATATTAATGCGAAATTTCAATCAGCGAGTTCAAATACTGGGTTTGCCTGTTCAGTTTCGCATTACTACCCTTGTGAAAAGCACGGACTCATTTCTTTCCCCCAGTCTAGCCAAAGAAAAAGAAAACGTCCAAACCATGAAGAAAGTAAAAGGAAACCACTCTCTTATCTTTTCCAGAAAGCAATTTACAGATAAAGAAATTGATTCTGCGGAGAGTCATAACCGCCTACATTCTGAAGTGACGTCGTATTTGAACAAAATGCAAAGACGTTATCAAATTATACATTTTATTACTGATTAATGCAATTGTTCATATTTTTACTTAAGTAATATCTTCCATTATTAGTGATTTTAATTAGAACTACTGTACCCTGAGCATTCAACTGAAGATAATTTAGTAGCCTTAGATTGTTTAAGAATATGGTCGTTGACTTAAGATTTAAGATAATACAAACAAATGCAATATTCAATTTGGCCTTAATCTAATACAGAAAATCTTTTTGCGTTGGTTTGAAGAATTTTGCAATATATCAACAATTGTTGAGTTATTTAATGCTGATTTGTTTTTTGTTATAGTTGAGTCTATAGGTAAACATTGGTCGGATTTATATTTGATTCTATCGGTAAACATTATTTGTATTTATTTGTAAGTCTGTAGGTAAAGATTGTTTGGGGTTATATTTAGCTCTATTGATAAATATGTCGTGTTCATCATTGTGTGTAAGCTATCTCTCGCAGAGGGCTAATTGGGTCTCCGGGTCAAAACTAAAAGCACCTCTAGTCCAGCTTAGAAAACAGAAATGATAATTTTGAAGAAATAACTTTGAATTTTGGACAAAAGGCTGATTTGGGCTGAAAAGCCGATTTGGGTCGAAATTCCAGTTCAGGCCTAAAATTGAGTTCTTCAAATCACAAATTACGTGGAACTTTAATTGAGTTCTTCAAATCACAAACTTTGTGAAACTTCAAAACCTCACGTCACAAAACCTCTCGCTTAAAGTCTGATGCCTTGGCATTTTGAAGAAATAAAATCGATTTCCTGAATTCACAAAGGTTTGGAGATATTTTTAATTTCAAAAGAGTGACAAAAATTTAATAAAAAACAAACAAACTTTGATTTAAAAGTATTAATCTCTTGGCGTAAATAAATATTTGTGAAAAGTAACATTACATTATTTGGGGTGAATTAACAGAAAGATCCAAACTTCACTGTATACTACATTATACTAGCCTTGGACAGAGTATAAGGTTAGTAAATATTTAAAAAGCAAGTACTACTAAACAGTAAATTGTATTCTCCACTGAACAAGTCTTGTGCCAGACTCTAAACTAAACTTAGTAAATACTCAATCTCTTTTTCGTAACTGCGAGTGATGGTTAACATACTAGGGTAGCAGAGACGTCACATGTGGGTAAGCGTTCCGTTATTTTAGTCTTGTTTCCAAATTTGCATATGCTTACTAAGCGTTTAGTGTAAAATCTACTCTAGCTTCAGTGACAAGACATGCACAACATTTTCAAACAAACAATATGTTAAATGTTAAATTATCACTCAAAGCTGCTTTGCAAGCTTCTACCGGATCAGGTTAAAACTGCGTTACATATTCGTATATAAGTCGATTTTATGTTGAGGTCAACGCTTGATTTAGCACCACCGCCAATTAAAGATGTGAAAATGAGGGATTCGTCGAAATACGAGCAATATGCAATATATATATATATATATATATATATATATATATATATGTGTGTGTGTGTGTGTGTGTGTCATCGGCCATTGAGTTTTGGTGTTAATAAAATATTACTCGATATAATATAACAGAGCTAGAAATTATGTTTTAATAAAGATACATTTTTTCCTCACCAGTAGCACAACTGAATTGAGACTAAAAATGCATGGAACTCGGTGTCGTGCTAACAGTGAGTAAAAGTGCTCAATATCGGGGATAGTTCGTATGTAAATGTCCGTCTACTTTTATATATATATATATATATATATATATATATATATATATATAGAGAGAGAGAGAGAGAGTTAACATAGCAATCAATATTGGATGGTAACTGTCAGTTTCACACTTGAAGGATGAAAATGACACAAACAAACATATATATATATATATATATATATATATATATATATATATATATATATATACACACAGATGGAATGAAATTCAGATAACACACTATTCTTAAACGCGTGCTCAGTACCGAGTAAACAAAATAGTATCTATTCAAAATTATGGTATATGCATGTTATAACACGCATATATTATAATTCTGAATAAATATTACAAACACACACACACACACACATATATATATATATATATATATATATATATATATATATATATATATATATATATATATATATATGTATATTGATAGAAATCTTATAAGTATAACAAACTATACTCGTTCGGAAAACCTTCGGTGTCTTGATTTGCAAATAATCAAACCAATACCAAAGGGGAAAAAAGATTTAAAATAAAGAAAGAACCAAGAACATGTACGTTAACCGTCTAGCATGCAAGTCCAAGAAAAAAAAAACCCGATGCGAGTACGCAAAATAACTAAATAAATAAAGCCAGTCTTCCCTGACGATCCGCTTAGGTGAAACCTTGGTAGGTATGTCTGGCTCTCTAGGTTTAACTATATATATATATATATATATATATATATATTGACCACTAATATTATCTACACACACACACATATTATGATATATTTTCTGTTGATATCATTTAACACGTCATCTCAAATAGGAATACAAGTTAGATTCATGTCGGATAACGCATATTTTCTATGAAATTTCTCAAACATTCTGTCCGGTAAATATAATTAATACTGTTTAATTAACAAAACGAGCATTTAATTAAATTGTATCTATGAAAATAACATATAAATGGAAAATATATTAAATAATTGTCCGACTTAATCTATTTCATTATATATATATATATATATATATATATATATATATATATATATATATATATATATAAAACATAAAAGGCTTCCATACTTAATACTTCTCGTTTTCATTCTCGCGTGGCCATGTGTGACGTTACGAGCTGCGATGCGATTTTCGCTTCCGCGTCTCGTATACACAAGTTTGTCGTTGCTTTGAAATTTTTCATGCAACAAAAACAGGCTATCATTATTGTTTCGTCCGTGTATTGTTTGATATATTGAAATGTAATTGTCATCTTTGATAGTGGCTTATGTAAGCCGAAAGCTTAGATAGGATTTACACATGTATCAATATGGTGATTTTCTTTCGTCTTTCAATGATAATGTTATTAAGCTTCGAAGACAATATGAAAGGAACTTAAAATAAATAGACACAACTTGTCTATATTATTTTATGAAACATGCATCAATATATATATATATATATATATATTCATTATATATATATATATATATATATATATATATATATATATATATATATATATATAGATAGATAGATATATAGATAGATAGATAGATAGATATCATATTATTAAAGACACGAACACTTAACAATTCATGAGGTTACATTTATTTCATCAGGGCCTTAAAAAAGGCCACAAGCCATCTGACTTTCAAATTGAATAGTAATTATTGCTCTGTCTCTGTCATATATCTCTCCCTGGATTTATATTTTTTGGGAAATATCCATATTGATTACTAATATTATCATTATATATATATATATATATATATATATATATATATATATATATATATATATAAATTCCCAGATCAAATTTTTAAATTTGGATTTTTTAATGTAACTATAACAACAAGAACATTTCGATTTCATTTTTGCCTTGAAAAAGTCGGAAGACGAAACGCGTCGGCAAAATCTAAGATCTTTTTTCCAATTGTCATTTGACATATATACATATATATATATATAATTTACATAGAAAGGAATTAAAAATGACCTCATTTGAATGGTCATTTCTCTTCGCAAGAAGAAATCTAACTTGTATAGATTTTCAACACCGATAAATAAAAATATTAAAAAAATATATTTATATATGCTCTGTTATAATAAATACATTGAGCTCTCTTTGTGGCTCAGTTTTAATATTCTATATCACTAGGATTCACTTAGATTACGGATTTTACACACACACACACACACACACACACATATATATATATATGTATACATACATACACACCCACCTACGCATATACACACACACACACACACATATATATATATATATATATACATATATATATATATGAATAGAGATAACATTTTCTGTAAGTGAACTATTGGGTTGTACGTAAAAATTGTAGCGTTGAAAGCGTTTGAATAGGCAATTTTCTTTGAGTGAGATTCATGGCATATATGCATATACTGAAAGGTAAATTTTAATGTATGTTTCTATTCGAATCGTTTTGGGAGGTTCTGAATTAAAAAAATATGTCGAAAGTGAAAATGAAGAAAAATGAAATGTGTTTTTGTCTTTCGAAGGTTTTTTTTATATTCCCGCAAATTACAAACAGCAAAAAAAGAAAAAAAAAAGAAAAAAAGATGTGTACCATTTATAGAGATGGTGCCGTAGCTGAGAACATTATTCATACGGGGTTCGCTATACTCAGAGGTGAGATTTTGATCTGGAAATCCGAGAACTTTCTGTCAGGTTTGTAGTCATTTGTTGATGACCAAATCGAAACTGTTTAAAAACAAACCAGGTCACACAACACGGGACATCGCGGAGATACTCCTCATCTCGAAGGTGCGTTGTAAAGTATTTGAAAATAAATGATGCCTGAGTCCTTCATGGTTTAATGAATAATAATTAATGGATTGCATTTTCATTGGTGATTCTCTTCCTCAAAACTAACAAAACCGACATGCTTTAAGCGGCGATTAAGGCGCTGAAAAAGTCTACAACAATGTGGAGCTTAAATGTCATGAGGAAAATAAAATGAACCATCGTTAACCCTTCCACAAGTCGGTGCGCATCTGAAGAAGTCGATGTCGTGTATCTAGTGGGATTGAAGTGGTATTGTGCCGAATGCAGACAATTACTGTCTTCAGTTGGACTGATTAAAGGCAGCAATCGAGATTGTCTAATTGAAAAGATGTTTTCTGTTAGGACAATGCCATAACTTAGAATACCATAACTTGCAGAAATTGCTACGACTCTTCCAATTGAAAAGATTTCCATCAGAGCAATGCCATAACTCAGGATTCTTTGCAGAAATTGCTACGACTCTTCCAATTGAAAAGATTTCCATCAGAGCAATGTCATAACTCAGGATTCTTTGCAGAAATTGCTACGACTCTTCCAATTGAAAAGATTTCCATCAGAGCAATGCCATAACTCAGGATTCTTTGCAGAAATTGCTACGACTCTTCCAATTGAAAAGATTTCCATCAGAGCAATGTCATAACTCAGGATTCTTTGCAGAAATTGCTACGACTCTTCCAATTGAAAAGATTTCCATCAGAGCAATGCCATAACTCAGGATTCTTTGCAGAAATTGCTACGACTCTTCCAATTGAAAAGATTTCCATCAGAGCAATGTCATAACTCAGGATTCTTTGCAGAAATTGCTACGACTCTTCCAATTGAAAAGATTTCCATCAGAGCAATGTCATAACTCAGGATTCTTTGCAGAAATTGCTACGACTCTTCCAATTGAAAAGATTTCCATCAGAGCAATGTCATAACTCAGGATTCTTTGCAGAAATTGCTACGACTCTTCCAATTGAAAAGATTTCCATCAGAGCAATGTCATAACTCAGGATTCTTTGCAGAAATTGCTACGACTCTTCCAATTGAAAAGATTTCCATCAGAGCAATGCCATAACTCAGGATTCTTTGCAGAAATTGCTACGACTCTTCCAATTGAAAAGATTTCCATCAGAGCAATGCCATAACTCAGGATTCTTTGCAGAAATTGCTACGACTCTTCCAATTGAAAAGATTTCCATCAGAGCAATGTCATAACTCAGGATTCTTTGCAGAAATTGCTACGACTCTTCCAATTGAAAAGATTTCCATCAGAGCAATGTCATAACTCAGGATTCTTTGCAGAAATTGCTACGACTCTTCCAATTGAAAAGATTTCCATCAGAGCAATGTCATAACTCAGGATTCTTTGCAGAAATTGCTACGACTCTTCCAATTGAAAAGATTTCCATCAGAGCAATGTCATAACTCAGGATTCTTTGCAGAAATTGCTACGACTCTTCCAATTGAAAAGATTTCCATCAGAGCAATGTCATAACTCAGGATTCTTTGCAGAAATTGCTACGACTCTTCCAATTGAAAAGATTTCCATCAGAGCAATGTCATAACTCAGGATTCTTTGCAGAAATTGCTACGACTCTTCCAATTGAAAAGATTTCCATCAGAGCAATGCCATAACTCAGGATTCTTTGCAGAAATTGCTACGACTCTTCCAATTGAAAAGATTTCCATCAGAGCAATGTCATAACTCAGGATTCTTTGCAGAAATTGCTACGACTCTTCCAATTGAAAAGATTTCCATCAGAGCAATGCCATAACTCAGGATTCTTTGCAGAAATTGCTACGACTCTTCCAATTGAAAAGATTTCCATCAGAGCAATGCCATAACTCACGTTTCTTTCCAGAAATTGGTATAGGTTATCCAGTTGAAAAGATATCTTCTTAATGGCACATTAACGTGGTGTAATGGTTAGCAAGCTTATCTCACAAAGTCTACTACGACTGAATAGTGAGTTCGATCCTCCATGCGTGTCTCAAACTTTCGGCCTTGGAACAACGAAAACTACGCTTTGAAAATCAGGACATCTCTACATAGTGTAATGGTTAGCAAGCTTGTCTTACTAGAACAATTAGGACTGTATTGTGGGTTTGATCCTCACTAGGTACTCCATACTTTCGTCTCAGTGTCACATTTAAGATGCAATCAGAAAATCACTAAGGGCACGTCGACGAAGTGTAATGGTCAGCAAACTTGTTTCACTAGATCAGTTATGACTGAATAGTGAGTTCGATCCTCACTAGGTGCTCCATACCTTCGGCCTTGTTCACAATCTAAGATACACTTAGAAAGCTACATTTTCTAGTTGATTAGAAATAAATATTTAGTTTCTGATTGATAGAAAAGAATGAGTGACAAAATTGAAATTCCTATAATTTGCGACCCTAGTTTTGTACATTATACTCGGACTTACGACAAAATAATCCTGTCCACTACATTAGTGAACTTTCTGCTTTGAAAGCAATGTTTAGCAATTTTATTTTCTAATTTATATATATTTTATGTTGTTCAAGTTTACTATTATTAAGTGGCGAACATTTTCGGGCTTGAAACGAACATTTGCTCTCAAGCCTTTCCACTGTACTCCAATCATAAGCGTTGACAGCGATTTCCTCTTTATTTTTGTTTTAAGAAATCGAATTATATACGGATTTATATCGCATTTTCTTGTGATCACAGGCGAAAAAACAAACAAACAACAAATAAACCCACTAAAATGTTTAAAGAAAAAACTCACAAAAACAGAAATAAATTACACCGAAAAATAAATGATATTAGAGCGTATCAAAGCAAAATACAGTTTTTTTCAAAGAGCTTCACTCCAAAGTTTATTTCATGCACAGATCTAACGACTATATGTATCATAATCAGTTGATATTTACCGATCTCTCCACGAAGGCGGGATATGCACTTACATATAGGCCAAAAACAAAAATTGATTGCTTAGTCCTTGAGATCACTATCACGTTGGCATTGGTTACCACGAACCTCCCTTCTTTAGTTCAATGAGGAATGTGCTTCTGCAGGATTGGAATTGCTGGGACGAAGCACACCTCACAGCTTAATAGGGTGGGGATCTGATTTTACTTTAGCATCCCAGTCCGAAGTACAGAATGAGTCGAATCTACTTTTTGCTTCAAATATTGTAAATTGCAGAGACAAGTCCAGATATTTTACCAACTTAAGGGTATAGCTTGAATGCTGCGTCTCAAAGCTGATGAAAATAAAATTCGGTAATTCTAAAAGAAAATTACACAATATCTAAACCTAATGAATTTTAATACTTTTAATCATTTTAAAGGTGGTGACTCGTCCCGTGAAATAAAGCCCCGAATTAACGACCATCAGTTGTTGATTACAATGCTTTAAGATTCAAGAGATACAAGAACCTGAGTTCTAAACTCCTCAAATCTTTTTAGAAAAGATTGATGAGTTCAACAGCATATCACTCCCTGTTGGGTTGTCTAATATCGGATGCGAATCTTAACTGACACCAACCAAAATAAATCGCCAGATCAGTAGACACGTTTTTGGTTTACTCTAGAGTGTAAAACAAGCATAGGTCCAGATTACACTAGAGTGTAAGAAAGGGTTCCAATTACACTCAAGTTAAAAAGGTATAGAAAGTTCAGTTTACACACGAGTGTCAAAGACGGTAGTTAAATCTCAGGTTAACCTCGAATCAAAACGATAGATATCAGGAGATTTACACTTGAGTCAAAAAAGGTACATATAAGTTCGGTTTTACACTGCTGTTAAACAAGGAGTATAAAACCTAGATAAAAGTTGGATTTTACACTAAAATAAAAATGTTTGACATATGTCCGGTTTTACACTCGTGTCAAAAAGGCAGGCATAATATCGTTTACACTAGAGAGTAAAAAATGTAAGAAAAGTCCGTTTTTACACTAGACTGAAAAAGTTAGACATAGGCCAGGCTTACACTATTCTTAAGCAAGTATATATAAGTTCAGTTTACACAAGAATATCAAAAAAGAAGGTGATTCAAAACGGAAAACATAGGCCCGGTTTTAAACTAGAATAAAAAAAGGTAGACATAAGTCCGGCTTACACTATTGCCAAATACGTAGAAATAGGTTCAGTTTATACTAATGCAAAAAGGTAGACATTAGCCGACTTTATATCAGCGTCTACAACTATTCACCAAGAATATAGCCCCTTTTTGAAAGGTTGAAGGGATGTTCTAACCTTTCTGGCTAAAAGAGACATTGAGAAAATAAGATGTATTAAGATTTCAACAGACGGTCATTTTGGTTTTCGTTAATAATTTAATACACGCTTTGTTGTTAATATTGTTAGTTGCTGAAAGAAAATTGTCAGCTTCAAGACATTGTTCCAGTCTATATCACCAACACACTGATATTACCCGGTTGTTATTTGTGCATAAATGAAACATTACTAAAAAAAGCCACACAATACATGAATACTTCTTTGAAACTGGCCTACCTGTAGCATTTAGCGACAAAGTTCTCAGTGTAATAAAAACAGTGGTTGTCTCTGAATAGATACACAAGAATTTTTTTTAATTTTTATAATATGAATCATATTAAAACAGAAAATAACAAAATTGCCTCATATTGTCTACTTTAGGTTTTTGTTAAAAAAGAATTACTGACTGGAAGTATTTTACTTTAAAAAAAAAATTGCTGCATGCAGATTAAAGTCCAAGATTTAAAAAAAAAATGACACTGGCAGCCGTTAGCCTAGTTTCTTCGTATCTGCCGGAAATACTCGTGTATAAGTCGACTTCACGGGTAGTGCGACCCCTGAATATTTTTGTACAGATTTTAACTCGTCAGAAAAATTACCTGTGTGTGGTAAGCCGCTCACCGAAAGTGCATAATTTACAGCCTATTCCAAAAAAAATTACCTGTGTATAGTGCGCCCCCGTATTTTTGTGCAAAAAGCTGATCCTAAGAACCCGCATTATACTCGACTATATGCGGTGCGTCTGCAAAACTTTATACTCTCTCACTGCAGGTGAAATGTATTAGGTCTTTTATACTGAAGAACACCTTTAGTATTGAAATGAATACTTCAGTAAAAGAGGAATTATTATTATTATTATTATTATTATTATTATTATTATTATTATTATTATTATTATTATTATTATTATTTCCTTTGATTTCTGTTGTATACTTATTTCCTACCGGGTCCCAACGAGCGACCGAAGGTCAGAAATGGCATCATGACATTTTCCGCTGAGGATTTTTTGAAAAAAACCCCCAAAAAAACAAAACAAAAAAACTAAGATCACATATTTTACATAGATGAAACCCTTCGTAAGGTATGAACTGTATCTGTGAGTAATTTGTTTTGTATTTCTTTAAGGCCCGGGTTACCAGGAATCCCTTCAATATGCCTATCGGAATATTTTATCAATCAATGCGTGGGTTCCAACTACAACTTGAATTCTTGACGTCCTCATGTGTCACATTTTTGAGATTTCGATTGCTAGGTCATCAAAGATACATTACAATTTACAGGGACTGACACATTAATAAGAAGACACATTATATTTTTATGTTTTTGTGATTTCTGATGACGATCTCTTGGCGATTAGCTTTCATTATTCTGTCTGTGTATATTGTAAAGTCCCATAAATTTGTTACAGTTCCTATCTCTATAACCAGATTTGGGTTGTGTTCATACCAATTTCTTGTAGTTTCCATTCTTTAAAAGTTGCAGATTTTCCAATACAGATATTGGACCACTAGGTCATAATGGATTTTACATTCAATAAGTGCCAATACCGTTCAACCTGGTGAAAGATGGTCAATTATTTCTGGATATTTATCACAGAATCTGCATTTTGGGCTAACACAATTTTTCAGTATGTCTTCTTAGTAATTTCGAGCATTGTTCCTGTGCGGCAAGAATAAAGCCTTCGGTTTGAGCTCTTAACCCTGCACTAAGTAGCCACTAATGGGTACGGGATTTGTCTAAAACAGCTTGTTTGCTACGGGGATAATATTGACCATGCAGGGGCTTATCTTGCTATTATTTCTGTATTTGGTCCATTGCATTTGCTTTTTTTTTCTTTTTTATAATTATTTCCTTGATCATTTTCATTTAAAAAAAAGAAAAAAAAAACAAGCAAAAACTCAGTTTATTATTATTATTGCTAAACATTTTTCAAGTGAAACTCTGGTGTTATTGCTCTGTTTTTTCCTCATTAATATTGGTTCTGCAGTTTTTCTAAAACACAGAGAATACTGACACTATATGTTTTTATCATTATCTTGTGGTTTGAATGGGCAATTGGCAATATTGTAGGAAGATGAATATCTTTTTAAGGAGTTCTTGAACATCTTCCGTGGCATCTCTTTTGTCTTGGACGGTATATCGGACAGTAAATTCTTCCTCTATTTTCAACTAGTGTCTTGCCCGGAATAGGTGTGTCTTTTGGGGCAAGGCTACCTTTCAAGTTACGTCTACACTCTAGAAGATTTGATGTAAGTAATGAAGTATTCCAATGTCCAATGAAAATGGTGCAGTTACAAGACTGAGGAAAGAGTTCTTGTGGGGGTAGAGATAAAGAAGGAAAGGAAAATGAAAATGAAAGAAAGAGAAAAAAGAAAGAGAAAAACGAAAGAGAAAAAAGAATAAAGACGGAAAAGTAATAAAAATGTGAAAAAACTAAAAGTAAATGAAAGAAAGAGTAGAAAAAGAAAGTAAAAAAGAGAAAGAAAAATATGGAGGTTGAGATAAAGAAGGAAGGGGAAATGAGAGAAAGAGAAAAGAAGAAACAGAAAAAAAATAAAGACGAAAAAGGAAAGAAAAATGGAAAGAATAAAATAAATTAAAAAAAATAGAGAATAGAAAAATGAGAAAGATTAAAGATAAATGAAAGAAAGAGAAGAAAAAGAAAATAAAAAACAGAAAGTAAAAGTACAAAGGAAAGAAAAAAGAAAGAAAGTGGAGAATAAAAAAAGACAGATACATGAAAAGGAACGAAAGAGAATGTCTATAAAGCCGAGAAAATGAGAATGACAAAAAAAAAAAAAAAAAAACGAAAGAAGATACAAAGTAAATGAAAGAAAGAGAAGAAAACGGAAGTGAAATAGAGAAAGGATGAAATCAATGAAAAAAGCGCAGAATACAATAATGAATAAAAGAAAAGTGAATGAAGTAAAAAAAAAAAAGAAAAGTAGAAAGGAAGTACGGAAATGAAAGCAAAGAAAAAAGGAAAGAAAAGGGAACAGGAAGAAAATGAGGAAAAATCGACAGAAAGATAAATTCAAGGAAAGAAAGAGAAGAAAGAGAAAAAGAAAAGAAAGAAGGAAGAAAAAGCAAAAATACAAGGAAAGTAAGAAAAAGAAGAAAAAGAAATGAAAAAGAAAGAATTCTAAGAAAAAAATGGAGAAAAGAAGGATGGAATATGAGAAGGAAAGGAAAAAATAAGAAGAAAATAGAAGGAAAAGAAAAAAGAGATAATAGAAGAAAGAAAGAAAAAGAAAGAGAAAAAATTAAAAAAAAATTCAATGTTTCCCATCAAATGAATAATGAAAATGCTTTGAAAGAGTTTATCTGCAAATAAAATATAACAATTTGTGATATTATCAGAAGCATTTTCCGATATCAAAGCATTTTATAAAAAAAGGGATATTTTACCTCGGACAACGCATTCATCAGGATATATGCTTCCTTGCTGCAATGTAACCATTCCTCCTATGCAGGCATCACAGAAGAAAGAACCGTTTTTGTTTTGGTAAAATCCAATGCCGCATGGGATGCAAGAATTAGTTTTCAAACTAAAGCGATTGCCAGGTCTACAAATCACTAATAAGCAGAAAAAAGATCTATGTTTAATCTCTTGTAAACGTCAAGTTAATTTCTTAGAAAGACATATACTTAATTATTACAGCAATCAAAAATAGATTGTCTGAACCCCCCCCCCCAAAAAAAAACAAAACAAAAAAAAAAAACTAATGAAAATGTCAAAGAAAAAACCTTTGCATTCATCTCTCGAGACTGAGAGTACGGCCATCGTCGTCTCTTCTGGCGGACAATCGATACAGCTTGTCTGTCCGTAATTTGGCTGGTACGTTCCTTTCGGACAAATTTCAACATTTTTGGTTGTAGTGTTTAAGAAAGTTCCAGGGACGGGCTGAATTAGAACTGAAAAAAAAAAAAAAAAAAGAAAAAAGAAAGAAAAATACATTCACTCTATTTACAAAGTTCGGATTATTGTCCTCATCTTTATTGTCATATTCACGGCGTTTCGGTCGTTATAAGTTCCGGCGTTCTTCAGGTGATATATGTTGGAATTACGAACCGAACTCTTTATTTAATCCACGAGGGTAGACTAAATAAAGGGTTCGCTTCGACATTCCAATTTATATCACATGAAGAAGGCCGGGGCCTACCACGGCTGAAACGTCGTGAATATGGCAATGAAGATGAGGGCAACAGACCGAATGATATAAGCAATATAAATATATAAAATACCTCATCTGAAGACATATAGACAGATGTTAAAGAAAACATTATAAATTAGGTTACAGTTTCGAGTTGTTTCATGGTGTGTTGCTAGAATTCATATTAGACAAATGATGTTTGCCGAGGAAGAGGCTGACTGGATTGAAGGTGAAGGCATACAAAGCTGACAATATCTGTTGAGCTATATTTTTAATCAGTTCATGCCAATCATAGTGACGATGCCACTAGAACCCTGGGAGGTGACAAGGAATGAAAGTAAATGTAAATGAGAAGATAGAAAATGAGGAAGATTGAGGAAAGTGAAATTACGGTTGCATCTAGCTAGTTCAGCGGTAAAGCGGTGAGACCTAGATACCAACCTAGTAGCACGCTTAAATTCATACAGTCGGGGCACCAGGAAAAAAAGCTCGCCCGAGCAGTTACCATGAACATATTTTTAGAACATACGTAGAGGGAAGCCATATCATGTCGGTGAGAAAATGACTGGAGACGAGATGACTGGTCAGGATCAATTGCATTGCAGATCCTTCTCTGAATTAGTCTCGAGATGCACAGTAGGAGTATCAAACTAAATATGGCAATAGTATTCATCACAGTTCAACATCATCCTGGTGGTAGACAGAAAAGAGGTGACTGAATTCGAGACACCTGATCAGAATCTATTACATTAAATATACTTCTTTGAAATTTGTCATGAATCTAGATATGTACAACAGGAGAACCAGATCAGATATGGCAACAGTTGGCAATCTAGTTTGCACGCTTAAATTCGTGTAGTCGTCGCACCAGGAAAAAAAAACTCGTTCGAGCAGTTGCCATGAACATATTTGAAGAACAAGCAGAGGGAAGCCAAATCAAGTCGGTGAGAAAACGATTGGAAACAAGGTGTCTGCTCAAGGTTCAATTGTATTGAGACACTTCTCTGAATTTTGTCAGGAATCTCGAGATGCCCAGTAGGATCATCAGAGAAGATATGGCAATAGTATTCAAGACACATTTATAAATGTGAAGGATGGACTCTGACGAGAAAACACTTTTGATATGACAGAGGGAATCAACCTTCCATGCAGCAGATGTAGCAGTTGACTCGATGTAGTAGCTCCACGCCATATCAGTGGAAAACGTGAGGCCAAGAAGGCGTAGAGTGTTGCTCTCCTGCAATTCAACATCATCCTGATGGTAGGCAGAAAAGATGTGAATATATCTTCTGTGGATTTATTTGCATTAATATATTTTAAATTTTTCTTTCGGTAAGAACTACTCAAGTTAGAAGATTACTGAACGAGGTTGCTGTAGAGTATTGTAGATTACGAGGAGATGTCGGATAGACGATGCTCGTCCAGTTCGTAGCATTTACCTTTTCAAAAAGTGCTCAAAACAAAGTAGAGTAAAGTCTTATTATAACATTTTTATTATAATAGATTATAATCAAACATTTTACATCGCTACACAAACGCTTTCATGTTTCAATACTATGATTGTACTTCTACCGTCGCCTGATGAAGTACAATTATAGCATTGAAACATGAAAGCTTTTGTGTAGCGATGTAAAATGTTTTATTATAATATATATATATATATATATATATGCAATTTTTCTATATATTATATATTATATATGCGCGGTACTTATTGGAAAGCGATCAATATCAGCCATAGAGTTAACATATTTAGTTGGATTGATGTGAGTTTATATATATATATATATATATATATATATATATATATATGCGTGTGTGTGTGTGGTAGGGAGTGTTAAGTTTTGATGAGAATAGGGCGGATTGATAAGTATGTTAGTCAACCTTTGTGGTGTTATTTAATATAGATTTTTCAATGGGTCGCCCAGTGAGGATCGAACCTAGTAGTCGGTAGTAATATTCAACCAAGCCAGCCTCGTTCAGCATTACCCTACGCCTAGTAATGTTGGTTGATTAAGACATATCAATACTTATTCAATAACTTCATGTCGAATCTGGTATGGGACGCCCAGTAAAGATTGGACTCACTACTCAGTATTAATGGTAAAAAAACCCTAGCCTCATTAACCATCGCTGAAGGGTGAAAAACTTTGAGCGATGGTTAACAAGTTATACTTGCAAGCTATTGTTAGTGACACCAACTCCCACTAGGAATTTTACTATCGTGTCATTTTTTCTAAGTTAAGACAAGTTAATTTCTAATAGAAATATTATATCAAAGAAAATTTACCACACGTTTGACCGTTCAGCTGCTGACCCGAGTTACACGATAAGGTGATTGCGACACTTGAAGGCAAAACGGAAGTATTCAAACCCTGGAAAAAAAATTAAAAGATTAATCGTAGAAAAGATCAAATCCCTTTGAAGAATTTAGTCAATGATTTATTTGATGATTAATACTTATACGTGAAAGAATTTTGGGATTCTCAAAAAAAAAAAAAAAAAAAAAAATTAAAAAAAAATTAAAAAATGGACACTGATTCAATAAAATAGCCCACACGGAAAAATAAGGAAAACATTTTTTTCTGGGTAATAATTTGAGTAGGATCGAATTCATTAGACCAGAGTTTCCTAACCTTTTTTACATGGCGGCACATTATTGAGTTCTTTAAATTTTCATGGCACACCTACCACAAAAAATAAATATTTTCCACTCATAAAGCCTATGAGTAAAATAAAATAATAAAAAAAACAAAGAATATTATATAAGAAGAATTTTTATTCACATAAATCAGCATATCCTGTATTCAATATCGGGTATGAAATATTAATGGCGAATGTCAGTGGGACAGTTGTGCCTGGTGCTTCTTGACAACTGCTGCAATATTTGGGCGAATGTGAGAGAGAGACAAACTCTTAACCCTTTTCAAATATTTTTAAGTCTTTCTTTCACGCTTTTCATTTTTAATGTTGTTTAGGTAAGAAAATCCCAGTTCACATAGGTACGAAGTTGAGAATTGCAGTAAGATTTTGATGTTTTTTTTTAATTAAAAAATGTCGGTGTGCTGATGAATACCGTGTTTTAAAATTATTTTAATCGTTTCACTCCAGGCAAGGCAATAACGCAGCCAAGACGCAGTGGGTTACAGGGAATGAAAGAGAATGTGAATAATTTAGTGGAGATGATTGAGGAAAGAACAAACAAAGGAACAGTTTCCAAGAAGACAAATGATTGACGTTGCATTTAAATTTTAGAAGATTGTAGTTATCAGGGAAGCAATAAATCGGAAAGGAGGCGAGAAGTGCGAGAAAAGAAACTGTTATAATAGAAGTTTTTGCTACATTTAGTTCAACAGTAAAACGGTGAAACCTAAATACTAACCCGGTAGCATATTTAAATTCATGTAGTTGGGGCCCCAGGGAAAAGAGTTTCATTGGAACAATTGTCATAAAGTTGCATAAGTAGAAAAGGCAGAGGGAAGTCTCGTCACGTCGGTGAGAAAGTGACTGAAGTCGAGATGCCTGGTCAGGATCGATTAAATTACAGACCCTTTGAATTTTGTAATAAATCTAGATATGAACAGCAGGAGCATCAGATCAGATATGACAGCAGTATTCAACAAACGGACTAATGGTAGATTTATAAATGTTCAAGTTGTATTCTGAGGGGAAAAAATTACAGCACGATCCAGAGAACTGACTTTTCTTACAGTAGACATAGCAGCAAGCTTGTCTTGCTGGAACGTTTACGAACTGAGTAGTAAGTTCGATCCTCACTGGGTGTCCCACACGTTCGGCCTTGTGCCACATCTAAGCTACGCTTGGAAAATCTCTACAGTAGACGTAGTAGTCGATTCGATAGAGCCACTCGGCTTCATGTCAGTCGAAAACATTAGGCCAAGAAGGCTTAGAGTGTTGCTCTCCTGGAGTTTAGTATCATCCATGCGGACATCAACTTCTATCAGGAGGAATGAGAAGATACCCCGGAAGACAATTTATCTGTAGGACATGGATTGGAAGGTGGAAATTGTGGCGAATCTTTCTGGTTGGATGACAACCTTATGACACTTCAGAAGCTGAAAGAATGTATTGAAAGCAACAATATATTCAGCTAGTAGTCGATAGTTAAGAGGAATTATAGAAAATTCACGTGCAGCTGACAGCGTTGAAGAGGACTGGATTGCTGTCCTGGAGGCCATGGTACACCTGACAAGGGAT
>OZ010595.1:83701882-83826882 GCA_963932145.1 Acanthosepion lycidas | reverse complement strand
TTTTTTAAAAATTCTAATAATAATCATTAAAATTTTAAACACATAAACATATACCCACGATGTTACTTGAGTGTTGATGTTAGAAAAAATCCCAGAATTATAACATGTATGAGAATGGATATGCATAGCTCCTCAGATGAATAACTGGAATTCATGTAGAAAGTAGGCATCCAAGAAAGGCCCAAGTAGATGCAAATGAAATGCTAGGATTTTGCCACAGACGAGGAAATTCATCTGATCTCACCCAATTTTCTCAGATCAAGAATTAAAAATGGCTTCAAATGAACGAATCTTGAAGGTTTTACATCACATCTTATAGATTGGCATAGGGCGCATAATCACAAAGAGATTTACCAAATAACAAAAAGTACACCACTTGAAGATTTTCAACAGCAGCAACAATTAAAATGGATAGCACATGTTAATAGAAAACGAAACAATGACATATTCAAGACGGTCACTTTCCACACTAATTGAAACAAAAAGATAGGAAGGAAACTCCCATCAATCATAGAAAGATTTGGTGGATTTGAAAAATTAAATTTCCTAAAAAACTATAAAAAAATCAGCTGATATTACCACTAAATATTCGGTCAATGAATACTGAATATTTCCTGTATAGACATGTTGTTTTTTTTACCGTTACCATTACTAGGATTTATTACCAGCCGACATAATCTTGACCTATGTTGGCGACACTTTGGTGATGGCAGATTCAGAAAGAAAACGGAATGCATGAACTAGTCATTAAATATAAGACAGAATGAAATTTTGTCAGCAAAACAGATAACTTAAGTTGTTAGTTACGTATCGGGAATGTCAAGTAGGAACGAATGTTTGATCATCTGGATTATTTCTGTGATGAGGATTATTTATATTATTTACTTGCATTACTTTTAATTTTTCTCATCTTTGTTATTATTATTACAACGTATCGAGACTTGTGCTGTTTGGTCTTCATCAGGTGCTTGTCGATCAGGGTAAACTTTAGGGAATTTCTGTCTAAACCCTTTGTATATAGGAGTAGATTGATCTCGGTAGCAGATAATGTATAGGGACATAACCTTTCTTTTCTATAGGTTTAGTACTGCTCACTTATTGCGCCCTGTTTTTTCTACTTAGTCCAAGTACACACCGCCCAGCGAACTTGAGATTTTTTTTTTCAGGATATCCAGGAAAGAAAGCTTGAATCAACTAGCTAATATGTCGATGAATACTGTGCAATTTTACACATATCAAGAAGAGACTTAACCTGCTGGAAATGTGATTCATCTGATGAAGGTTAAAAAAAGGCTTGAGTAGAAACATATTAGAAACGAGATATTTTAAGGAAAACCGGAAAAAAATGATTCAAGCTAACAATTTTAGACAATGGCTAAATTAAATTTATTTTTATTTATTTTAAAACGCCTGACAGTTTTAATCCATATGAACTTTCATTATAATGCATTTTCAGTGAGTTACTACCAAAGTCTTTGATCATAACGAGGAAACATCATAATTTATGTAACAGCCTCATTTCCGATAAGATATTCGTTATGACACTTTGAAATTTCGACCATGTAAATAATTTTACTATGGAATTGCATTGGAAAGTTTTTGCTACAGCAATACATTGGCACGATGTTAGTTTAGAATAGCATTGAAAATAATCTTTTGCTCTATATCGATAATAATTTTACTATAGAATTGCATCGGAAAGTTTTTGCTACAGCAATACATTGGCACGATGTTAGTTTAGAATAGCATTGAAAATAATCTTTTGCTCTATATCGATAATAATTTTACTATCGGAAATGCTTTGTTAATAATTATTTGTAGGAATATATTAAAACAGTTTTATTACATTATTGTCGGTATGTATAGATTATATTAGAATAATGTATATATCTATCTATCTATCTATATGTGCATATTGTTATGGGGATAAATAAATCAAATCACCAGATATAAGCTAGGGTATACGTGCGTGCTGGTGTACATATGCGGGCTAGCAGATAGTCATCAAATGTAGGCATGATGTGTAAACATAATAGTGTTCGATGTCCCGACGATCTGTAGTTCAGGGAAACTTAAGTCACACACTAAAACATAGGTACTAGTATATGTACTAATTAATATATATGTATATATCTATAGGTCATATATATAGAATAATAGAAAGTAATTGAGATTATGCGAAATGTATATTTGTTCATGAAACACATATCAATGACTTATTTGAATTTATTCGAACGATTATCCTCATCTTTGTTACAGATTTTTTTTAATAAAAAATCTAATTATCTGCTGTCCATTTTCAGTTGTCCATTGTTCGAAATGTTGTGTCTGTAATATCTCAAACGAAGATGGGAAAATAGATTGAATATATTGAAAAAAAATCAAAATCTAATGACAGTTTTTGATATGGTTTATTTTGTTTGACGGCTTACCAATCTGTATGGGCTATTTAATGCCCACAGGATTTTTAGGATAATTTCTTATGAATAGAATATAAATTCTATGCAAGAAATCAGTTTGCAGATAAGGTTTCATTGACGTATTTTTGTAAAGAAGGTTTTTGTCGAGAATCAAATCTATTCCGGATATTTTTTTCCGAAACCGTATTGCTGGTATTTTACGATAAAAATCTATTTTTATACTTTCACAGAGTTTTGACCCCAGTTTGGGAGTTCAGTATTTGCCCATATCTGTGACCTTAACAGGTGCTACCACCCCGGCTCAGGGTGGACCTGGGAACAACAGCAATCAAAATATGGTTCTACGTTTCACCCCCTCCCGCCCCAATCAGAATCATTGCTGCCGGATGTAGTTTATCATCATACCCAGGACAGACAGTCTCTGCTCCAGAAAAAAGAAGAAAAGTCGAATGGGAATAGGGCTAATTTAGGAGTCGTTATTATTTGTTTTTAAAAACTTACTTGACACTTTGTAGGCTGATTTGGAGTGCAGTATTGGACACGGCCCTTTTCTTCCGAGCCGAGTTGACCGATTTCTCGGAACAACTAAAACAATTGTTATTCGGACAGACTTCATGAGCGGTCATGAGGGCTTCAAGTTTCTTCTTTATTCCCGCACACAATTCGGAAGGAAGTGGTTGAACGCCGTCAGTTTTCATTGTAATTTCAATTTTAAGGTTAATCGTTTTGACGCGTTTTACTAAATGAAAAAAAGAAAAAAAAAAAGAAAATATTACGGATTCTTTTTTCTTCAACGAATAATTTTAGAAAGATAACGATGTACATTGGCAACTAAGCAGAGTGGGTGGAGGTCTTAAGACACATGCGTGATCAGAAACTCTTCCGTAAGAGTACACATTCTACAGGGAGACTGCATATAGAGAGATTCTGTGGTATTGTATTCAGGGTGATTGACTTTCGTATAAAGAATCTTGACAGAACCTTGAATCATCCAAGTTTGCCGTTAGACCGCTTGTGGCTTTTCACAGGGTTGAAATAACGGTTGAATTAAGACCTCTCTTCAGCTCGTAGACGAAATTAAGATCAAAAAGGCAATTGATGATAATACGAAAAGTATAATTTGTCGAGTGTTTTCAAAATTGGAAGTATTATATCGGTAAATGCGATCGGAGTAATTAGAAGTAGATACGATACTATAGTTCTGGGTCAGCTGATTTAAGATAGATACGCCGCCATATATATATATACTAGCTGCAGGGCCCGGTGTTGCCCGTGCTTGATTCAAAAATCGTACGACTCATACAGCAATCGCTATCAATTGACTTAAAATATTTTTGCCCTTCCTTGCCTTTAAAGGAGTGCCCTTTGCCGTGCTGGTGTTGCTACATGCCTTACTTCTTGCCTATCTCACACTGCGACTTTTTCTAAGCTCTATACTAAACATTAAATCTGTTACGAAAAAAGAACTAAACAAAATGAACACAAAACGATCAGCTTTAAGAAAGGACTCATAACTGGAAAAACCGAATGAAAAAAGAATGTTAACAACAAATACTCTTTCACACTCAACCCAGTTCTGCGGAATCAGAATCAATGTTGAGTTTAAGCAAGTGAATGAGCCAATTGGAGTAAAGTGCCATCCAGATTTAAATTTTTCCCACTTGTGACGAATGCAGTTATCAATTTTTTTGCATGCTAGCATGCTAGTTAACATGCGTATCAATCAGCCGATGGCTCTCACGCTGGCCAATAGAATCTTCCTGCCTATTCGTGGCAGCCAGCTATAGGCTCTCACTCTGGCCAGTAGAAAATGGCCGCAAACTACGTGAAAACTGGCATAGAAGAATGAAAAAATCGATTATTTCAACTATCGATGGGAGTTGGGAAATGCAAAGTCGGTCTTGGCTTTCTTGCTAACGTGGAGCATGTGCATGTAAATTTTGGTGCAAATCCGTCGAAAATTGCGGCCGTGCATTCGTTACACACACACACACACACACACACACACACACACACACACACACATCCTGCCTTTTATAGATAGAGACAAATGCCTATAATTTATAACAGAAGCCATTGGTTTATATCAACGGCTTCCATACTTAATACTTCTCGTTTTTCACTCTTGCGTGGTCATGTGTGACGTCAGGGAGCTGCGACGCGATTTTCAATTCTGCGTCTCGTATATACGATTTTGTCGTTACTTTGAAATTTTTTAAGCAGCAAGGGCGGACTATCATTGTTGTTTCGTCTGTGTGTTGTTTGATTTATTGAAATTGTCACTTTTGATAATGGCTTATGTAAGCCGAAAGCTTAGATTTGGATTAAAACATGTATCAATAGTTTCAGAATATATATGGTTATGGGGGTCTATCTCCAAAACCCTAAGTTGAATTCGATACGAAACAAACAGAGGAACAGAGGCTAAATTATACATGCATACACACATACATACATACATGCATACATACATATATATATATATATATATATATATGAAGAAATATAGTTTTAAGGTGTATTAATGGGATAAAGTACTCAACATCAGAGATAGAGTGTATGTAAATATAAATAAAAAAGTGAATATTGAAGTCAACAGTCAGAGGCAACAGGTTGTTTCACGCTGGACGCAATCGCCAGGCCGCGAATGCTGGAATTTTCCTCGGTTATTTATATATATATATATGGGTCAGTGGTGCATTATGGGTAATCTATTCTGGCGGCTGTTTTTGCGGGAATCGCCTGTTTGGTATTTAACAACAGAAACACACGCCTGTCGTATTATTTTTTCATTTTACCCTTCATTTGGGAATACTGTATTCCATCTCCTTCGCTGACTCCTAAGTATTTATACGCTTCTTCTTGTTTCAGTTTCCTAATGTTTGTGACGCTCCACATCTTCCTATCCCTTGTATTTCTTAATAAGTTTTTCTTTATCTCACAAAACCTGTTCTACCATCCATTTGCTCAAACTCATCATGTATGTTACACACTGCTTTCCTCTGTCCCTCTTTCCATCAACATGTCCTGTGAGCATCAGATTTTCCACCATCACATTCCTCATTAGGAGCCCCAGAAATTTCGACTGCGTCTTCCTGGTGTTAAGTATACGTTTCCTTTTTTGTTTCCATTCTCTCCAAAACTTTGTCTTTGCTCACATGTTCGGTCCATGGTACCCTCAACATCTTTCTGTAAACCCAAATTTCAGTTGCTTTAAGTCTCTTCATCTTTGAGGTGATTGTCCAGCATTCGCTGACACGGAGGCGGACAGATATCACATCATAGTTCGGTATTTTTCTTTTTTTTTTCAAATAGACACAGGTAAAAGTAAAATCTAATTAAGTCATAATTGATGGAGAAATATAAAAATTACCGTATTTTCTAGTGTATAACATGAGTTGAGTATAATACGACCCGGTGTGTCTGAAGTTAAGAACAGGGGCAGGTTACATTTTTAAGCATTCAACCCTAAGCAAAGCGGGAAGCCACTCGCACGCAAGGGGTTCCAGTGAGTTGGAGCGAGTACAAAGAGGAGAGATAGAGGAGAGGATGAAGAGAAGGACAGGGAGATAGATCAGGGCATCTGAAGACGTCGATTGACATTACATTTGAATAGTTGGAGGAAAAACAAGAAATAGGGAGGGAGCTCCACAGGCGAGAGGTGCGAGACATGACGCTATTGGAGCAGAAGAGACGGCTATATTTAACAGTTTCGACAGTGAAAAAGTGAGAGAGAGATGCCAGGCTAGTTGAACGCTTAAATTCGTGAAGTCTGGGAACCAGCAAAAGCAGCTCATCGGAGCAGTTACCATGAAAGTATTTGTAAAAAAGACAGAGGGAGGCAACAGCACGTCTGTGAGAGAGCGACTGCAGATGAGATGATAGATCAGGGCCAATTACACTGCATATCCGTCTTTGGATTTTATCAAGGACACTGAGACAAATAGAAAGGGATCCAGACCATATGTGGCAGCAATACTTCATGCACGGGCGAATGGTTGATTTGTAGATTAGAAGGATCGACTCCGGCGAGAAAAATCTCCTGGCGCGGCAAAGGGAGCCAACTTTCCTAGCAGTGGGCGAGGCTATTGACTCAATGTATTCGTTCCATCTCAGGTCAGCGGACAATTTGAGACCGAGCAGCCGCAAAGAGGTGCTCTCGTGGAGTTAAGCGTCAGACATTCTAGCGGGAGGCAGAGATGGTTCTAACTGGTGAGTAATAGAGAGCAGATTTGGTTTTGAGGCATTAAACCAGCCAATCCGTGCCCCAGTTCACAACCAATTGGAGGTACTTTTCAAGATAAAAGGCCAGGTTAGTTTTGTCGGCGAAATAAGATTTGTTTCTGAAGCAGGAGTAAATAGTAATGTCGTCCCCATAGACGCCTACTTGGGAACATATGAGATTAGGATGATCGGGAAGATAATTAACGAAGAGATGCCTTCTTGCCTATGACATCAGGAAGATCGTTAATGAAGAGACACCTACTTGGGAACCTATGAGATCAGGAATATCGAGAAGATCGTTAATAAAGAAACGCCTACTGGGGAACCTATGAGATTAGGATGATCGGGAAGATCCTTAATGAAGAAACGCCTAATTGGGAACCTATGACATAAGGAAGATAGGGAAGATCGATAATAAAGAGATACATACTTGCGAACATATGACATCAACAAAATCGGGAAGATCTTTAATAAAGAAACGCCTACTTGTGAACCTATGACATCACGAAGATCGGAAGATCGTTAAAGAAGAGACGTCTACTTGGGAACCTATGAGATAAGGATGGTCGGGAAGATCGTTAATGAAGAAACGCCTACTTGTGAACCTATGAGATTAAGATGATCGGGAAGATCTTTAATGAAGAAACGAATACTCGTGATCCTATGCGATTAGGATGATCGGGAAGATCGTTAAAGAAGAGACGCCTACTTGGGAACCTATAAGATCAGCAAGATTGTGAAGATCGTTATTGAAGAACGCCTACTTGGGAACCTATGAGATTAGGATGATCAGGAAGATCGTGAATGAAGAAACGCCTCTTGTGAACTTATGAGATTAAGATGATCGGGAAGATCGTGAATGAAGAAACGTCTACTTGTGAACCTATGAGATTAGGATGATCGGGAATTTCTTTAATGAAGAGGCGCCTACTTGGGAACCTATGATATAAGGAAGATCGGGAAGATCTTTAATGAAGAAACGAATACTTATGAACCTATGACATCACGAAGATCGTTAAAGAAGAAACGCCTATTTGGGAACCTATGAGATTAGGAAGATCAGGAAGATCGTTAATGAAGAAACGCATACTTGGGAACCTATGACATTAAGATGATCGGGAAGATCCTTAATGAAGAAACGCCTCTTGTGAACTTATTAGATTAGGATGATCGGGAAGATCGTGAATGAAGAAACGCCTACTTGGGAACCTATGAGATTAGGATGATCGGGAAGATCGTTAATGAAGAAACGCGTAATTGGAAGCCTATGAGATTAGGATGATCGGGAAGATTGTTAATGAAGAGACGCCTAATTGGGAACCTATGACATAAGGAAGATAGGGAAGATCGATAATAAAGAGATACATACTTGCGAACATATGACATCAACAAAATCGGGAAGATCTTTAATAAAGAAACGCCTACTTGTGAACCTATGACATCACGAAGATCGTTAAAGAAGAAACGCCTATTTGGGAACCTATGAGATTAGGAAGATCAGGAAGATCGTTAATGAAGAAACGCATACTTGGGAACCTATGACATTAGGATGATCGGGAAGATCCTTAATGAAGAAACGCCTCTTGTGAACTTATTAGATTAGGATGATCGGGAAGATCGTCAATGAAGAAACGCCTACTTGGGAACCTATGAGATTAGGATGATCGGGAAGATCGTTAATGAAGAAACGCGTAATTGGGAGCCTATGAGATTAGGATGATCGGAAGATCCTTAATAAAGAAACGCCTACTTGTGAACGTACAAGATCAAGTAGATCGGGAAGATCGTTAATGTAGAAACGCTTACTTAGGAACCTATGAGATTGGGATGATCGGAAAGATCCTTAATGAAGAAACGCCTATTTTGAACTTATGAGATTAAGATGATCGGTAAGATCGTGAATGAAGAAACGTCTACTTGTGAACCTACGAGATGAGGAAGATCGGGAAGTTCGTTAATGAAGAGACCCTCACTTGGGAACCTATGAGATTAGGATGATCGGGAATATCGTTAATGAAGTGGTGCCTAATGCGAACTTATGACATCAGGAAGATAGGGAAGATCGTTAATGAAGAGATACCTACTTGGGAACCTATGAGATCAGGAAGATCGGGAATATCGTTAATGAAGAAACGCCTATTTGTGAACCTATGAGATTAGGATGTTCGGGAAGATCTTTAATGAAGAGACGCCTACTTGGGAACCTATGATTTCAGGAAGATCGTGACGATCGTTAATGAAGAAATACCTACTGGGGAACCTATGAGATCAGGAAGATCGTGAAGATCGTTAATGAATAGATGTCTACCTTGGAACCTATGACATCAGGAAGATCGTTAATGAAGAGGACTTACGGGCACTCTTGTGGGAGTCTGATCAAAATATTAGTAATTCTCCGCATATTTAGATAAATAGAGTAGTTATTTAAATGAAAAAAAAAAGAAAAAAGAAGAATACTTACCTGTTTCACAAGGCAGGAATCTAAAATATGTTGTATATTCATTCCCCCACATTTGAGCGACACCACAGGAATATACCAGTGGACTTGGTATAACCTGAATTTTATTTTGGTCTTCACAGTTTGGAGAGCAAATAATCGACTCGTTGTGTTGCTGGCAATTCCTTTCGGTGTTGTTCAGATAAAAACTACTGATCGTTTCATTACAGCCAAAACCTAATAAAAAAAAGAACAACGATTTATTTTTCATATATATTCCATATTTGATAATTTGTTTAATAGGTTTTTCGAGAGTGATGGTAATATTCGCGAAGCACCAGTCATTGGGAAATTATCTGAAATCGATCCACTGTGACGAACGCGCATCTGTATAGGCACAACATAGTCCCCGGATAGCGTACGGACAAGTCTATCAAAACTTGTTATATCCGAAAAAAAGAGAGAAAAAAAAAAACATGAAAAGTGTGTGGCTTATCCCACTTGGTTTTGTCGATACACCTGCTAGAGGGCGCTCTTTGTGAATATGACAATGAAAACGAGGCTAACAATCCAAATGTTGTAGTATAAATAATTACAATAGTTCATCTCAGAAATATAAACACATATCCTATCTCTTTCGCTTTTTAACTTTTGTTTCCAGTTGCAGTTGACGCCGATAAGGAACGCTTCCGATTAGGCGCCTTCACTTCTTTGTTGCTCTGTTGACTTTTGAACTCTCTCACATAAACACATATACACACGTGTCTATCACACACAATTGTTTCATACACACACAAAAACAGACACATTCTTCTTATAGCTAGTTTTAACGTTTTCTAACCATTTGAGCCCTGCGTTCATGAACAATTTTAATCCTTCTGTCTGAGCCCCTGAGTCAAAAATTATTGGTATGTAATGTTTCACGGTAGATATAAAAATAGTTACAAGTGTTTACCATTGGCTGCGCATTAAGTTATTTTTCTCTACCACTGTTCAGCCAATGACTGGGCATTACGTCATTTTTCTCTACCACCGATGATCAGGGCTAAAAGGGTTAATTCATTACAATTGTGTACGCATCTAATAACACCGATTGTTGTTTGTTTTAAATTTATTGTTCTGGTGTTTCTTATTTTTATCCAAACTCAGTATGAATAAATGTTCCAGGATCCCATAGATATTTAATATAAAAGAGTTGATCAGTCAGTTATGTGCCATGCGTGATACACGCTAAGGCGATCATGTATCTTTCAATACATAACTGACGAGGCAGATTTTTTCCCGCAGTAGATTGTCATTTCTTTCTGCGGTAGACCAGTTGCCTGTTACGGTTTTTTGGGTATATATATATATATATATATATATATATATATATATATATATAACTAGTGAGACAATCCAAATGACTTAACTTCCTTTATAGTCTACCAATAGAAGTTTAACCAATCAGAAGCCGCAGAACATTGTATCCGTCGTGTATAAAGGCGGCCATCTTTGTTTGCCCTACAGAAGGACCAGTGCCAACTTGACCAGGCGAAGATGATAAAAGGAAGAACTACGCTCTGCTACTTTGCTACGATATCCACTGCGAACCTGAATTACGCTTTCCTACTGTCTCCGAAATATTCACTGCCAACCTCTGGATTTTATACTTGAAGACGACCGTCATGAAAATGTCTAACATTGCCATCCAAGGCTATAGAACCCGGTCTGTCCTGCTATTTACCCATAGGTTGGGATGGGGAGAGAAGAGGATTCATACCTTTCCCAAGGGTATTAACACGTAAGTGAATGTAATGGATTTGACTGGAATACGAACTCGTGATACCGGCAACATAACGATGACGTATTTCTAGCTAAACACACAAGTATCCAGCAACAAATGAAAAAGAAATGGAACATACACACGGAAAACAAAATGTGAAAAGGAAAATGTCAACACAAATACCGTCCTGTGTATGACGATAAACTACATCCGCCCTCACGTGCATGACGATAAACTACATCCGACAGCAAGGCCTCTGATCAGGAGGTTTTGAGGAGCGTAGAATCACCTCTTAATTGATGCTGTTCCTAGGCCCACCCTGACCCGGGGCGGTATCACCTGTCCCAGCAAATAGTTAACCCCCAATAGGTCAAAACACTATGAAAGTATAGAAATAGGTTTTAATGCAAGCAATACTTTTGGGGCAAAAATATTTCCAGCAATACATTTTTGGAAAAGAAAATATATTTCCAGCAATAAAAAATCTTGTCGGCATTAAATAGCCCATTGAGGTTGATATGCCGTAAAACAAAACAAATCAACACAAATGTCATACTTACGTCGACTAAACAGCTGGAAGGTACAGACAGCTGACGTTTCGTTGTTCTTGCCAAATGCAATGTATTCAATACTGTGCGAACCCCAGTCAAAATAGGACACTGGAAAAATAAGTGATATCATTGCCTTGTTTATCTCGAATAACCTTTATGAAGACAAATATAATATTAGGTAAATTTAGTCAGCTACAAGGACATAAATCAATCAGGGATGTACTGATAACACTTAATAATAATCTGACACACGACATTGTAAACTATCACAACCAACACATTTCCGGGTGATTTAGTTTACTCTACTACAAGGCGAATCACAGATTATTATGTAAGTCAGTTCAAATTTTTCTGTTTTTGATATGAAAAAAATATTTATTTAAATTATGATCTATTTTAATCATAATCTTCCTACTGAACTCTTAATTATGATGTAACTATCTATTCTAATAATGATCTATCTAATTAAATATTTTAATTATGACCTATGCATATTAATTATGATCCATTTTAATTAAAATCACCCTACTGACCTATTTTAATTATGATGTAACTATCTATTCTAATAATGATCTATCTAATTAAATATTTTAATTATGACCTATGCATATTAATTATGATCCATTTTAATTAAAATCTCCCTACTGACCTATTTTAATTATGATGTAACTATCTATTCTAATAATGATCTATCTAATTAAATATTTTAATTATGACCTATGCATATTAATTATGATCCATTTTAATTAAAATCGCCCTACTGACCTATTTTAATTATGATGTAACTATCTATTCTAATAATGATCTATCTAATTAAATATTTTAATTATGACCTATGCATATTAATTATGATCCATTTTAATTAAAATCGCCCTACTGACCTATTTTAATTATGATGTAACTATCTATTCTAATAATAATCTATATAATTAAATATTTTAATTATGACCTATGCATATTAATTATGATCCATTTTAATTAAAATCTCCCTACTGGCCTATTTTAATTATGATGTAACTATCTATTCTAATAATCATCTATCTAATTAAATATTTTAATTATGACCTATGCATATTAATTATGACCCATTTTAATTAAAATCTCCCTACTGACCTATTTTAATTATGATGTAACTATCTATTCTAATAATGATCTATCTAATTAAATATTTTAATTATGACCTATGCATATTAATTATGACCCATTTTAATTAAAATCGCCCAACTGACCTATTTTAATTATGATGTAACTATCTATTCTAATAATGATCTATCTAATTATATATTTTAATTATGACCTATGCATATTAATTATGACCCATTTTAATTAAAATCTCCCTACTGACCTATTTTAATTATGATGTAACTATCTATTCTAATAATGATCTATATAATTAAATATTTTAATTATGACCTATGCATATTAATTATGATCCATTTTAATTAAAATCTCCCTACTGACCTATTTTAATTATGATGTAACTATCTATTCTAATAATAATCTATCTAATTAAATATTTTAATTATGACCTATGCATATTAATTATGATCCATTTTAATTAAAATCGCCCTACTGACCTATTTTAATTATGATGTAACTATCTATTCTAATAATGATCTATCTAATTAAATATTTTAATTATGACCTATGCATATTAATTATGATCCATTTTAATTAAAATCGCCCTACTGACCTATTTTAATTATGATGTAACTATCTATTCTAATAATGATCTATATAATTAAATATTTTAATTATGACCTATGCATATTAATTATGATCCATTTTAATTAAAATCTCCCTACTGGCCTATTTTAATTATGATGTAACTATCTATTCTAATAATCATCTATCTAATTAAATATTTTAATTATGACCTATGCATATTAATTATGATCCATTTTAATTAAAATCTCCCTACTGACCTATTTTAATTATGATGTAACTATCTATTCTAATAATGATCTATCTAATTAAATATTTTAATTATGACCTATGCATATTAATTATGACCCATTTTAATTAAAATCTCCCTACTGACCTATTTTAATTATGATGTAACTATCTATTCTAATAATGATCTATCTAATTAAATATTTTAATTATGACCTATGCATATTAATTATGACCCATTTTAATTAAAATCGCCCAACTGACCTATTTTAATTATGATGTAACTATCTATTCTAATAATGATCTATCTAATTATATATTTTAATTATGACCTATGCATATTAATTATGACCCATTTTAATTAAAATCTCCCTACTGACCTAATTTAATTATGATGTAACTATCTATTCTAATAATGATCTATCTAATTAAATATTTTAATTATGACCTATGCATATTAATTATGACCCATTTTAATTAAAATCTCCCTACTGACCTATTTTAATTATGATGTAACTATCTATTTTAATAATGATCTATCTAATTAAATATTTTAATTATGACCTATGCATATTAATTATGACCCATTTTAATTAAAATCTCCCTACTGACCTATTTTAATTATGATGTAACTATCTATTCTAATAATGATCTATATAATTAAATATTTTAATTATGACCTATGCATATTAATTATGATCCATTTTAATTAAAATCTCCCTACTGACCTATTTTAATTATGATGTAACTATCTATTCTAATAATAATCTATCTAATTAAATATTTTAATTATGACCTATGCATATTAATTATGATCCATTTTAATTAAAATCTCCCTACTGACCTATTTTAATTATGATGTAACTATCTATTCTAATAATGATCTATCTAATTAAATATTTTAATTATGACCTATGCATATTAATTATGATCCATTTTAATTAAAATCTCCCTACTGACCTATTTTAATTATGATGTAACTATCTATTCTAATAATGATCTATCTAATTAAATATTTTAATTATGACCTATGCATATTAATTATGACCCATTTTAATTAAAATCTCCCTACTGACCTATTTTAATTATGATGTAACTATCTATTCTAATAATGATCTATCTAATTAAATATTTTAATTATGACCTATGCATATTAATTATGACCCATTTTAATTAAAATCTCCCTACTGACCTATTTTAATTATGATGTAACTATTTATTCTAATTATGATCTATCTACTTACATATTTTAATTATGATCTATTTTAGTTATGATCTATTTTAATTATAATATACCTACCTATCTATTTTAATTGTCAGCTATCTATTCTAATTATGATCTAACTACCTACCTATTTTAATTAAATCTCCCTATGTATATTAATTATGATCTATCTATCTATATATCTTAATTATGATCTATCAATATTAATTTGTATCTATCTGTCAATCCTAATTAGGATTTATTTATTAATCTTAATTATGATCTATATTAATTTGGTTCAATCTATCTATCTATCTATCTATCTATCTATCTATCTATCTTAATTGTGATCTATTTAACTTTATATTCTAATTTTGATCAATTTACCTTCCTTTTTTAATTATGGTCTATCTACCTACGTATTTTAATTATGATCTATCTATCTATCTATCTATCTATCTATCTATCTATCTATCTATCTATCTAAGCCTGTCTGTTATCTATCTATCTATCTATCTATCTATCTACACTAGTCTATTCGCATATCTGTCTCTTTCCCTCTATCCCAGTTTATTTTATCTATCTATCTATCTATCTATCTATCTATCTATCTATCTATCTATCTATCTATCTACACTAGTCTATTCGCATATCTGTCTCTTTCCATCTATCCCAGTTTATTTTATCTATCTATCTATCTATCTATCTATCTATCTATCTATCTATCTATCTATCTATCTACACTAGTCTATTCGCATATCTGTCTCTTTCCCTCTATCCCAGTTTATTTTATCTATCTATCTATCTATCTATCTATCTATCTATCTATCTATCTATCTATCTATCTATCTATTTCTTTATGTTTCTTATCTATCTATCTATCTATCTATCTATCTATCTATCTATCTATCTATCTATCTATCTAACCGTTACTGTAGACTGAGAGAAAAAATCACTCATACTTTTCATTTAAAAGTGTTTAAAACCCAGAAAATGTATTCGTAATTACTTACCTCCATGAATATAATTGGATACTGTTGTGTAATTGTGACTGAATTTTGGTTGTACAAAATCGATAATTGTCCACCTTGGTCCTACTTTCAATTGTGCATGGGGACAAAAGTCTACCACTGGGAATTGACCTGCAAGAAAACATTTCAAATTATGCTCACGTAATACAAATCCCAGTAGGTATTCAAAGTAGAACCGAGGTGTGTAACATGAACTAAAGAAGATAGAGCAAGAAGTGCAGATTATGAGGACACGTAGGATAGATAAAGGCTAATAATGTTAATCGCTAAACTACTACGCCTTCGGATTTCCGTGTCGCACTTTCCATCTTCTGTTAAAATGCGTTTTACATGTTTAAATGTAAAAAAATGCTCAATTGATCTCCAATGTGTAATTTGCATGTTGGGCTGTTCCATTTTCTGACAACATTCTATCTTCTTGCAACTGGCGTATAAAAATGTGATATAATGGAATATGCATACACCTGAGTTCCCTCTCACTGAAATATGATTGGCTGGTGTCCGTCATAAATACCAACGGACTTGTAGGTACGACAGAGTTTAAGTCTATGACGACACCCCTTGGACTACACCAATGGCTATCCTATTGGTCTACACCTATTACCTGCGACTACTACGAGTACCAGTCGATTACTGCTACCGTGTACTACTTGGTTTCAGCAGCCAAAACCCTTTAGTTACTTCGATCTAATATATCCCTTTCTGATTAAACTATATTGATAACATTTAAATCACAAAGACAATGTTTTGTATTCCATACGGCCCCTGCCCAAAATTATGAAATAATAATTTTCTATTTCCATCAATAGAAAAGTGGTTGGGTGAGGATGAAGTTATTTTTCAGCATCTTGTCACAGAGTAAAAGAGAGTAAACCTTTCTCCAGCATATGCGTATAAGTTCAATGGCATGGCCAGCCGGATTTAAATACAATTGGGAATTTATGCTGGAAATAAAAATAGTGGTCCATGAGAATCCTTTATGCACCAAAGAATATCTATTAAGGATCATTCAGGACAGTTGGAGCTTTTTTGAAACTTTAAATTATTGCAATCTATGCTTCAAAGACTTAAAGTTGCCTTCAAAGCTCGTGGAGAGGCAATTGATCAACCTCTGAACAACCTTTATTCCATACCTGACCACAGCAGAGGTGAACAAAAACTTGGAGATTTGAGTTATTAAAGTGAAAATAACTGAAACCGATATCCAGAAAAGGCATGGCACGTGGAACTAAAACAATTAACCCCGGTGAACGAAATACAGGGTTCGGTTCGAAATTCCAACGTATATATCCTGTAGAAGGCCTGAGCGCACAACAGCCGAAACGTCGTAAATATGACGATGAACACGAGGATAACAGTCCGAACAATGTAAATAATGTAATTACAATAACTAATCTTAGAAATATAGACAGATCCTGAAGAAGGCCGGCGCGTACAACGACCGAAACGTCGTGAATCTGACAGTAAAGATGTGGGCAACAGTCAGAACAATAATAGCAATAGTAAAAAAAAAAAGTAGTAGAAATAGCCCTGGTCCATTGAACGTGATGGCCCACCATGGCATGGATATGCTCTGGCGCCCACGAACGAGCCCCCACGTATGTGTAAATACGTTTTGCCACAACGAAAAATATTCCTAAACTGCATCGGTCGTCACGCGAGTCAACAAGGACCGCGACTTCCAATGAGTAACCTGCCTGGGATCGAAAAGTCTGCAACTGGAACAGACTCTATCCAACGAGAACTGGATGAAAACCACGCCGTAGACAGTCCTCAAAGAGGTCCTCTATATTCATTAAAAAAAAATCCACAAAAGCAACAATAATCAAATGGTCTAGGGAAGAGTATATTGAAGTAATGGTAGCCTTTACATCGCTACGAGAAATACGATAACAACAACGACCAAAGCCGCTTATAATATTTCTTTCGCCCCAGAAACAGTGTACACACTGATGCCAACAAACTAGCCATTATCAGGCGTGATATCATCAGGAAAAAAAGAATACCTGGCATAGAACACGAAAGCATACATGAAAACATCAAAATAAGATTAAACGTTAACATGAACGGACTAAATGCCAGCAATTCAGAGAAGACACATGCAAAGGAACAAATAGAAACCAGTTGTATTAATTCCTATGAGGTACACAGGTAAATAGAGGAAGACAATGACGAATATGATAGAGAAACTGAGATTGAAAAAGAACATGTGATATAAACGGGAGAATGTAAAGGAAATGTCTTTCGAGGAAAGGCCAACAATTCCAAAAGTAAGAAAAAACCGTCAAGTGAACGAAATCATCAACCTCGCTTAAACAAGCAATTAGAAAAATAAGGGACGAAATGGAAACACCGAGGGACCTGACAGAAATCAATCATCTTATATACGCGGCCTCGGCAACAATCGCAGAAACAATAGGTGTAAAAGTAAAAGCACAACGTAAACGAAAAAGAAAAATGCTAGCCTGGAAAGAAAAAAAATAGAAACCGAAATAAATAAACTACGATGACAATTGTCACTTCTGAATGAAGTATACAAGGGCCAAAAATGAAAGAAAGAAAAAAGAGAACAACTGAAATGAAACCTTGGCATAAAGAATAAGACGTACCTAGCAAAAGTTAAGGAGAAGCTGTAACAACAAATTCAAGGAAAGGCACAGAGAATCAGGCGTTATGAAAAAAGAAACAGATTCTTCTGGCAAAACGATATAGTTTCTTGGTATCTTCCTTTAAGATCACAAGAAAATATATCGAGAACTGTGAAAAAATAAAATAAATGACCCACCTAATATCCAGGAAGTCGAGGAGTTCTGGTGTAAGGTGTGGGAAAATCAAAACCCGAGAGGACATACAACTCTCTTGAGAAAAAAAAGTTTCCTCCCAACAGAACAGAAATAATGTAAAAGAGGAAGCTACAAGTGCATGGATCGACTAATTTTCAACAAAACAATTTTGGAAGAGGTGAAAACAAGAAAAATACACTTATCCATAGCATGGATCGAAAGTGTACCAAATTTGTGGATAGAGAAGAGCCTAAAAATATGCAGAGTATGCTCCACAACAGTCAAATTTATAAGGGAGAGCACAAAAAACTGGAAGACTACACTAAACCTAAACCATACAAACGTGTTATTAACATCGAGACCAATCAACTTCAAAAGCGGGATCTTCCAAGGAGATTCATTGCCACCACTACTCTTCTATGTTCCATTAGCGCCACTAATCTGCCTACTAAATAAGAGTAGCTGCAACCACAGTATGGCAAACGGAATAATCTTTTCTATATTGATGATCTTGAAAAGTTTGTCAAGGGTGATAACCAGAAGAAAAACATACACACCATTGTCAAAACCTTCAGCGAAGACATTAGGATGCAGTTAGGGATCAAAAAATGTGCCAAAGCCACCTTGAAAGGTGGTAAACTAACGAAAACTACAGATATAGACTTTGATATTAACAACAAGATTTAGGAGCTAGACCAAGATAATACAGACAAATACTTAGGAATTAATGAAGGAGACGGGATAGAACATTCAAATATGAAGAAAAAGATCCGAAAAATTATAGGAGAGTATGTCAGATACTAGAAAGTGAACTTAATGGGGTCAATAAAATGAAGGCTATATCTCGTAGTAACATAAAGCTTCAGCATTATTAAATGGAATGATATTAAAAGTTTGAACGTCAAGATCAGAAAAATGGTTACCCAAATGAGAATACACCACCCGAAATCAGATGTGGATAGGTTGTGCGTACCAAGAGCTTTAGGAGGCCGAGGTCTAATCCCACTCTAAAAACTACAACAATCGGATTGGAAGCATACTTCAACCAATGACCCTCTCCTACAAATAATATAACACCAAATCCACTCCATCAACAAGGAAGCTGCACTCTTTAAGAAACAGCTTAATATATCTGAAACCCTACCAACAAAAAACGAAGCAAATGCTATTTACGCCAAACAAATAATACAGAAAGCAAAACAACTTAATCAAATGAAATTGCAAATAAACTGGAAGGACAAGGTGTTTCATGGCAAATACCTAAAAAGAACGAAAGGAGAAGATGTGGACCAATAAAAAACACACCAGTTGTTGAGGAGCACCGGGTTGAAAGCTGAGACAAATGGTCTATTTATTGCAGCTCCAGATCAAAATCTCGCAACCAGTTCATTTCACTGTCATATAATCAAACATGACACTAAGCCGAAAAGCATGTCTGCTACTACATAGCCCCATGAACTGTCTTAATGTCATATAACACCACACCTTAACATCCTACCTTGAGTGGCTCTGGGGGCTTTTCATTGTGTTAACAGTAGTATAGAAAAAACAATAAATAAATAAACAAAACATTTCATGTGCTGAGGAATGTGTTGTGACTCTCAGCTTCCGGTAGGGGCTGAAAATATAATTATTATCACCCTCTCGAAACATCTCAGTATCATGGAGGATCTCAGTTTGAATAATAATGATAATAATACCATACACTGTTATGAACTTTTAACTTCGATATATTAATAAACCCACTATCTCAAATCTGGTCTTGCTCTTGGACCTTCTTCAAGTCTCGTCCTAAAGCTGGTAATCTGAACAAAATTACCCCTTGGCGGTCAAGGTTAAAACGCATCTCTACCAATTTCAATGAATACGAAAAATATCTCATACCGGATCGGCCGTCAATCGGGACAACAAGGGCCGCGTCCCTCAGAGTGGAACCAGTCTGAGGTCGAAAAGTCTGTCACTGGAACAAACTCTTCCACACACGAAGAGACACTAGGTCACCAAACCCGGATTATCGCCAACCTTGGACCAAGTGTCTCAATGCCAAATCGACTAGTAAAAATGAAACGAACGAAATGGAGCCGCGAAGAGTATCGACAAGTTATGACATCCTTCTTCACTGCACTCGAAAACCCAGCAAAGAACACCACCAATCAAACATACCAAATATGGAGAAATATGGTTGGAAATGATATAAGACCTAACCTCAATCCAAACATGCTTGCCAATGTCCGCAGAGATATCATGCGAAACAACAGACTCTCAAAGGCAGAAATAGATAAGATAAAATTAGATATAAGGCAAAATACTATGACCCATCACTCAAACTCTGTTGAGACGAATGTTGAAATAAAGAATGCGACAGAGGATGAGGTGGACGCTAAAGCGAATGAAATACGAAATCATCTCCCAGGAAATGAAACCGAAGATTCTGCCTTAGACACAACCTCTAGTTCTCCAGAAATTGTCACTGAAGATGACTCCAGGTACATTAATTTAGAATTCCTTGAAAACCACGAAGCTGAAATCACCGAAGCGAAAAATGACGTCATCCAAGTACTCAGCAGAGTAACTTTCATACAATTGTCAGACAGAGACCAGCTCCCGAAAATCCATATGACAAATCCCAACAAGCACATCGTGAAAATATACAATGCTGCACTGGAAACACTGTTAACAGATAAACCACCGGGAAACATAACAGAAGTTAACAACGTCATATACGCAACAGCTCTAGCAGCGACTCGGAAGCTTGGTGTCAAGACAATAAATAGAATTAACAGACACAGAGAACCAGCTTGGAAAACCAAACTGATACGAGAAATAAAACAAATCAGATGTGAGCTGTCTATATTAGATGAGCTCACCAGAAACCCTAATATTTCCACACGTAAATCCAAAAAGATCAAACGGAAATATAGCATTAAATCCCTAACTGATATTCCATCGATCAAGGAAATGCTGAAACAGAAACTTCAGCTAAAAGCACAGAGAACAAGGCGATACGAGAAACGTTGTAGATTCTATCGCCAAAATAAAACATTCCGAACAGATCTTAAGAAATTTTACAGGGAAATTGGAAAAACGCCTATACATGTCGAAACGCCACCATCGATTGATAATGTACAGACATTTTGGGAAAATATTTGGAGCAACCCAAAGGAATGTAACCCAAATGCAGAATGGATACGGCGTGAAGAAGAACGACTGCTGGATACACCTCTGCAAGAATGGGTAAATATATCCACAGATGATGTTAGGCAAGCACTAACGAAATCCCAAAAATGGAAATCCCCAGGAAATGACAAGGTGCCCAATTTCTGGCTGTATCATCTCTCATCTACCCATGACATACTTGCAAAAACATTATCAACGCTTGTAAATAATCCCAATAAAATCCCGGAATGGGTTACTGAAGGTATTACATACCTCATACCAAAAACAACTGAAACAGACGACCCGAAAAATTATAGACCGATAACATGTCTTTCCACAACGTATAAGTTGATCACGTCTGTACTGACGAACCGTACTTACTCCTTCTTCGAAACAAACAGCATTCTCCCGCTGGAACAGAAGGGATGCAGTAGAGGTTCATATGGCTGCAAAGATCAACTTCTGATAAATAAAATGATCTTGGAAAATTGCAGGAGACGACGCAGAAATCTCAGTGCAGCGTGGATTGATTATCGTAAAGCCTTTGATAGTGTTCCACATTCTTGGATCCTTAAGGCTTTGGAAATGTACAAAGTCTCCCCTGTGGTATTAAACTTTCTTAAGCACAGCATGGGGATGTGGAACACAAAACTATACCTTAGGCACACCGGGGGCACTGCTATATCCAACCGTCTGAATATCCGACGTGGAATTTTTCAAGGAGACTCTCTGTCACCCCTTCTGTTTTGTCTATCCTTAACCCCTCTTACACATGAACTGAACAACAGTAGCTATGGTTACAAAATAAATAAGAAAATTTTCAATCACCTACTATACATGGATGATCTCAAACTCTTTGCCAAAGACGACAATGAGTTGAAAGGCCTCCTCAATATTGTAAAATACTTTAGTGACGACATAGGTATGGACTTCGGATTAGATAAATGTGCAAAAGTAACATTCAAGAAAGGTAGAATTACAGAAACACCCTCAATAGATCTAGATTTTGTCACAAAGATTAGGGAATTGGAGCATGAAGAAGCTTATAAGTACCTAGGAATTAGCGAAGGAGATGGCATACAACACCCCCAAATGAAAGAAAAAATAAGAAAAGAGTACTACAGGCGTGTACGTCTGATACTAAATACTGAACTAAACTCAAAAAATAGAATATCAGCTATAAACACATTGGCTGTCCCAGTGGTGCATTGCAGCTTTAATGTCCTTAACTGGACCATAGCTGAAATTAAGCGAATGGACGCCAAAACGAGAAAGCTTCTCACTTGCTATCGCATGCATCATGCCAAAGCTGATGTTGATCGTCTGTATGTGCCCAGATCCGAAGGAGGCAGAGGATTAGTTCAACTAGAACTGTCCTACAAAACTACAACAATTGGCCTCCAAAAATACTTGGAAACTACAGAAGACTGGATGATGGTATGCGTCAAGGAACATGAAAGTAGTAAGCGTCTTTACTCCGTAATGAAAGAAGCCAACAAATTCAAACTGGAGCTTCAAATGGGCGTAGAGATGCAACTACAGCACAATACACCGGCTGAAACTGCAAAATACTTGAAAAAGACAGCAAAGACGAATGCAACCGACCAGATACAGAAGCGATGGCAAGATAAACCGCTTCATGGCCAATACTCTGCCCGTATCAACCAAGCTGATGTAGACAAAACCCGTACCCATCAGTGGCTACGCAGTGCAGGGTTGAAAGCGGAAACTGAAGGTTTTATCCTTGCTGCGCAGGACCAATGCTTGCTAACTAGGAATTATCAAGCACATATACTAAAATATTGTGTCAGCCCAAAATGCAGATTCTGTGATAAATATCCAGAAACGATTGATCATCTTGTATCAGGTTGCACGATGTTGGCACCCACTGAATACAAAACCCGACATGACAGAGTGGGCCAATATCTGTACTGGAAAATCTGCAACTTCTACGGGAAGGAAACTGAAAGAAACTGGTACCAACACCACCCAGACCCAGTTACGGAGATAGGACTTGTTACAATTCTATGGGACTACACAATTCACACTGACAGAACAATCAAGGCCAACCGACCAGATATTGTTATTAAAGACCACAAACAAAAACGGTGCCTCCTTATTGATATGGCAGTCCCTGCTGACTGCAATGTATCTTTGAAGATATTCAAAAAGCTGTCAAAATACAAGGACCTTGAAATAGAGGTCTCGAAAATGTGGCATATGGGAACATCAACAATCCCTGTTGTAGTTGGAGCCCTAGGACTGGTTGGAAAAGATTGCAGTAGACTAATTGCAGGGATTCCTGGAAGCCCATGCTTCAAGGAGATACAAAAAATTGTTCTGACAAGTACAGCCCACACTTTACGAAGGGCTCTATCTATGTAATTTTTTTTTTTTTTTTTTTTGTCAGTGAAAAGGGTCATGATGCCATTTCTAAGCTTAGGTCCCTGGGTGGGACCCGGAAAGAAATGTGTAAACGCCAGAAATCAAAGAAAATAAAAATAATAATAACTGGTATGAACACCACCCAGACCAAGTTCCGGTTACGGAGATAGGACCTGTTACAATTCTATGGGACTACACAATACGCACTGACAGAACAATCAAGGCCAACCGCCCAGATATTGTTATTAAAGACCACAAACAAAAAAAGTGCCTCCTTATTGATATGGCAGTCCCTGCAGACTGCAATGTATCTTTGAAGATATCCAAAAAGCTGTCGAAATTCAATGACCTTGAAATCGAAATCTCAAAAATGTGGCACATGGGAACATCAACAATCCCTGTTGTAGTTGGAACCCTAGGATTGGTTGGAAAATATTCTAGTAGACTAATTGAAGGGATTCCTGGAAGTCCATGCCTCAAAGAAATACCAAAAATTGTTCTCCCAAGTACAGCCCACACTTTACGAAGGGCTTTATCTATGTAAAATATATTTTTATTTATTTATTTATTTACTTTTTTTTTGTCAGGGGAAAGTGTCATGATGCCATTCCTAACCTTAGGTCTCTGGGCGGGACCCGGAAAGAAATGTATACACGCCAGAAATCAAAGGAAATAAAAACAATAATAATAATGAGGAACTAGACTAAGATGGTACATACAAATACTTAGGACTTAATGAAGGAGACGGGATAGAACATTTAAATATGAAGATAAGGCCCGAAAAATTATAGGAGAGTTCGTCAGATACTAGAAATCAAACTTAATAGGGCCAATAAAATGAAGGCTAACAATACTTTAGTTATGCTCGTAGTATAGGTTGGTGCAAAAATAATGACGTAATAATGTCGTTTTTTATGTATTTTTAACGTCAAAAAACGACATTATTACGTCATTATTTTTGCACCAACCTAATAACATACAGCTTCAACATTATTAAATAGAAGTTGAATGACTTTAAAAAATGGACACAAAGACAAGAAAGATGCTTACCAAAATGAGGATGCACCACCAGGAATCGGATATTGATAAGCTGTATTTACTAAGAGCTTTAGGAGGCCGAAGTCTAATCTAAACTAACTCTACGACCTACAACATTTGGACTGGACGCATACATCATAAAAACCAATGACCCTCTCCTACAAATAGTAAAACACCAAAACTGAACTCTAAAAGAAACAGCTTAATATATCTGAAACCCTACTAAGAAAAAAAAAAAAAAAAAGTAAATAAACGAAGAGAATACCATCTCCACCAAACGAGTACAACAAAGCAAAAGAACTTGGCCAAATACAATTACAAAATAAATAAAAAATAATAAATAAACGCTTGGGAGGACGAGGTGTTGCGTGGGAAACATCTAAAAGAACGAAAGAAGCGCTTGTGGGTCAACAGAAAACGCATCAGTGGCCGTGGAGCACCGGATTGAAAGCTGAGACAGAAGAAGACCTAATTGTTGCAGCTCAGGACCAAAGAATTTCAACCAGATCCTAACACTATTACATAATAAAATATGGAATTAACTAGAAATGAAGGATCTGCGGAAAATATGATAAAACTGTCGACCATATTATCTCAGCATGTCCAGAACTAGCAAAAAATCAATATATCCACAGACAGAACAGTGTAGCGAAAAATGCCTACTGGAATATATGCAAGAAGCACAAAATCGAAACCCCTGAGAGATGATATGAGCAGCCACCAGGTACAGTTACCCAAAATAACGATGTAACTATCTTCTGGGGTATGCCAATTCAAACTGACAGGGAAATAAAAGCCAACAGACCTGATGTTATCATAAAAGAAAGAAATTCAAGAATGAACATAGTCGTACCATCTGAGAGAAAAATCTCCATGAAAATTATCGACAAATTGTCCAAATACAAGGACCTGGAGATCATGATTAACAGGATGTGGGGAATGAAGACCGAGACTGTACCAATAGTAATCGGAGCACTGGGCCCCGTGAAAAAAGGAATGGACAATTTTACTAACAGTATCCCAAGTAACATCAACATACAGGCTGCCCAGAAGATCGCCCTACTAGGAACATCCTATGTACTAAGAAAAGTGCTATCAATTAAATGACAATTCTCTTGTAGGGCCTAATGACCATAGTTTGGAACCGACTCTAGAGGATATAAAAGCAGAAAACATAGCATACACAAATAATAATAATAATAATAATAATAATAATAATAATAATAATCATCATAATAATAATAATCATAATAATAATAAATAGAAAGACCCGTGAAAATTTCACGATTTTCCTAGTTATATTTTCTGATGAATCTTAATTCTTAAGTTAATGATTGAATACACTCATGTCGAGTTCTACGACAATAAAATATCCATAAGAATTCCCCTATCAGATCGTTAAATATTTGAGATCAACAACTTTAACAATCATAAATATGCTCGTTATTTTAAGAAGTGTGTACAAGTGAAAAGATATGTAATTGGCAACCCTTTTCATTTCACTGTTAAACAACCTCTGTCTACATTTTCTTTTTTTCTTTCTTTCGTTCTTTCTTTCTTTTTCGCACTGAAACCAAGTAACGTCTTCAATATGCGTTTTGTTTTTCCACGCAATCAAAACGGAATTGTCCATTATTTATGATGCCTTGTCAGTAGAAATTAAACATTTCTATCCTTCTTCCTTTACTTCTGTCTTTCATTGTCTCGCTGAAACCAAGTAGTGTATTTTTCCCTTCTTTTCACGTGATCAAAATGAAATAGTCCATTATTTATAGGGTACTGGCAGAGCGTAATGGTAGTGCGAACTAAGGAACTAACTTACGAAGCGAGAGACAAGCACAATTATTGTACAGATTATGATGATGATGATGCAAGGAGCTTACCTCTATTACTTTTTGAACAGGTAGGTGTGAGTTCACACATGTTCTGGCTGATTTCTGATGGGAATTCCAATAGGATGTTGGCCATGTCCAAGACGCTGCGGTAAAAATCGATGACTACGTCCCGTATAACCTGATTGATATTATTCCGTATGTTCTTCACTTCTTCTGCACTCCAAGTGCTGTTTAGGAGAACGAGGCGGTTGATTCGACCGGCAAATTTGGAAGGCCTCACTTCGTGTCTTGATATGTTGATAATTCCGCCAGGGATTAGGACGCCACTGAGATAGAAGCAAAAGATCACAAATTAGAAATGTTAAACAACATTACCGATATTTCGAAGAATGGAATTAATACAAGAACCACACTCGAAAGATGGAAAAACTGTGGAACATGTTGGGTATAATAGAAGAACTGGAAATCATCGCAAAGATCACAGACTCGAGACAATGGTCTCAAGAATAAAAACAAAGTTGAATACATTGTAGAAACAAAGATGAAGTTCTACAGAAAAATACTGAGAATATCATGAACGAAACATGCGAGTCATTTGGAAGTTTTAAGAAGAATGCGAACGAAAAGAAGATTTATACAAAAAGAGTTTGAAATTTTTGAGACATACGGTACGTTCTAAAACAAAGGTCGGAAACCTACGGTACGCGTGCCACACGTGGCATCCTAAGCAATTTTCAATGGCAAATGGCATAACGAAATACCGATCCAATAACTACTACAACACAAAGAAGATATTTATCTGTTTTAATTTTGAAGTATATATACTATATATTACTAAATAAAATATATTGTAGGACAGGTACATTGACTTTGACTTGAGATAAAAATACATAAGCTGTTGGCACACTGAATGATTTTAAATCCCTCAGTCGCCACATAGTAAAATGTTGCAGACCTTTGTTCCAAAGGATAATCGAGATATTAAGAGACGGGAACATTTCTCTAGAGGCAAAAAATAGTTCTAAAACTATTGTGTAATATCAATCCTCCTCTATGTCAGTGAATGCTGGACAATTTCCTTACAGATGAAGAGGAGACTTGAGGCAGCAGAGATACATCTACAGAAGGATGCTGAAAATATCACGGTCGGAATATATGGGGAACGAAGAGGTTTTAAGTAAAATGCGAAGTGAAAGAACGTTTACAAGGTACATTATCAGGAAAGAGGGATTGGAAAGTTTAATACTCATGGGACATATTAAAGTCAAGAGCGGACAGAAGGTAACATGAAGCAACATGCCCAAGGAGATTTTGTAAATGGATAGCGGAAGAGAGAGCGGTAATGTTCGTAAAGGGTCTAAAATTGCTTTTGTGGATTTTGCCAACATTCTTTACATGCATTGCAAAAGCGTCAGACCATATGTGGCAGCAATATCTAACGCGTAGAGGAATAGTAGCCTTATAATAATTGAGAAAATTTGCTACTGTATGATCTCCAGTGAAAACTACCAGATGCTCCTGGGGTCCAACAAAGCATTGATTTAATAATAAAATAATCATTTTAAAAATCTTTTTCCCTTCTTTTTGTTGATGTGTGTGAAAGCATACAAGGCGACATCGCTGAAAAGCTTGCGGGAGGGTCGCCCAATGATTACCTCACGTTACATTCCGATTTTCGATCTTATTCCCCGAAAACTGGGCAAGAGCCCGCTGCCTGCACACAAGGTAACACAATGAAAGACAAACGCCACGCCGAGAAATAATAACGTGGAACCTGTTTCCCATATCATATGTAGAGACTTATTCAGGGCTTCGCCTGCTGGCCCGGTGGGTGTGTAGGTGATACTTCAACTCTTCTACCTATCAACTACCTCACCCGTCTCCCCATCCCGACATACTGACTGGTAATACGAAATGGAGGCTTCGGAACCGAGTGACTGACATGTCTGTCGCCCGTCAAGGAAAAGCCGGAACTCTTCAAGCATGTTAATATAAACCAGCACGTGGATATACCCCATTTCCGGTTTTGTTGCTACATGATCTTCAAATACTTCTCATCCTCCTCTTTACTTCCCATTTTTATTTTGGAAAACTTCAAAAGGAACCATCAGTAGGTCTATCAAACGGAAACGACTGAAATCGAGATAAAAATGCCAGTTTCTTTTGAGTGTGGTTGCCCATAGTATCACATACGTTGACCTGAAAAGCAGGTTTGAAAGTGTAAATATGGATGCGTATGAACTAGCTTTATATACGAAAATCGTATCTGAGTACAAATATAATAGTAAAACAAATGGAAAAGATCAGAAACTACTCTGGCCTGAAATTTGAAATTGCCCGACTCTAGGAAAAGGTTAAAAACATCGCAGTAGGGATTAGGGTGCTTGGCTCCAGTGGAAACTACCAGATGCATCTGGGGTCCAGTACTGAATTGATTTAATGAGGCTGAGTGGACTGGGTTACATGACGTGATAGTATTTCTAAGTGGGAAACCTGCAAGTGGATGCGTATTTTTTATCAAAACCTGTTATTATATCACGCACATTTGGTTATAAATTATGTCGATGTACACCATTATCAGGCTGGGTGTTAGCGTCGGCTTATTGGGCTTTGAACATTTGTATACCCGCGTCACGACTATTCTTACTGACTCCTTCAGTAAGAATAGTTGAATTGTGTCAGACCCACATTTTACTTACTACATTGGTAGAGTGGTATCTTTTCCATATGGCTCGCTTATGATAAGATTGAAATCGAGATAAACGGAAATGGCATCGTTGAACCAGGTGATGAAGACATGATGCCACCAGCCGTCGTCCACGACAGATAGGTTAAACGATTTAATTTCAGAAAACTGGATCGTCAAAGTATCGTTGTCGAGCGATAGAAGTTCCGAGATCGGCGATTTTCCATTTGAATTGCTGAAAAAAAAAAAAAAAAAAAAAAAATTAACAATTTAGCATTGTAAGATTCGTAAAAAATCGATTTGATAGCAAATTTTCTCAGAAGAAATATAAGATCTTTTATATAAAAAAAAAATGTAGACGTTGACCGATTTAGAGAATTTTGCAGCGATTGAAATAAGTGGCAAGGTCAGTTGATTACGGTGCTTATAAAGGGACAGCGTAGCTATGTTAGCCCAATTTGCATGCAAAGAGACATACGACCTGGCGTTGTCCAGAAGGAAAAAAGACACTAGTCCGATTTGACAAATTTCGGACGTTTTTCATCGATTGCTACCTTCAATCAGACCAACTGGAAACAGTATTTTGAATTTACGGAAAGAGATTGTAATATACAATGCGCTTCCAATCCTAACAAATACACTTTGTGTTATAATGGAACACACCTATTCTATAGTTAATAGATTCTCCCACCTATAATAAGTAGGAGCAGTAGTAGCAGTCGGCAGAGAGTTGGTCAGTCAGTGAGAGAGTGACAGCGAGTGTCTTTTTTTTTTTTTTGACCTGTTTGTTTGAAATATTTGATATTTTTGACTAAAGACGAACCCTTTTTTTTTTTCTGCACACGATTTATCTTCTTTTCAGTGCTGTAAGAACATTTTGGACGATCTTCTGAGGATTCTTTCTGATAAGTTATTCTTTAAGTTTTATTTTTTTTGATTTTATTCTTCTATTTCTTTTTGTTTGTTTTATTTTTGGGGCTTCGGCCCTCATAATTTTTTTATTTTTAGTCCGGTTTGACAAAGTCTTACCGGACGATTTCTTTTTTATTGTTTATTTTTTTCTATTTGTTTCTGTAAAAAAAAGACCAGCACAGTTTTTGAAAAAAAAAAAAGAAAACTTATTTTTTCCTTTTTATTAGCGACTTCGGTCGCATTTTCTCGTCTTTTTGGTTTAACTAGTTTGTTTTTTCTTTTGCTTTTTTATTTTCTTTAGCGGCTTCGGCCGCAAACCTTTATTTATTTATTTTTTTTTTCTGGTTGTAAACCAGACTTTTTATTTTTCCTTTTGTACATTGTTTTGAATTTTTAAAAAAAAGGAGTTTCTGTTTTTTGTTTTGTCTTCGGCTGCCTTTGGGCGCCATTTAGATTTTTTTTTCCTGTTTAATTTTTGTTTGTCTTTTTTTCCCAGTTTATTTATCTTTTAAAAAGTTTATTGTCTTTGTTTCTTTTTTGTAATTTACTGATACATCCAGGCTTGTTTTTTTTATAATTTCTTCCCCCCCCACACCAAACTCCTTTTCTGGCGATAAAACCCGCAGGTGGTAGTCTCCACGTTTCTCAATATGGGCGACAGTGCCAGTCGGGCCAATATTAAAAAGGATCTTTTTGGGTCGGCAGCTAAAGCCAACCCCCTGACAATGCTGCCAAGAAGCGGGCTGATGGTAGCCCCAAATCTGACAGTTATTAGCTCCAAGAAAGGAGAAACTAATGTCGAGGTGCCAAAGGAGGCACAAAGTAAGACAGCCGAGGAATTGCCCTCTTGCTGGAAGTCCCCACCAAGTTGTATTGTGAACATGGCGGATTTCCTGGATAAGGCGAAAGGTTACGCCCATCTTGTAAATAAAGATGGGTTCGTCGATGTTGTCCAGGAGCTCGATGTGTTCAAAAAGAGAATGGTGACCGTTTTTGTGGTGGACAAAAAACCCAAAAAGATTTGTCGCTCCACTAAAGACACAGTGATTAAATCACTTTTGTCCCTGGGGATAAAACCCCAAAGAGTAATTAAGGGTACAGGGTTCTTCATGTGGGACATACTGCTGCCCACACCAGAAGATTGTCTGGCCATGGCAAAGAAGGAGTTGATCACGAAAGATCTAATACTAAGAACAGAGTACGAAGGCCGAAGACGGACCAAGGTGGCCGTGTTCGAGGTTCCTCCTCAAATTTCGGGAGAGCTCTTGGCTGCATTTTTTATGCAGTACGGCCAAATTTTAGGGGCTCTCTCGGACAATTTGAACGGGGGATGGACTTTTGATATCATGCTGGATCAAGAGGCCTTCAAGTCCGTCCCCAACTGTTTGGTGTTTGGTAACCGGAAAATGCCGGTCATAGTGACCGGTAGGAGACCAACTTGCTGGATGTGTGGAGAGACTGGTCACCTTTCCTCCTCCTGCCCAGGGAAGAAGGCCCCTGGAGTTCCGGTCACAGGCGACCAAAATAGCCCCTTGGCCGACAAAGTAAAATCCGCGGCGCCTGTAGTGGGCCTAGCTGCGGGGCGGACCGTTGGGGAAAATCCCTCGGTTGGGTCCAGACCCACATTACCCCCGAAACCGACGCCTGCCACAAGTGTGGTTAAGGAGAAGGATGAGGGGGAATGGCACCTCGTGGTTAGGGGCAAGGGGAAGACCCAAACAGCGGTTCCTCAGTCCCAACATGACCCCGGGGACATTTTCACCTACAGCCCCATTCCCTCTACCAGCTCTGAGGGCGACGCCTCGGCGTCTTATGCTGAAACAGCAACTGAGACACAAAAATTGAATGAACCAAGCTGGCGTAAAATTTTGGACCTTAAAATATTAAAAGAGAAAGTGGAGGCCAAGCGGGCTAAAAATAAAAAATCGCTGGGGCACCGGGCCCCCTATCCTCTGCCCCGTCTTCCCCTCCATCTAATTTCACAAAACCACCTCCGCCTAAATCTCTGTCAAACTCTCCCATGAAATCTCTTCGTTCCTCCAAACCTTCACCCTTCTGGAATGACACCTTCTACAACACCGAAAGACACACCTATGCATACACCCATTCACTCTCCTCAGAAAAAAAGAAACCGAAGTCCTGACACACAATCTGCTACTGACAAGAAAAAAAAGAAAATTAAACCTCCTTATCTCCCAGGGGAAGACGTCTGCCGCGTATCCCGGGATCAGGCTGACAGGGTCTTCGGGCAGACTAAAAACCCGATGCCCTTAAAAGTTCTCTGGAGCTTCCGACACATCAAGGGTGTAGATGTGGAGGTGCCGGAAAATTTTAAGGCTCGGAATCAGCTAACCGTCGTGAGAACTGGCCCGGGTACGCGGGAGATATGGGGCATGATAGAGGAGGCTAAGGCCTCCTTGAAAGTGGTGCCCCCAGCAGTAGTTCTCCTAGAGGAAAACTTAGATGAAACTAAAAAATATAAAGGGAGGGTCCCTATTTTCGTTCACCCATCCCTTTATAGAGCTCTGAAGTTAACCTGTTAAGCTGTCGGTGTCCTCACCCCAGCCATGTTCTATCCTGAAGGACAACCCTAATCGGCTTCACGATGGCTCTCTGGTTAGCTAGTTTAAATGTCCGGGGCCTGAGGTCCGAGTCTCGCAGGGCGAGGCTCACTCGGGACCTTCAGCGCCTCGGGGTGAATGTATGTTTTATACAAGAGACCCGGTTTTCTTCTCATGATCGTGAGGACATACTGTCTAAGGGGTTCGCCCTTTATTCAGCCTGTTTTGATGGTCGTTCGAGGGGTGTCTCTTGGCTAGTGAGCAGGTCTTTGAAGGCTGCTTGTACCCTTGTCTTCGCGGATCCGGCGGGCAGACTTTGCGTGCTGGATGTTACCATAAAGGATAAGGTTCTACGTCTCATTGGGGTTTATGCGCCCAATACCCATTCCGAGCGGCCTGCTTTGTTTCGGCAGATCGCGCCGTTCTTGACGACGTCTCGTCGGGTAGTTTTAGCGGGGGATTGGAATGCCGTCCTTGACCCCGATATAGATCGTATAGGGCATAAACAAGGTACTAACAACCTGGATGTGAAACCATTTCGGGACTTTATCGATCGGTTTGATCTGGTCGATAAGTTCCGGAATGAACACCCTCGGGAGGTAGCATGGACTTGGACAACTAGTGGCAACTCTGCTCCTGGGACGCTTGCGAGCTACCTGGACTGAGTCTTAGTTAGGAGAGTCGATGTAGGGCTCTTAGGGTGTCCAAGTTTCCATTACATAGTTTATACGGATCATAGGCTTGTCCGGGTCCGTGTAAACTTAGATAAGCCTAAGGTTAAGTTGGCTGGTTACTGGAAATTGAACTGTTCACTTTTTGGTGATCAGGGTTTCCGGGACCAGCTGTTACTAACCATCCAAAGGGAATTGACGGGAGCGGTTGTGGGAAACGCCTGGTGGGGAAATCTTAAATCTAAAATTCGAACGTTTGCTGCCGATTTTAGTCGTAGACTCAATCTAGATAGATTAGCGGCGCAAACTGCTTTAGAAGATAAAGTCGATCGGGCTGTGAAATCCCGTGTTAGTGGGGACATAGTTTTAGCTAAGGCAGAGTTGTCCTCCTTGCTTATCAAGAAGGATCAAGCTCTGGTAGTTAGTGCTAGGTTAAAAAGAATGTCTTCTGAGGCAACGAATAATGGCCGCTGAACTGCGTGCAGAGGAAAATCGAAGCGCGTCTAGGCGACATATTGCATGCGTCACGTTGCCGGATAAGCGGACCGTGACTACAAACGCGGGCATATGTGAGGTCTTTCGGGATTACTTTCAGGATCTTTTCACCAGGGAGCCCGGTCTGAGCTCTGCTCAGTTCGACGCCTATTTAGCTGACTTTCCCTGCCTCTCGGCAGCTGAAGCGGCTAGGTGCGAGGGTCCCATAACAGAGTCGGAGATCTGGGAAGCGCTGAAGCAAGTTGGTCTGGATAAGTCTCCGGGACTAGATGGTCTTCCCTACGAAGTTTACTTGAGGTTGTCGCACGTTTTTGTGCCTTTGCTGGAACTGATTTACAACCACTGGATGAAGCAGGGGTCTTTACCCCAACGCTTCACCAGGGGTGTGATCAAGTTGCTGCGTAAGGACAAGAACGGTGGGGATGGGTTAGGGAACTTTCGCCCTTTAACGATGTTAAATACGGACTTAAAGATTTTGGCGAAGATCTTAGCCAACCGTTTGCAGCTTGTCCTGTCTAGTCTGATTGGCCCTGAACAGACTTGTGCTGTGAAGGGCAGGACTATTCAGGATAACCTTCATATGGTACGCTTGATCTTAGAACAAGTCGACAGTGAAGCCGCGCTGATCAATTTAGATCAGTCCAAGGCCTTCGATAGGGTTGACCATCGATTTTTGGAGGCTGTCCTTTCGGCGGCCGGTTTCAGAGCCGACTTTCGCTCCTGGATCCGACTTTTGTATGCGACCCTCGGTGCGCTGGTGGAAGTGAATGGGGTAAGATCGAAGCCTTTCGTATTGTCTCGTCTATTCGTCAAGGTTGTCCGCTCTCGCCTCTGCTTTACGTTCTTGCGTTGGAACCTTTCCTTCGCAAGTTAAAGGCGAATCCGGTCCTGCGCGGAATTTCACTGCCTGGGGGTTCCACCTCAGCCAGGTATTATGCCTATGCTGACGACGTTTCGGTTCTTGTGTCGAGCAGAGCCGAGATTGACGTAGTCAGCAAAGAGATCAGTGGATATGAGATGGTGACAGGGGCCAAGATCAACCGCGATAAGTCTGTGGGCTTGCGGTTGGGTGCGTGGAAGGGAGTTTCTCTTCCCGGACCTTTCCTCTGGGCGGATAGGCCGATCAAGGTACTCGGCGTCTGGTTCGGTCCTGATCTCCAGTTGGAAATGAATTGGTCGGAGGTGCAAGGGAAGGCCGAGATCGCGGGTAAACTGTGGTCTCGGAGGAGACTTTCCCTGAAGGGAAGGGCGGAGGTATGTGTTTCACACATATATCCGATCCTCCTTTACCGACAGTCTGTGCTTCCACTCCCGTATGCCAGGGTAATGTCATTAGTCCGGACCTTGTTCTCTTTCTTGTGGAGAGACAAGACCCCTATGGTGTGTCGCGAGATCTGTTGCCTTCATCCCTCTGAGGGCGGTCTGGGTATGCCTAGCATTGAGATTCGTCAATATATGCTTCGCATTACCTTTCTAGACCGAATGTGTCGCGGATTGGAAGAGGTGGGCACCTTTTGGAAAGAAGATGTCCGAAAACATTTCCCATCCCTGAGAAGTGTGCACTCGTGCGAGGAGGAGGCCGGCCGTACACCTCGTGCCGAGTGCTCCTTCTACCGCGAATGTCGTAGTGCTTTGAAGCTCCTCTTACGGACGACGGATGGCCTCTCCGACGCCCAGGCGTTGTCTCGTAAGGCATTGTATCAGTTGTTAGTTAGGGGGTCCGTTCAAGATGGTCTGATCGACGAGCTCGGACTTACGAAGCAGGAGGCTCGCTCGATATGGCCTTGGGCGCCTGGGTTGAAATGTCTCAATAATGATGAGGCATCACTCACCTGGCTGATGATTCGTGGGGCCCTCTGGGTCGGCAAGAGACTTTGTTCAGCAGGTTTGGAGAAATATCCAAACTGTCGTCGCTGTACTGGCGAAGTCGAGACCATTGGTCACGCCTTTTTTCAGTGCAAGACGGTAGTGCCGTTGTGCATGTTTGTTGAAGGCCTCATGGTTCGCATGCTGCAGGGAAAGTTCTTTGTCCTGGAAGCCAGTTCTGTTTGTAGCAATGTGGTGCCGCAATTGATGAAGGCTGAACACTATGTGTTCTGTTGCTTACTAGGGATTATGAGAATCGTGATTTGGACGACGCGTCAGAAGGGATTCCATGAGGGCGAGAAGTTCACCTCTTCCCAACTGATCTTATTCTTTAAGCATCAGCTTAAAGTCAAGATTAGGACGGAAAGGCGGCGGCTCCCTTCATCGGAATTTGGCAAAAGGTGGGTGAATCTTGCGCGAATGTGTAGAGTGAAAGGGGCTGACCTAGAGTGGCATTTGGATGTCGGTTAGGTACAGAATTTTGTCCTAACAGGGTTGAACATAGGCAACCCGCCCAGATTTTAGGTTAGACTAGGTTTTGTATTTTGAACTTTTAGTTTTTCCCTTTTTTTTTTCTAGTAAACTTAGCTAGGGTGTGCATGCGCATTGGTCCCTTTTATTTCTGTCCCTATTTTTTTTCTTTCGTTTAATTACCCATCCCCTCCCTCGTTAGGTGGTCAGTGATGTCAGTTCTCTGGTGGATGCGGGACGACTTTCGTTTCGTGTGTGTGATTTTTCGTATTTGTTGTTGTGTATGAATGTGTGTGTGTCTGTGTGAATGCTTGGAGAAATGAATGTTTTTGCTTATTTTCTTAGTCCCGCATTGATTTCGTCTAGTTAACTGATGTTTCTGCCACATTCATGGTTTGTGGGGGTTTTTATTACTAACACAGTTTTGTTTAGTTTTAGTGTAAATATTTAAAGCACATTGTAAATATTCATTTGGGGATCATTTTTTAAAAGTTGTTAATTTTGACCCCCCCCCCACGAACAATAATTGTACATAAGGGGTCTAGTTAGGTCCTAGGACATCATAGAGAATTTGAGGTATTATGGTGGACGTAGTAAGAAAAGTAGGAGTGAATGTGTTGTTTTGGTGATTGGAATATTGTTGGCTTGATTGGTCAGTGTCTGCGACTAGCTAAGTTTAGATTTAAGACAGATGAAGACCGTCCTTCCCCACCCCTCTTTTAGGCCTTGTGCCGCATTTTGTATTTATACAAATAAATATTGAGTTGGTCAGTCAGTCGATGTTGGTCGAGCGGCTGAGCGGTTGAACTCTCTGCCTTCGGGCGGGGAGGAACCCGAAAGAGGCTACGCCGAAGGGTGGATTCTCTTTCGGGGAGGTAAACCGACCCTGAACCCGTTTATACCGGTTCAATAGGCATATTTTTGGCCGAGCCCACGGGTTCGGATATCCCACCTTAAACCGGCCTCGTGGCACATGATGCCCTCGTAGGGAGGGTGACTAAATGTCGAGTTGGTCAGTCAGTCGATGTCGAACGACCGTTAGTCGGATATTAAAGTATCAGCCACCCCAACTAGATTACTGCGTCATTACCTATTATATTAAGTTCCTAACGTTTTGTACGTCGAACCTATCTTAGGACCGACTTAGTACAAATACAAGCCTCCACTGTGAAACCACTACATAACACTTTGTTCAGATACAAACCAGCTTTTAGCGTGGTTAGTGGTGACACATTTCTTTTCCTCAGGACTTTTTTCTTTTTTCATAATGTTGTGAGTATTTCATTTGTCACCGCTTGTGATCGCTTTTTTTCAAAGATTGGGTTGTTTTTATCGTGCTTGAGCAGCGAGTCACAGGTAGAAACGTGGTACATTACTTTTTTATGGCAAGTCACGAGACACCCAAATATCGTAACGATTCACGCACCTAAGTGTTTCAAATCCCGTACAATGTCAGTATATGGGATGTGTGGATTATCTTTGCAATGTTCCGTGTCTTGTGACCTGGCTTATCTTTAACAAGCATTTTGAATTTGGTTATCGCCAACGTAGGTTTATTGGAACATTCTCCACTTTCGAATCTAGAGAATCCCTTATGAACAGGACTTTCAGCTATGGCACCATCCCCATAAACGGCACATACCATTTTTGCTATTTATAAAGTGTTTATTCCTTTCCGGAAATAAAAGACCATCATGTGTCGAAAATGATTGTAAAACACCGCACACTTTTGCTTTTAGCCGAGCCCTACGTAACATTTAAAACATTTAAAATTCATAATCTACACATGGATTGCACAGAAAGAAACACTGAAATGCCACCTTTCAGAATATTTATATTTAGAGTTGTCCTTCTCCTATACTTATAGCCAACCCCGGCAAGAGAGTTCAGTCTGTTCTAGTATTTAATGCATATCTGACGAGAAGAATATAAGGATTCATAACTTTCGTAAAATGCGAGAAAATTATTGTAACGATCTTGAGTAATTCGAAATCGGCTCCTTGAATTCTTCATCTCAACCACTAACAGTTGCACCTCCCATTTGATTACTGCCTTTAAAAAATACTTACTTTGTTCCGTAAAGAATAAGACTTGTAGTTACTCCGTGTTCCTGGATAGGCAGATAATATTTAATCCAAAAGGCTAGTGAAAGAAAATTTCCAGTCAATGGACTCCACATTGGAATTGGAGTCCTCTGTATAAAACCTTTGCTTCTTGGAAAGTATAAGTCGACGTCATACAAAACATCTGCAGATATAAATAACAACATAAGAAACATAGTTATATATCTTTGATAGCTTGATTAATCAACTTTTATAAATTCGCGTAAATTTTGTCTGTGTGTCTCTCACCTTACATCAGTAGAAAAACAGTCGAAATTCTTAATACGAAATGTTTATCAACTTTTCATATAAAGGGTGTATCAAAAATACTTTTACAAACGTTGGGGACTGGTTCCTCAAATCGAAACAAGGACAAAAATCCATATAACCATATGTCCTCATATCCTTTTTTGAGCTATTAAGTTTAAAGAAATTTTAAGGTAGATGACGCTGTGTGAATATGAAGACTCTTTTGGATATTTCAGTATCAGTTTTAGATTCAACGGCCGAATAGTCATGAACAGGACAACAAATATGAGGACAACAGTCTGAACAGTGTAAATAGCATTAAATAATTACAATATCTCACCTCAAGAATATAGATAGATATCCTCGACGGATATTCAAACAATTGGAATTTATTATTAATAATAATAATAATAATAATAATAGACAGATATAAATATCTTTTTGGCATATTATTAGGTTAGTGCAAAAATAATGACGTAATAATGTCGTTTTTTGACGTTAAAAAATACGTCAAAAAACGACATTATTACGTCATTATTTTTGCACCAACCTAATAAAAAATATATATTTTAAGGGAATAAGATTTTAAAAAAGAGTTGTTTATACAATAAGTATTTTTTATTTCAACTTTCTTCAAAAGACATTTTTTTAATGTTTAAATCAACATCAATTTTTATAATCTGAACCTTCAGTTACCCAACGAGTCACGGGTATTCTAGTTTATCCTGAATGCACAACATCCCAGGAGGCACCTTAAAAAGCGATTGTTGCGACGGTAACAAAGTAACTTGTTTGCTAGGGAAGTGTATTTTTTAGTTCTGGTTTCTGGTGGTGGCGAGTTGGAACAGAAAAAAAAAATATAAGTTTGAATCTTTGGGTGAAAATCAAATTTTCCCAGGAAATTTGATTATGAAAAACATCTGTTGTTCAAAGGATTACAGATTTTGACAGGTGACAACATTGTTTTGTCTCTGTTCACCTAGAAGTTTATCATCGAATATGTAAGGTTGTTATTTTGAATGCAGATAGCCTTGAAGTTTGGCGATATTTAAAGTCTGGATAAGTTAAAAACAAACCAGAGGAAATTATATTTTTATCCCCCAAATATTCAGCATTTTGGCGAACGGAGACAGAGAGAAAACCGGGAGAATCGAGAGGAAAGGCACATCGAAGATCAACAAACATTTAATTTACACCCGCCTGAAATTAACTTGATGTTCGTTTTTCTGATAAAAGTCTGAAAATATTTTAGTTGGTTCTAAGTCATTACCCACTTAGTGTTAAGCTATATCAAACTTTTGTAAATATTCTATCTTTATTTACTATTATTAGAACTATCATTTTCAACCAAGATCAGACCTCCTCCTTCTTTCAATAAGAGCACAGCTTTTCTTTTTTCAGCCCAGTTGTCAAAAAATATACCACGGATTACAAAGTCAAGAGGAAGGGCAACTCCACTTTTCCATTCAGTAAGAAACACAACACTTACCAGCAACTCTAGACGATCGACGACCTAACTGGCACCAAATCCTTGACCAGTTTAAAGCTGTATGTAGCCTACCTGACTACACAGCCATCCCAAGGTGAAGATACCTACAAGAGGTAGGGTCTATATTGTGTGGCTGCACTTCCTTGGGAAAAGGAACTTACAGTGACCTTGCCCATACACGCCAACAATTTTAGAGTACTTTTCAAGAAGATAAAAATAGAGATTATCTTAGCCTACTTGAATGAGGTCGGTCTATATACAGTGAGCTCCCGCCTATTCGCGTTTCAGCATTCACGGTTTCACACATCTGCGGATTTTTCTTTAGAATATATGTACTTGTTATTCACGGAAATCCCGAATATTCGCGTGTTTTTCTGATGAACATATGTACAAATTATTCGCTGAGAACTCCATCGATTCACTTATTTTTTTGATAGAAAATATTTTAAATATTCTTGTATTATTTTCCTGTTATTTAAGTGATGTAAAATATAACAGTCCATTTGTATGGTAAAGATTGCCACAATTGTACATCTTCGTTGTAAAAAAAACAAGCGCAAAATCATGCGTAGTGTTTGGGCTTTGTTCTTTGTTACGGGCTGGGTCTGGGGGTGTTAAAAGTGGCTTATACTAAGTCTGGGGGCATCATCACAGTTCTGTTTTTAGAAAATGTTTTAAAACTTATATTTTATGTGTTGTTACACATATACAATATTTTCAATGGTTGTATCGATCTAAGCATAATTAAAAACAGTTATTGCACGTATGAAAGAAATTTACGTGTATGGTCACCAATACTATTTTTCAAAAATGTTTTTAAAAGGGTCCGAAATGCTTCTAAAGTGCTTAAAATGAAAGTTTAAGGCATATAGGGTTTTAACAATCAAAATAGATACATATAAGCACTTTTAGTGGGGAGGTTACAAGTATTGGCGGATTCTAACTATTCTCGGCCGGTCCCTAACCCCTGCGAATACGGAGGACTCACTGCACCACAAATTATAGTGAGAGATAACACCGTTCTAAAGACATAACTGGTGTGTGATGGAACCGACGAACCAAAATATTGTTTACAAGACATATATATAATCAAAATAATATTTACAGCATTAAATAACTAACAGTATTGACATGTTGTTACCACAGATCAATTAATCAATCGAATAAAAGAAAATCAAGAGGAGTTTATCGATTGACTTTTGAATTTTTTGTAATAAATATCTCAGAAAATATGGTTTTAGCCGAAAACATTGTAATCTTAAATGATATTGTAAATCAATTTCCTAAAATTAGAATTACATTATTAACTTGGGAAATGGTAATAATACAGGGTGTCCCCAAAAAACGGGAATTTTTGAAGTGCGTATTGCCAGACATGAACAAGTGTCAACACTGCGAGACAGTGACCTTGAGCAAGTAAACATTTCGCCATTTAGAATTCAAGATGAAATTCACAGTATCCCAGCTGGGATGTTGCAGCAGTCAATGAGGAACTCAACAGTAGATATCAAGAATGCATTTGTACAGGAGGACGCCATCTACAGGACGTAATTTAAAAAAAATGAAAATTCCATCATTGTTTCTTAAATGGTATGTTTTAAGGTTTTAATTACTATGAATAAAATATTTTTCTTCCATCGCTCTTGGTTTTATTGGATTGTTAAAATATTCCCGTTTTTTGGGTCACCCTATATTACTATTCAATAATATGCAACAACAATAAATTAGTTAAGCTTAGTACATATAACAAGGTTTTAAAAATTTTCGTAAAAAATTCCTGCATTTTACTTAAATTAAATAAAAAATGTCGCATTCACAAATATCTCATCTTCATTTACCTTGATTGCAGTGCTGACCAATTTTTCCATTGAAACATTTACAAAAAGCCTGTTGTCCTTGATTTTCGCAATCTGTCTTATTGCAACCCTTAATATAGGAACAAGGGTCAGTGGTTGTATTACACTTTTCACCTTCAAATCCTGAAAAGACAAGAGAAAATAACCAATAGTTATATTGTGTCTTCTTTTAGGTTCTGTATCAGTTCAAAACATGGGAGGTTATGAAAATCCCAAACATCCTATACTTTCTAGCTTTAAGCAATGTTTTTTCTTTCCTGTACAGCCCTCCCGACTCCCTGTTCAAACTTTTAATATGCCTTGTAAATTTCAAATTCTCTAAACCCCCTTTTCACATTTTGTGTCGTAGAAATTCCAACGATCTCTTTCTGATAGTAAGCAAAAGCATTCTTTTTACTTTTATATTCCGTAATATTTCAATTGCTCCTATTCCGTCTACGGTATCCTAATCGTCTTTCTGTAGAACCACATTTCTGTTACGTCAAATCTTCTGTTCATCCGTGGGGAAATTTTCCAGTATTAAGTGCCGTATCTGAAGATCGATATTACATAATTCATCACACCTTTCTTTGTTTCTAAATAAATTTTCTTATCTCTTCATACATTGCTTAATTTTTCGAAAACATGTTTCGCTATTCATTTGCGTCTCTGTGTAAACTTCTTAACAGTTAAGTGATGCAACGAGCAACACAAAAGAGATATTTTCAAAGGTACCAAGAAAGTGGTACTCAAAAAACAGAGAATCGTGTAAATGAAAGATTGGTCAATGAAGGGGAACTCACCAATGGGACAGATACAATTCGCATTTTGATTTTTGACTTCACAAGTGCCACCATTTAGGCACGTGGTCGGCGTGCAAATTGGTTTACCACTGCAATCAAATCCTGATTTACCTGAAAAAAATAATTAAAATCGCAGAAATAATAAAAACTGAACAGAGGATATATTGCGCAAAAAGGTACTTTTGTCCAAAAGCATAAGTTACTAGAAAACCAAATTATGAACCTGACAAGGCGAGTCATATGAATATCATATCAACTCGTTCAATAAATTCCAAAGTGGCGTTTCTCAGCATATTTACCTCAATGGAACCCTTGAAATAAATATCATTTTTCAGGGAACCCCAGCAGACGATGCAGATTTTTTCCCGCAGTAGGTTGCCATTTCTTTCCGCGGTAGATCAGTTGCTATCCGAGCCTATAGAATCCGGCCTGTCCTGCTATTTACCCATAACTGGGGCAGAAGAAGAGGATTCATCGCTTCCCAAGGGTATTAGCACGTAAGTGAATATCAGTCAGTTTTGTGCCATGCGTGATACAAGCTTAGGCGATCATGTATCTCTCGATACATGACTGACGAGGCAGTTTTTTCTCGCAGTAGGTTGCCATTTCTTTCTGCGGTAGGCCAGTTGCTATCCAAGACTATAGAACCCGGTCTGTCCTGCTATTTACCCATAGCTGGGGCAGGGTGGGTTAAGAAGAAGAGAATTCATACCTTTTCCAAGGGTATTAGCACTTAAGTGAATGTAATGGATTCGAATGGAATCCATTACATTCACTTACGTGCAGGCGGTTTTATACTGACGCCATATGGACATCGCTAAATATGTCAAGAAGGAGCCATCACAAGAAAATTCCTTAAATTTACGCACACTTCTTGACCAAACTACATACAAAATATTCTCATGAGAGTAAAATATTCTTTAACGTTTTGTACATTCTTTTCGTTGTCTATTTCTCTCAAACAATTAAATCCGTATAATTTTGCTAGTCACTTCTCGACACTTACCCAGAAACAAAGCGAATCATTTTCAGGTAGGATCGATTTAGAAACAAAAACCATGTCAGGAGATGCACTTGCCCATTTCCTATTCATTCTGTGCCTAGATAACGCCCTGCAAACATCTGCTGTTCTAAACAGAGATCTGGAGTTCACCTTTGAAAATCAAGAAGTTCACGTCACTCGATAAAAACAAAAACAGACGTAGATTACGCAGAAGACCTTGCCTTGTTGTCAGACACGATTGATAAGGCTATCAAACTTCTCCATCTCATCGAAGAAGCGGCCAGCAAGATTGGTCTCTACATTAATGCTGGCAAAACAGAATTTATCAGCTACAACTAAGGAGAAATGAAGTTGGATAATTGCAAAAACAACAAGTTCGTCTAGGAACTTGTTTACCTCAGCAGCAACATTCAGCCAACGCAGAGAGACATCAGAATTCGCAAAGGCAAGGCCTGGGGTGTATTAGATGGTCTGAGCACCATCTGGAAGTCCTCCCTATCTGACAATCTTAAAAGGGACTTATGTCTTGAATCTCTCTTGCTCTACGGCTTAACACCATGGACACTGACGAAACAGCAAGAAGCATCACTTGACGGAACATACACAAGGATGTTACGAGTTTGCATTGGACATCAGCTGGAAGAAACCCCAGCAAAGAAACGCCAATATGGACACCTATCTCAGTTTCGCTAAGAGTGAGAAGTCTTCGGGTAGCTGGTCACTCCTGGAGAAGTAAGTCAGATCTTCTGAGTGATACCCTCCTATGGAACCCATTGCGCGACAAAAGATCGGTTGGAAGACTTCATCACACCTACTTAGAGCAACTTGTAGATGACTCTGGATGCCATCTGAAGGATCTGCTGACTGCAATGTCTGACAGGGATGGTTGGAAGGAACGGATCAGAGGAATCCGAGAAGAATTATCGACCTGATGATGATGGATATTCTACTTTCTGATTTGGCGACAGAATCTCTACGATAGAGACCAACGCATTATCTCGTAAAATTCCGAGCGAAAAAAACCCCCAAAAAACCCCCCAAAAAAACAAAGCAAACTTCGAATAAAATATGCTGCTGGATATTTTTGTTTTGAAAATTCAGATTCACTTACCATTCAAGCAGAAACAACCTGTGCGTGTGAACAAGTTCTGGCACACATTAGACTCTCCAACGCAAGGATTGGGTGTGTTGCAAGCGTCTATAACCACATCACAGGTTTTATTTTCGTATTTAACTGAGCATCTATAGTAAAGGATGAATGAAAACAGAAAGGAAAGGTATATTACAGATATATTGTGATTTGCTAGATCACAGAAAATAAAACTATGTATATCTGTCTGCATATATACCTAAATTTATTCATATCTAACTATTTATTTATTTATATATCCCTAAATCTCTTTTAAAAATTACTTCATATCTATCGATCTATCGTTAATTACGTCAGAGCACTTCATCTCGAAAATATCTTTGTAAATGTCATTAATTCTCTTCATATATGCCTATATCTATCTATATTAATTCTCTTCACATATCTATCTATCTATCTATCTATCTATCTATCTATCTATCTATCTATCTATCTATCACAAGCCATCCATATCTATCTATCTATCTATCTATCTATCTATCTATCTATCTATCTATCTATCTATCACAAGCCATCCATATCTATCTATCTATCTATCTATCTATCTATCTATGGCTGTATCGCTTCAAATTTATATACCTATATATATATCCATGTCTTTATTTTTTCGTATGTTAGATGTTATCTCAGATGTTCTCGGTCTGGAGTGGGGGCAAGTGCCTGAAAACCATACCATAGGTTGGCTCATACCTTGTGAGCGAAATTAGGTAGACAGAGAACTTGGGACTGTCGATACCTGTGCTAGCACGAAGTCACAAGCCATTGTGACCGAGTGTTTGAGCGTGCTAGTGTTGTTCAGATGGTTGATCATTCTAGATAACACCCTCTCTCTCATAAACTGTAACTGCTCAGCATAGTTGCAGTATAAACCACAGGTTTGCTCTGTGGAAGTTGAACAAACAAAAACGAGCTTGAGCGAGAGTCTGCAATAGGGATTGGCTAGCCGTCCTAGTAGACGGATACCTTCGAATACGAGTGGCCAGATATTATTATTATTATTGTTATTATTATTATTATTATTATCTCTTCATATATATATATATATCAATGCCTATACATCTTCATATCTATCTATTTAACTATGCCTACATCACTTCATATAGTGGCCTATCTATTCCTATCTATCTATCAATCTATCTATGCTTAAAGCTATTAAAACTATCTATGCCTATATCTATCAAACTATATATATATATATATATATATATATATATATATGCCTATATCTCTTCATATCTATGCATATATATCTTCATATCGATCTATCAATCAATCGAAGCCTATAACTATTCATATCTTTTTTATCAATTTATCTACCTATCTATATCTATGCTTATATCTCTTCATATATATCTATTAATTGACATATTTTTTATGTTTATACATTCTTTTTATAGATACAAATATTTAAGTAAATGCTCTGTTTATAATAAACAGTATTAACATTTACCGGCCTGAATGTCCGAGAAATTTACATAGAAAATATGTGTCCTCCGACAGGAATCGAACCTGTATCCTATACGGAACCGTCATATAGGCTGACGTGCCTTAACCGATTGGCCCACAGAGGAGCGTTCGGTTTGCAAGGTCGATTTTATTGTTTATAAACACAATCCTCCATGATTTTCTCTCATTCATTCATATCTGCTCAAATCTGTGTATCCAAATGTAAACAAATGACGTCAACATTATGAACTGGACAAAGTCTGAGAATTATTTAAGACATTTTTATCTATAAATGAACGTATAAACATAAAAAAATATCTATTTAACTATGCTATACCTACATCACTTCATATCTATCGATCAATCTATCTACACTTATAGCTTTTCAAAACTATCTATCTGTTGTGTCCACTAAAATATCAACTACAATATTTATAAACCAATCACACTCAAGAAAACACTTACATCTTAAAACACACCAATAAAATCATAGATTACAAATCAGAATTTTTGTTGTATTAGTCATCATCATGTAGATACCGACCAAATATCGTACGGACGTAGTAGAAGACATACCACGTGACTTCTTAGGGCCAATTAGGAATAAATAAATAATTTAATTCTGGAGCCGATATTGTTCGGAAAAAGTGTATAAAACATACGAAATCCGTCCCCAAAACATTATACACGCGGCTGCCAGCAAACTACACACACCTCTCGCCGATGACCTCATGTCAAAAACGACAGCGTTGACAAACTCCAGACCACGGCATCACCGCCAACAGTAATAAGAAACAATTCGTATCTCTCGTATCCGTTTTTACTATGAATCACGCACACACATGTTGACTTTTTCATACAAACACACATATCACAACATTTTATTGTTTCTCACACACGTACACAAAGACAGTTTATATTTTATTTCAGAACTTTATCAACCCAAACAAAAGACATTACTTTCCAATCTATTATCAACTGTTTGTATTCCTATCGTTATATTAAATCAATGTTTATTTGTTGAAACTACGTCGTCTATTCTACTGAATTTTATTCCTTCAATGAAAAGCGTTTGATTATTCTAGGCGGCCAAATTACGAGCGACCCTGTAACGATATTTTGTTAATGTATTGAATCCCGATACTCCAAATTTTAACATTCAACGAAAAACCGAGTAGAAGGATTCCTACATATCCATGCCCATATCTATCAATCTATCTACCTATCTAAATATATATATTTGCGTCTATCTATCTATCTCTTCATATCTATCTATCCCTATATCTCTTCATATCTATCTATCTATCTATCTATCTATCTATCTATCTATCTATCTATATCTATCTATCCCTATATCTCTTCATATCTATCTATCTATCTATCTATCTATCTATGACTATATCTCTTCATATCTATCTATCTATCTATCTATCTATCTATCTATGACTATATCTCTTCATATCTATCTATCTATCTATCTATCTATCTATCTATCTATGACTATATCTCTTCATATCTATCTATCTATCTATCTATCTATCTATCTCAATGTCAGATTTTGTTCAATGCTTGTAATGATAATTATATTCTCTGATCATATAAAATTAACGTTCATTACATTTGAACGTTATTTTCTTTCTGTCTTCAAATACTTACCAAATTGTGACATATTTACAAACAGTGATTTCATAAATGATAGAGCCTCTCATATCATATAATTGATGACAAAAATAAGATATAAACATTTTTTATTGATTCGTTTTCTGTTTTGACAACACTAGGCACCTTAATTAAAGCCGCAAAATATTTCCTAGACGTTATCTATTACACCAGATGCAAATCCCAAGCGGTTACCCATCTTGTTAATGATCAGACTCGATGTTGCTTAAATTCGGTGATTGCATGAAACCTGATGTTTCTACGTGATGTGTTCGTAAGACAATACCTTTTAAGACCATACTTCATTTACCTTGATTCACAGTAACGACTGAATCAAACAACAGTAAGAACAACAACAAGCAACAACAACAATAATAATAATAATAATAATAATAATAATAATAAGAAGAAGAAGAAGAAGAAGAAGTGAACCACGAATTAACGCCGCTGTCCGGGTAGATACTGCAACAATAAGCAGTAGTAGCTGCAGTCACTTGACAACGGATGCAAAAATCCGTCAGCATCATCATCACTATCATTGCTAACATCGTTATTGTTAAGTTTTCCAACAACGATGTTATTATAATGACTTAAATCGTAGCCGCTGAGAAAGAAAGGTTTATATCATTGGAATTATAACCAGTCAAGAAAAACGATAATAATAATAATAATAATAATAATAATAAGAAGAAGAAGTTTGCTAAACCTCGGGGATATGACCATAAGCAAAATAACAAAAACAAAATACTTACAGGCAGTTGAAATCAGTGAGATTACCAATGCATTTCCCTCCATTATGACATGGGTCACTATCACAGACAGGATCTAACTCTGTACAGTTCACTCCCCTCCATCCTTGCTGGCAGTCACATACCCACAATCCTACATTGTCCTTCCTACAGGTACCGTGGTCACATCCTGGATCGCATGGGGTTACCTATAAATGAAGGCGTATCTTGTGAAATATACATTGGGTCGCTGATTTAGATGGAAAACAAATACATCTTTGTTACAATTGATATATTCACCATTTTTATCATTTTTCTTCAAGCAAGACGATAACCTAGGTCGTTTCATGGCATGTAAGTTCGAAAAGAAGAATATATATATATATATATATATATATATATATATATATATATAAGAGAAAAACAGACCACTTTAAGGTACCATTATAATAATTTATTTCACCAGAACCCTTTTAAAGGACGCCAGATCATCAGATAGCACTTCCAAAAATGTGATGAAACGAAAAATGAAATTAAAATTCATGGATAGTGTAACTTACACCTAAATTAACTGATTTAAAATATGGTTTCTTCGCTACACAGGAATTACTATATTTCAAAAACCGAAGCTAAAAACTTCAAATTTAATTATATAATTAAATTAAAAGCATTAGTTCTGTTTCAATTTCAAGCGAATTTTGGAATTTTCTTTCTTTAGGTTCAAAATTATAATATTTTTGCACTGTAAATTTACATTGAGCACTATTTTGTAAAAATAAAAATATCAATAAGAACACCGGATTATATATCTTACTGTTCTTTCTTTCTTTCTTTATATATATATATATATATATATATATATATATATATATATATATATATATATATGTGTGTGTGTGTGTGTGTATGTGTACATGTGTGTGTCTATTTAATAGTCTTGTTAATGAATTTTGAGGAATAAAAAGACAACAAAATGATAAGAATATTGTCAATAAAACTGATCATATTTATTAGATATTAGTAGCTCTTTTGACTAAATCGAAACATGAAGAAGAAACATTTTAAAGTTAGAGTTTAGGGACACGCATGTGTCCTTTTTCAATGAGACGAGAAATAAGTAAATAAGTAGGACTCTTCTGGGTTTTTTGTTTCGTTTTATACATACTTACATATATATATATATATATATATATATAGTGCTACGGACAAATTGTCAACGCTTTATATTTTTGATTTTGCGCATGCGCTTTGTTTGTTTTTGATTTTGTCGTCTGAAATTTGCAAACAGCAACTGTACTGCTTAGCATTCGCAACGGAAGCGCTTGGTACAAATATTTCAGAGTATTTAGGTGTCAATCTCAGGACAGTGCAGCTGATTCGGAAAGAGTTCGATGAATCTCTTGGCGATTACGAAGCTATAGCAGCTCGGGAAACCCATACTGATCATCCTCATAAGAAAATAACTCCTGAATTTGTTAGTGGGGGGCCCTAGACACAACACGGATGTCTACATCAAGTTCCTTGAGGAGGTAGTGCTGCCTTTGCTGTCCAACGTGTGTCTGCTAGAAGACCCCGTGTTTAGTAACAGGATTCTGCACCATGCAAAACAAGCAGGGCTACGCAAACATGGCTTTCAGACAATTTCTGCGACTACATCTCTGTGATTATTATGTGTTGGGTGCAATTGAGTAGGAGACTAACAAAACTTCTTGCAACACCAGGTAAGAATTATGGCAGCATTCACAAACTTTAACAAGGAGACCGTCCAGAAGAGTTGCAGGCAATTCTGAATTCGTCTGGAGGCCGTCCTTGAAACCAAGAGTGATTTTTTTAAATAAATTTGCTCTTTAGTATTTCAAAATATGTTTGTGTAATCTTGATAAATATACCTGTTAAAATGAGATGTCATTTTCATATTTGCGTAAATTAGACGACAATTTATCCAATTCACCCTGTTTATATATATATATATATATATATATATATATATATATATATATATATGTATAGACGACAATTTATCCATCGCACCGGTTTATATATATACGACAATTTATCCATCGCACCCTGTTTATATATAGACGACAATTTATCCATCGCACCCTGTTTATATATAAACAACAATTTATCCATCGCACCCTGTTTATATATAGACGACAATTTATCCATCGCACCCTGTTTATATATAAACAACAATTTATCCATCGCACCCTGTTTATATATAGACGACAATTTATCCATCGCACCCTGTTTATATATAAACAACAATTTATCCATCGCACCCTATTTATATATAGACAACAATTTATCCATCGCACCCTGTTTATATATATATAGACGACAATTTATCTATCGCACCCTATTTATATATATAGACGACAATTTATCCATCGCACCCTGTTTATATAAAGACAACAATTTATCCATCGCACCGTTTTTATATAGACGACAATTTATCCATCGCACCATGTTTTTATATAGACGACAATTTATCCATCGCACCCTGTTTATATATAAGCAACAATTTATCCATCGCACCCTATATAGACAACAATTTATCCATCGCACCCTGTACGTTCGGTCAGTCAATGTTCACTGCGTTTATCTGCTAGATATCATTAACCGTAACTTTTACCACTAGATAACATGATTATGGTAAATGGTATCTAGAATTTATGTTGAAATACAAAGACTACCTCTTCATTACATAACATACCTGACTGCAAACTTACGAAAAAGCTGTTTTTTACTTAACTAGTCTAAAGACCAGTTACTATCACTAGCTTGTAAAATCTATCACCTCGTAACCTAAAACAAGTATGATCACCTCAATTTAAAAAAAAACAACAACAAAGTACTTCCAAACTTACTTATCTATATCACTGCTTCCATAAATGATGAATTATTTGACCAACTGACCAACCATTGTCACGTCTTCTGTAACTGATCGACCATTGTCACAGCGTCTATAAATGATCAACCCTTGTCAGTGCTTTCATAACTGATCCACCCTTGTCACCTCTTTTATAACCGGCTAATACTTGTCATTTTATTCTATAAAGGACCGATCCTTTCCCAGTACTTCCATAAGTGTCTCTATACTGTCCCTATAATTAAGTAACTCTTTTCTCTAAAGAAGCGGGGAAGAAGAAATGAAATCTTAATTGTTTGTTTTGATATTCAAACACGTTAACGCATAAAATTTAATATCTCCACTCCTCATTCATGGTCTGTTTTTATAGCGAAGGCAGATACCATTCCTTGATAAGGGAAGTAACCGTAGATTACTCCACACTCGCTGCATTGACTTTTGCCATTAAAAAACAATGAAATATTGGCAACAGAAGAGATATAACGTCAAATGCAATAGTCTTACCTCACAATATCGTCCTGAAAAACCTTGTAAACAATAGCACAAGTAGTCATGTTGCAGGTTAGTGCAATTATTCGTACCATTTGGGTTGCAGTGATTGTCCTTACAAAAGTCAATATCGACAACGCAGTGAACACCTGTCCCGAATAAAAAAAGGAAATGAACATTATCACCTGTATTAATTATGACGAACGATAGTTTAGTACAGCCAAAATCAAAACGGATAGAAAATTCGGGATAAGGTTGTACTGAGACAAAAAAAAAAAACAAAGTTAATTTGAAAATCTGACTTAAAAGTTTTAGCTGGGCTCGAACGCCGATGTACGCGGAGAAAGATACAATTCTTTCAGCCACAACGCATGCTGCGTTGGACATAGTAAAGAATAACAATCAAACTTCAACTGGTATTTTATAGCTGTGGATATACCAAGGAGCTTATTCAATCATTAACTTAAGAAATATTTTTTTTTTTTTTAAATCGAATTCAACATTGTAAAATCACTAAGACGTTAAGTGGTTACAGGGTGTTAAAAAAAATTAAAAAACTGAACTATTATTAATGAGCAAGAACAATAGAAGAATATTTCAGGAACGCATTAGATAACGATTGGTATTGCATTTAAATTTTTGAAGATCAAAATTAGCTGGAAAGCATGGAACTGGGAGAATGTTCCACAAGAGAAAATTAAGTGTTAGCATAGAATTTACGGCTACATCTTAGCCAATTAAGCTGTAAACAGATGAGATCTTGTTGCTAATCTAGTACTGCGCTTTCGTTAATGAAGTCTCAATACCAGAGCGAGGAACTCATCCGAACAATTACCATGAAAGTATTTATAGAAAAGGCACAGAGAAGCTACTTTACGACGGTGGGAAAGTGACTGAAACCGAGACCCCAGTTAAGATTTTCTCATTCACCGTGTTTACTTGTGGACGGATAATTTGAAATCGTTTATAATAAAAATATTAAGTTGAAAGAAATACTAGTCGAAATATTAGGTTGGTGCAAAAATAATGACGTACTAATGTCGTTTTTGACGTTAAAAAATACGTCAAAAAACGACATTATTACGTCATTATTTTTGCACCAAACTAATAGTTTTGACTCACTGGATTATAGTCGACAATCTCGATGAAAACTATAAGAACCTAAGAACGTTTTATACAGGGATACATCATATCTACCTGATAAGATCCTGATTTTATGAATAGATAATTAATATTGTGAGAATGTGGTAGTTAGTGGAAATGGTGCGCTGAGCCCAAATACTTCAGTGTATGAATCGAGTTACAACAAATTTAGTATTAGAAATAAGGAAATTAAACATAGAATAGAATGAGCTAGGGATAGTTTCGCACAACACCGCAGATTTCTACACAATCAAAACATTAACACCCTCAAGCTCCGGTTTTGTTCTTAGTCTGCTCAGATTGAGACTTTCATGCGAATGCCATGCATGGTATCAAATCCATTCAGAATATATTTAAACAGTATAAAACCGATTTCTCGGATCAATGATTAAGACTGGCTTCCGGAGAATAAATCCTGCAGGTCTTAGCAAGGGCCATCCTTCTTTGAACCTAATGAAGTGCTGCTATAGAATCACAAAGAACTGTACAAAATAACAGACACTTGATGATTTTCAACAACTGCAAGAACTAAAATGGATAGCACATATAACACGAAGAGAAAATAATGATATAATCAAGATGCAGATATTCCAAACTAATTCAGATAAAAACGTTTAGAAAGGAAACCCCAATAAATATTGAGAAGAGTGATAATAGTGTGCTTTGGAATCTGTTTTAAGAAAAATGATTTACAAATTTCAGCCGACATTAGCAAGTCTCGTCGGCCAATGAATTCCGAAAGTTTTTGATGTAATGAATATGCCTGCACCTGGGTTCCCCCTCACAATAATATGATTGGCTGGTGTCAGCCATAAATACAGACAGAGGTACAGGGTGTACGCCTATTTTCTTCGCCTATTGGCCTACGCCTATTGCCTACCACTACGACGAAGACCAGTCCATTACGGTTACCTGCTAGATTGTCCTACCCGGTTACAGTAGTCAACAACCACTTTGCTACTTCGAACAAATATATCCTTTTCCGGAACATATCAGTTTTCTTATAAGGAAATATCATATATAACAAATTACTATAATTGTCAGCTCTATACACAACTGCTTTCTAAAATTAATGGTTAAAATGTATGAGCGAGTGAAGCCGGTGCGGTCTTGTCGCAGGCCACCCTACTTTGAACATTGTGGACTGGCGCTACAGAATCACAAACAAATAACAGAAAACACATCACTTGAAGAATCTCAACAGCAGTAACTACTAAAATGGATAGCAGATGTAATACGAAGGGAAAATAGTGACATAAATGTTGATGCCCCCCCACGATTTCAAACAAAATATTAAACAATAAAGGAAAGAACTATAACAGCGACTGGACCGGAGAAAACTATTTTACTGAAAAATTGTTTTAAGAGAAATTTCTTTTAAATTTCAACAGACATCAAGTATTTCCTTACCATTACTATTCGAAAAAGATTTCAATGACGAAACATTCTATTTTTCACAACATTTCGGCATATACTCTGCTTTAGATGTAGAACTCATAAAAAAAAAAAATAGAGGTCTCCCTTAGCAAAAGGTCGTCAGAAGGAACCAGCTCATTGGAGCCTTCTCAATAGGCCTATCATGGAAATTAAAATCATATCAAGAACCATTGATAATAAATGAAAGAGAAACGACAGCAAAGTTTTCAGAAGCAATCACAGTAACAAAAGAGAAGTCGCAGTGGAGGGTTTAATGTTTCATGTTCTATATTCAGGATTGTCCCAACAGTCTAGAGATTTAAAGTGTTTCTTCGTGAATTTAGTTGCATAGTGACGTTACTAAACTGTTACGTAATATCTGTCTACCTATATGGCAATGAATTCTGGAAAATCTCCCCGAAAACGAAGATGCTTGAAACAACAGAAATTTTGTTCTACAGAAGTTTTATAGAAAATGAAAGCAAAAATGAAACTTATACTTAATATCAGAAAGAGGCATTTGAAATTTCCAAAATAAGGAAAGACAGCTTAAAAATCTGTCACTCACAGGACAGACTGAAGACAAGAAGGATAGATGAAAACAACACACAACCTTCTTAGTGAGCATGAGTCAGTGGGTGGCGGAGCAAGGTTTAGTAGAAATAACAAAAAGACAACTTTGTTAAGCGTTACAAATGACAGGATATTGTGGAGAGTCATGATCGCCTATGCTCTGAGGGGGCAGGGCACACAAAGAAGTGACTGGGAGTTCAATCCCTGCTACCATAGACTTAGATTCAGTGGAAATAGGGTGAGTAAGAAAAAAACAAATTAAAATGATATTCCCTGACATTCTGAGGGGAATGAAAAAAATTCATCTCTAAGAAGAAAGCCGGAGAGCACAACGGCCGATATGATATAACCAGGAAGGTAAGGATATTACACTGTAAATAATGTAAATAATGATAACTCGGCAAACACGGACCTTTATTCCCATAATAAGACATATTAGCAAGAGAACGGTTTTTCATATGACACGGCTTTTATTTTAACTAACTTCACTCTTCGGTAATGTTTATTGTTTTAAAAAAGCGAGGATTAAAATTGCAATAAAACCTGAAAATATGAAAGGGAATTTACACATTTTCTTTACTTACATTATTTACATTATTCGGACGGTTATCCTCATCTTCATTGTCATTTTCACAACGTTACAGCCTCTCTATCTCTGAGATGAGGTATTATGATTACTTACATTATTTACATTATTCGGACTGTTATCCTCATCTTCAGTGTCATTTTCACAACGTTACAGTCTCTCTATCTCTGAGATGAGGTATTATGATTACTTACATTATTTACATTATTCGGACGGTTATCCTCATCTTCATTGTCATTTTCACAACGTTACAGTCTCTCTATCTCTGAGATGAGGTATTATGATTACTTACATTATTTACATTATTCGGACGGTTATCCTCATCTTCATTGTCATTTTCACAACGTTACAGTCTCTCTATCTCTGAGATGAGGTATTATGATTACTTACATTATTTACATTATTCGGACGGTTATCCTCATCTTCATTGTCATTTTCACAACGTTACAGTCTCTCTATCTCTGAGATGAGGTATTATGATTACTTACATTATTTACATTATTCGGACGGTTATCCTCATCTTCATTGTCATTTTCACAACGTTACAGTCTCTCTATCTCTGAGATGAGGTATTATGATTACTTACATTATTTACATTATTCGGACTGTTATCCTCATCTTCATTGTCATTTTCACAACGTTTCGGCCTCTCTATCGTTGAGATGAGGTATTATGATTACTTACATTATTTACATTATTCGGACTGTTATCCTCATCTTCAGTGTCATTTTCACAACGTTACAGTCTCTCTATCTCTGAGATGAGGTATTATGATTACTTACATTATTTACATTATTCGGACGGTTATCCTCATCTTCATTGTCATTTTCACAACGTTTCGGCCTCTAGATCTCTGAGATGAGGTATTGTGATTAATTACATTATTTACATTATTCGGACTGTTATCCTCATCTTCATTGTCATTTTCACAACGTTTCGGCCTCTCTATCGTTGAGATGAGGTATTATGATTACTTACATTATTTACATTATTCGGACTGTTATCCTCATCTTCATTGTCATTTTCACAACGTTACAGCCTCTCTATCTCTGAGATGAGGTATTGTGATTACTTACATTATTCGGATAGTTATCCTGATCTTCATTATCATTTTCACAACGTTACAGCCTCTCTATCTCTGAGATGAGGTATTATGGTTACTTACATTATTTTCATTATTCGGAATGTTATCCTCATCTTCATTGTCATTTTCACAACGTTACGGCCTCTCTGTCTCTGAGATGAGATATTATGATTACTTACATTATTTACATTATTCGGACTGTTATCCTCATCTTCAGTGTCATATTCAAAAACGTTTCGGCCGTTGCACGCGCCTTCTTCAGGTGATTGCAATTTCGAATCGAACACTTTATTTCATCCACCTGGGTAGATCGTTCTAGTTCCACGTACCATCCCTCTTCCGGATGTCTCAGTTATTTCCTTTTAAGTCAACTCTCCAAGTTCTGGTTCAACCCTGCTGTGGTTTTGTATTGAACTCACAACTCTTTGCGTGTAGTCACTGGATCTAACCAGCGCCTTTATCCACTGCGCAATGTGTCCTTGAGACGAAAACTTGCAGAGTTGAAATAACGGGAAACAACTGAGACATGCGGAAGCGGCATGGCACGTGGAAATAGAACAATCTACCCCGGTGGAGAAAATAAAGGGTTCGATTCGAAATTGCAATCACCTGAAGAAGGCGCGTACAACGGCCGAAACGTGTTTGAATATGACACTGAAGATGAGGATAACAGCCCGAATAATGTAAATAATGTAAGTAATAATAATACTTCTTCACAGTTATATATAGAGATATATTTTCTTTATTCTTGAAAATTGACAACAAAAATAATAAACAATATTTATTAGATTGGTTATTGGAATGGTTGGTAAAACATCGGTCATTTGCCAATTGATACCGACTTGATGAAATGGTAAATAATAAGGATTTATTTATAGTTGTTTCACTTATTTTAATAATTTAATAAATGTTTATAAATAAAAAGATGTTTTAATATTTATTTTTTATAAATTAGTAAATGATAAATATTACATAGCATTATTTTTAACTGTATTATTTTTGTTATAAAAAAAAAATTCTTGTAAATAAACAATATAATAAAGAAATAGTTTTTAATATTTTTGTTGTAAATTCTTAAGAACAAAAACAATTGTATAAATTCACTTTCATTAAATGTTTAGATTTTATTAAAGTTCTAATCATCGCTTTTTGAAATATTTCCGAAGAGTGAAGGTAGGTAAAATAAAAATTGTGGTATGTGAAAAACTGTCGTTTTGATACTCCAGGCACGAAGATCCATATTTGCTGATATCTTACCCCAAAAATGTGTCGGAGTTAACTCCTTCTTAATTACCTAATACTCCAAATTGTTCACTAGGGCGCGCACTCCAGACAATATAGATACGCGACGTGAACCTGCCTCGTCTTCTTTTTCACTTTGCATTGAAAATGTGATCTCTCGCGGAGATTTGCGTTTTGCCCTTTTGAGGGAAACACTATGAAACACATAAGCATACACATACACGTACGTACAAACATTCGTTGAACACAAAATTTCCACACACACACACACATCTTTGTTCATTGTAAATTCTATTATTGCTTAATACACGTAAACTCAGTAATTTCGACGAGTAAGATCAGTTAAGAGCAGTAAAAAGGCTGTTAATTAAGCTTTCGTAAGCAAAATGTTCCGCAGTAAATGTAGTTAAACAAGGCCAGTAATGGCGGACGGATGAACGCGACTGAGTCCGAACTTTTATTACCGATAACTCCAAAACGGTAGATTTATCAAAATTTCTTTGTTATTTTTGAATTAAGCATGTAAATCTGCAAAAATTCCAGAAATTTTTATTAGATACTTAGCGCGGGTCTTAAAAAGCAAATTACCCATTTTTTCTTCTACTAATAACTTCCATATCGTTACTTAACATCTATTTTTGAATCAGTCTATTTTGGGAACATTCTCTCATAGGTTGGCGCCAATATATAGTAATTTAGCTTGGATCACCCAGTGAGCATCGAACTCACTCTTCAGTGATCTAACGAGACAAGATTACTAATTATTATGCCATCTCTAAATGCTCCGTGGCGTCAATATGCAACCAAATAAAAAAAAACCCAAAACAATGAGAACATCAGAAATTTAGACAAATATCTTACCTGCAATGAGTGGTTTCTTGCACGTGCATTGTTGGTATCTTCCGACCTGGCGACATTCCTCTCCATCTGGGCAGGTTCTGTTGGTACATTGTTTTATTTGACATCTCGAGCCCGTATAATTAGACGAACACACGCAGGTATGAGGATAAGTCAGGGAGTTACATGATCCGTTGTTTTCACAAAGATCTTCCGTGCAATGATTCGGAATCGTGCAAGCATTTTGATTTTCAGGAGCTGGGACAAATAACAGGGATGTAATTATTACGTATGGCATTAAATTTAAAAAACAGTAAAACTGAGTTCTGTAATAGAAACGTATTTCGTCTGACATCGCTATTATCGCGTAACCCTTTGGCTATATTCATTGTTTTAAAAATCTATTTTTAAAATTTTAATAAAGCCCTAGCCAATGAAACTATATTTTATCTATAGAATTAAAAGCAAAAATGTTAAGCACTATTTGCTTATTCAATTATGTATTCTCTCTTCGTGGCTCTCCACAATTTCCCATGCTTTAGAGCTCCCTACATTTTCTCTATCTCTTAATCCCTGTTCTGCCAACCGTTTGCATCTCTGCTTGTCTCGCCTGTTCTGTCTGTTAGATTAAATAAGCCGTCATTGCTCATCATGCACCATAGAAATGCTAACTCTCTCTTTCTGATGTTCATATCTAAGTCTGTTCACATCTATCTATCTATCTATCTATCTATCTATCTATCTATCTATCTATCTATCTATCTATCTATCTCAGTCTGTTCATACTCATCGCATTATAGACACATAAGCTTTTTGAGATCTTATAGACACATAAGCTTTTTGAAATCTTAATCTACAAGAAGGTCGACGAGATAGTAACAAACTCTTGTGCGGCGTGCAGTATGGGTTTCGTTCAGCATGATTCACTGTTGACATCATAACTACCATTACACACAAAATTAGTGAGCTCCTTGACGGCACACACACTGCAGGGATCATATCATACATCTCAAAGGCATTTTAAAGGCGTGAGACAAACGTTTTCTACACAAGCTTTCCAGCTATGGAATCAGTGTAACTGTTTTCTCTATTATAAAATCCTTCCAAACAGGTAGATACCTGGCTGTCAACGTAGGCGTCTTCCAGGGGTCACTTCTCGAACCAAATCTCTTTCTGATGTACATAAATGATCTAAGAATATACTCTGATCATTTGTAAACGTATATGCCAATGATACAACGATATACGAGCGCAGCTCGAAAATTCTTGACAATCAGAGATTGGTAGCTAACCTCTCTTCAGATCTAGCACTATCTTCCCAGTTGCCTCTAAAACCAAACTGGTTACATTCAATCACCGCTGATCAAGACACATCGCCAGTAACGATGAACGAATGTCTCCTCAAGTAGGCCCCGTGCCTCGAGAGGAAATTGGACCTCAAACTCACACCTGACCTCAAGTGGAATTCCTATATAAAATCCAACACTAAAGATACAGGGAAAATCATTGCCCCCACCCCCTGTACCGCTCCAGTAAGTAGCTGACTCCTCACGCCAACGTGTACCTTTATACGAGCCAGATCAGGCCAAAAATAGAATCATGTTGCCAAATTTTGTACGGGAGCTACCCGGTCTACACATTTCAGTCTTGACAGAGTTCAAAAGCGCCCCAGAGTCCTTGATGAAGAAATTTTCCACCCTCCAAACTCTCTCTCTCTCACAGGCAAGATGTGGCGAGTCTCTCACTGCTCTATCGCTACTTCCATGTGAAGTACTCGGACGAACTACATTTCTTGGGGCTGCAAGGTCTAACCTTCATGGCTAGGACCCACGATGACACTTACTGTTATGGTCCGGTTCCTCGTACCACGGTGATAGTCCAAGGCAGAACCAATAAAGAAGAACTCAAACGCAGGTATGGAATAACACAGATATATTACAAACAGGAATATATACAGAGAAGTAGAAGTGTTAGTATGAACAATCAGGTTTAGTAGAGAGAACAATGTAGTCTCGACCAGTATCACTATTCCAATGTCTTGCAGTAATTGTCTGAACGCGACTCTGTTTCGGACTGCCATTGACTTGACTCTTGACTCGACTTGAACTACTGACTCGACTTGAATTATTGGTACTGACTTGAACTACTGACTGGCTATATTTAGTCACCCCCCACGTGGGCATCATGTGGCACAAGGCGGGTTTAACGTGGGATCTCCGAGCCCGTGGGCTCGGCCAAAAATATGCCCATTGAGCCCGTATAAACGGGCTCAGGGTCGGTTTACCTCCCCGAAAGAGAATCCGCCCTTCGGCGTAGCCTCGTTCGGGTTCCTCTCCGCCGGAAGGCAGAGAGTTCAATCGATCAGCCGGTCAAAAAATGAACGACTGCCTCACAATATTCAGTCATCCCACCCCTAAGAGGGCGTCATGTGACACAAAGCCGGTTTAACGTGTGATCACCGAGACCGTGGGATTTCCGAGCCCGTGGGATTTCCGAGCCCGTGGGCTCGGCCAAATATATGCCCATTGAACCCGTATAAACGGGTTCAGGGTCGGTTTACCTTCACGAAAGAGAATCCGCCCTTCGCTGTAGCCTCCTTTGGGTTCATCCCCGCCGGAAGGCAGAAAGTTCAACCGAACAGTCGGTCAAGAGGTGAACGACTAACTCACGATATTCAGTCGCCCCCGACGAGGGCGTCATATGGCACAAAGCCTTTTTAACGAGGAATTTCTGAGCACGTGGGATCTCCGAGCCCGTGGGCTCTGCCAAAAATATGCCCACTGAACCCGTATAAACTGGTTCAGCGTCGGTTTACGTACCCGAAAGAGAATCCGCCCTTCGGCGTAGCCTCCTTCGGGTTCCTCTCCGCCCGAAGGCAGAGAGTTCAAGCGATCAGCCGGTCAGAAAGTGAACGACTGACTCACGATATTCAGTCACCCCTCCACGAGGGCGTCATGTGGCAGAAGGCCATTTTAACGTGGGATCTCCGAGCCCGTGGGTTGGGCAAAAAATATGCCCATTGAGCCCGTATAAACGGGTTCAGGGCCGGTTTACCTCCCCGAAAAAGAATCCGGCCTTCGGCGTAGCCTCCTTCGGCGTAGCCTCCTTCGTGGTTCTCCCCACCGGTAGGCAGAGAGTTCAATAGATTAGCCGGTCAGAAAGTGAACGACTGACTCACAGTATTTATTATTGTATATATACAATAAATGCGGCACAAGGCCAAAAAGGGGGGTTGGGGAAAAGGACGGTCATCACTTGTCTTGATATAAAACTTAGCTAGCCACAACCACTGACCCTATCAAACAGAACAATATTCCTTTCACCAAAACAAAACATTTATCCATACCTTTCTTACTGCATCCACCAAAAAACCTCTTTGACTCAATGAAAATCCTAAATACTACCCTTATTTACAAATATCGACTGTAAAAAGAACCCCAATGAATATATACAATATGACACATAAAATATTTACAAGAAACTAAACAAAAAGGTGTTAGTAATAAAAACCCCCACAAACTTTAAATGTAGCAGAAATATCAGTTAACCGGACGAAATCGATGCGGGATTATGAAAAATAAAGGAAAACATTCAATCCTCCCAAGCATTCACACAGGCACACACTCATCCAAACACACACGCGAAACGAAAGGCGTCCCGCATCCACCAGAGAACTGACATCACTGACCACCTAAACGAGGGAGGGGATGGGGAGTTAATCTAATGGGAAAAAAATGGGGTAGAAAAAAAAAAGGGATCAATGAGCAAACACACCCTAGCTAGGTTTACAGAAAAAGAAGAGAAACTAAAAAGTCAAAAACCAAAAAACCTACTCTAGCCTAAAACCAGGGATGGGTTGTCCAAGTTCAACCCAGGAAAAAAGCAATATCCTAATGCTTAACCGGCATCAAAATGCCACTCAAGGTCAGCCCCTTTTACTCGGCACATACGCACAAGATTCACCCACCTTTTGCCAAATTCTGATGAGGTGAGCCGTCGCCTTTCCGTCCTAATCTTGACTTTAAGCTGATGCTTAAAGAACAAGATCAGTTGGGAAGAGGTGAACTTCTCGCCCTCATAGAATTCCCTCTGATGTGTCGTCCAAATCGCGACTCTCACAACCCCTAGTAAGCAATAGAACACATAGTGTTCAGCCTTCGTCTTCTGCGGCACCACATTGCTACAAACAGAACTGGCTTCAAGGACAAAAAACTTTCCCGGCAGCATGCGAACCATGAGGCCTTCAACAAACCTGCACAACGGTACTACCACCCTGCACTGAAAGAAGGCGTGACCAATGGTCTCGACTTCCCCCGTACAGCGACGACAGTTTGGATATTTCTCTAAACCTGCTGAACAAAGTCTTTTGCCGACCCAGAGGGCTTCACGAATCACCAGCCAGGTGAGTGATGCCTCATCGTTATTGAGGTATTTCAACCCAGGCGCCCAAGGCGATATCGATCATCTTGAACGGCCCCCTAACTAACACTTGATACAATGCCTTACGAGACAACGCCTGGGCGTTGGAGAGGCCATCCGAAGCCCGTAAGAGGAGCTTCAGAGCACGACGACATTCGCGATAGAAGGAGCACTCGGCTTTGAGTGTACAGCGGTCCTCTTTCTTTCCAAAAGGCACCCTCCTCATCCGATCCGAAAGGTGATGCGAAGCATATGTTGACGAATCTCAATGCTAGGCATATCCAGGCCGCCCTCAGAGGGATGAAAGCAACAGATCTCGCGAGATGCCATAGGGGCCTTGTCTCTCCACAAGAAAGAGAACAAGGTCCGTACTAATAAAATTAGTCTGGGATACGGGAGTGGAAGTACAGAGAGTCGGTACAGGAGTATCGGATAGATGTGTGAAACACATACTTCCGCCCTTCCCTTCAAGGAAAGTCTCCACCGAGTCCACATATTAACCGCGATCTCAGCCTTCCCTTGCATCTCCGACCAATTCATTTCCAACTGGAGATCAGGACCGAACCAGACGCTGAGTATCTTGATCGGCCCATCCGTTCAGAGGAAAGGCCTGGGAAGAGAAACTCCCTTCCACGCACCCAACCACAAGCCGACAGACATCGCGGTTGATCTTGGGCCCTGTCACCATCTCATAGCCACTGATCTCTTTGCTGACTTCGTCAATCTCGGCTCTGCGCGACACAAGAACAGAAACGTCGTCAGCATAGGCAGAATACCTGGCTGAGGTGGTAGCCCCAGGCAGGGAATTTCCGCGCAGGACCGGATTCGCCTTTAACTTGCGAAGGAAAGGTTCCAACGCAAGAACGTAAAGCAAAGGCGAAAGCGGACAACCTTGACGAATGGAGCGAGACAATACGAAAGACTTCGATCTTACCCCATTCACTTCCACCAGCGCACCGAGGGTCGCATACAAAGTCGGTTCCAGGAGCGAAAGTCGGCTCCGAAACCGGCTGCCGAAAGGGCAGCCTCCAGAAACCGATGGTCAACCCTATCGAAGGCCTTGGACTGATCTAAATTGATCAGCGCGGCTTCACTGTCGACTTGTTATAAGATCAAGCGTACCATATGAAGGTTATCCTGAATAGTCCTGCCCTTCACCGCACAAGACTGTTCGGGGCCAATCAGACGAGACAGGACAAGCTGCAAACGGTTGACTAAGATCTTCGCCAAAATCTTTAACTCTGTTTAACATGGTTAAACGGCGAAAGTTCCATAACCCATCCCCACCGTTCTTGTCCTTACGCAGCAACTTGATCACACCCCTGGTGAAGCGTTGAGGTATAGACCCCTGCGTCATCCAGTGGTTGAAAATCAGCTCCAGCAAAGGAACAAAAACTAGCGACTGCCTCAAGTACACTTCGTAGGGAAGACCATCTAGTCCCGGAGACTTATCCAGGCCAACCTGCTTCAGCGCTTCCCAGATTTCCGACTCTGTAATGAGACCCTCACACCTAGCCGCTTCAGCTGCCTCAAGGCAGGGAAAGTCAGCTAAATAGGCGTCGAACTCAGCAGGGCTCAGACCGGGCTCCCTGGTTAAAAGATCCTGAAAGTAATCCCGAAAGGCCTCGCATATGCCCGCGTTTGTAGTCACGGTCCGCTTATCCGGCAATGTGACGCACGCTATATGTCGCCTAGACGCGTCCCGATTCTCCTCTGCACGCAGTTCAGCAGCCATGTTGGTCGCCTCAAAAGACATTCTTTTTAGCCCAGCCCTAACTACCAGAGCTTGATCCTTCTTGATAAGCAAGGAGGACAACTCTGCCTTAGCTAAGGCTATGTCCCCACTAACACGGGATTTCACGGCCCGGTCAACTTTATCTTCAAAAGCCGTTTGCGCCGCTAATCTATCTAGATTAATTTGACGACTAAAATCGGCAGCAAACGTTCTAATTTTGCATTTTAAATTATCCCACCATGCATTTCCCGCAACCACCTTCGTCAATTCCCTCTGAATCATTAGTAGCAGCTGGTCCCGGAAACCCTGCCCACCAAATAATGAACAGTTGAATTTCCAGTAACCAGCCATTCTAACCTTAGTCTTATCTAAGTTTACACGGACCCGGACAAGCCTATGATCCGTATAAACTATATAGTGGAAACTTGGAAACCCTAAGAGCCCTACATCGACTCTCTTAACTAAGACTCGGTCCAGGTAGCTCGCAAGCGTGCCAGGAGTCGAGCTGCCACTATTTGTCCAAGTCCATGCTACCTCTCGAGGGTGCTCATTCCGGAACTTATCGACAAGATCAAACCTGCCGATAAAGTCCCGAAATGCCTTCACATTAGGATTGTTAGTACCCAGATTTTGCCCTATACGATCTATATCGGGGCCAAGGACGGCATTCCAATCCCCCACTAAAACTGTCCGACGAGAAAAAAACGGCTCGATCTGCCGAAACAAAGCAGGCCGCTCAGCATGGTTATTCGGCGCATAAACCCCAATGAGACGTAAAGCCTTATCCTTTATGGTAGCATCCAGCGCACAAAGCCTGCCCGCCGGATCTGCAAAGACAAGGGTACATGCAGCCTTCAAAGACCTGCTCACTAGCTAAGAGACACCCCTCGAAAGACCATCAAAACATGCTGAATAAAGGCCGAACCCCTTAGACAGTATATCCTCACGGTCATGAGAAGAAAACCGGGTCTCTTGCACATAACAAACATTCACCCCGAGGCGCTGAAGGTCATGAGAGAGCCTCGCTCTGCGAGACTCGGACCTCAGGCCCCGCACATTTAAAGTAGCTAACCAGAGCGCCATCGAGAAGTCCGATTAGGGTTGTTTACCTGAATTAAACATGGCCGGGGTAAGGATACCGACAGCCTCTCCCATAGACCCATGGCCCATTTCAGTTTTGATGGTACCGTCTTGGGAGATTCCGCCGATATCCCAGGGGAAAGTCAATTTTAGTGCTCTATACAGAGATGGGTGAACTAAAACGGGGACCCTCCCTGCACAAAGTTTAGACAGCTGCTTTAAATTATCGTTCTGCACTATGGCGATAGGCAAGGCCATCTTGAAAGACATAATAGCCTCCTCTAACATTGTCCAAATTGGTTTGGAGCTAGGTCCTGTCCGTCTAACCGTTAGGACCCTTTGGGCGTGCGGGAAATTTTGGGGTATTTCAACATCCATATCGGCATATTACCTAATGGATAAAAGATATTTTAGGTCTTTAACCCTATTTCCATAATCCCGGGCTCTCTCTGCCTGAGCTGCGTTAATATTGCAGATACCTTCCCCTGTGTTGAAAATGTGTTTTTTTTTCTTTTTTTCATTATGTGCTTGAGTGGGGATTCTCTCCCGTTCAGAAGTGAGAGGAGGCATTTCAGCTTTTTTTGACGGGGGAAGGACTGGGAGTATGCAAAGGGGTGCGGGATGAAATTTGTTTAACAGGGGAAGGGCTGGGAGTATGAAGGGGAGTATAAAAGGACCTATGTTTGTAAGGGCTGGTGTCTCGAGATTTGGGCGGGGTTGTCGGAGGGGAAGGTTTTTTCTTGGGCGAAGGTGCGGACCGGACCGAAGACGTGGACGGAATGGGATTGGAAGGTTTTTCGCTGTCCAATTTTTTCTTTAATTCCTTTATTTTTTCCGTTTTCTCATAAGCTGGATCGTACTTTTTTTGTTGTTCCTTGAAGTTTAGCTGTTTGGCCGGGGCATCGCCATTAACGTTGCGAGAGGGAGTAGGACTGTGCGTGTCTTTAGCCCTCGGGGCTTCAGGGGACTGAGGACCCGCTGTCCGGTGCTTCCCTCTGGCCCTACCAGCTACCAGCCATTTCCCCTCCCCCTTCTCCACAACTACACTAGCAGCGGGAGAAGGCTCTTTGGGGAATGTGGTCTTTGATGATATCCCAACCGGTGGATTAACCGACCCGGTCCCGGAAGCTGGTACGCCCATTACAGGCGAGGCGGAATGTACAGACGCGGTCAGAGGGGGATCTTGGTCAACTGGAGCTTGACTACCAGAGGCTTTCTTCTCTGGGCAAGAGGAGGAGAGATAAACAGGCACTCCACACCTCCAGCATACCGGTCTTCGGCCCGTTACTATGGCCGGTAACTTCAAGCTTCCAACATCCAGACAGTTTGGGATGGAGCGGAAGGCTTTCTCGTCCAACAAGATATCAAAGCTCCACCCCTCGCTCAGGCTATAACAGGAGGCGCCCAGAATTTCGCCGTACTGGGAAAAGAAAGTTCCCCGATAACCGAGGAGGAATCTCATATACTGTTACATGGTTCTTCTGCGGCCTTCAAACTCCGTGCGAAGGATGAGATCTTTAGTTATCAGCTCACGGCTCGCCGCGGCTACGCAGTCTTCTGGCGTGGGTAACAATACGTCTCACATGAAGAATTTGGCACCCTGAACTATTCTTAGGGGCTTAAACCCCAAGGACTCTAGTGTTTTCAACATTGTGTTTTTCGTCGAGCGACAAATTTTGCGCGTACGCTTGTCGACGACGAAAACTGACACAATTCGTTTTCAATCTTCTTCAATTCTTGAGGGTCTTCTAAGAGTCCACCTTCTACGACAAGGTGAGCGTAACTCTTAGCACGCTCCAAGAACTCCGCAAGATTGATAATACATTTCGGTGGGGACGTCCAACAAGAGGGCGATTCCTCGTCCTCAGTTTTGTCGTGAGAGCCATTTTTGGTTTCCCTGTTAATTTGGGTTTTATTGCCATTATTGGCCTCCGTATTGCTTTCAGTTATCTTCTTGCCATTCTTGGCCTCCATACTTGTATTTTCATTTTTTCCAGCGATGACATCCTCGCAAGGGGAGATTAAATCAAGGGCTAGGTATTCTTCTAAATTCTCTTTATCTATCTTTTTGGGTGGGTTGAATAAATGTTTCCTTATGGATTTCCTGTAATCCGAAAAATTCGGTTTCCTTTTAAATGCTAAAAAAAGGCGCTTTTTTCCATCTTTTCCATTTTTTCAGAAGGTGAGGGGTGAAAAAAAATGGGAGTGGGAAATAGTTAAACAAGATTATAGGAAAAATTTAAATAAATAAATGAAATCAAAAAATAAACAAACTCACCCGAAAGCGAGACAACAATGAAAAAAATAAAATGAATATGCAAACACAAAAATAATTACATGACGAAAAGAACAAAAAACACGGTTCACTTATACGTAAAACAAATTTTAAAAAAAATACAAAAAAAATTAGAAAAAACAATAAAGAACAAATATCGCCTAAAGGCGAAACAATAAAGGAAAACACGTAAAAGAAAAAAAAAAGAAAAAAAAACGTTAGACAATAAAAAGGAAAACAAAGAATATACAAAACTTCGACAAAAGCCGAAGCTAGTTAAAAAAAATTCAAAATGGCCGACGTCAATAAACAAAAAATACGAAAACGAGGACAATAGCCGAAGCTAGTTACAAACAATCAAAATGGCCGACATCAACAAACAGAAAAAATACGCAACGATGACAGATAGCCGAAGCTAGTTACAAAAAATCAAAATGGCCGATCTAAGAAACGCGAGTCGAACCACAAGAAAATAAACAAATAAATTGGACAATACAAACTATTACAAACAATAAACACGTAAAAATTAAAGGATGGAAAGAAACAATTAAATAAATAAATTAATCAAAATTAAAGCGAAACACAGAATAAAGAAAACGAAGAAAGATTTAAAGAAATTAAAGAAAATGAAAATTAAAAAGGGAAAACTAGAATAAAAGAGTAAATTAAGGGGGTAGAAATAAGAAAAGAAAAAACTGCAAAAATTAAAGGGGTAAAAATGAAAAACAAATAGGAAAACTGGAATAAAAAGAAAAAGTGCAAGAAATTAAAGGTGGAGGGGGGTCAAAATAAAATGGAGAGAAGAAAGAAAAAATAAAAACAATTTTCAATACAGTCTCAAAAGATGTAAAAGTAAAATAAACTTTAATGAAGATCAAAATGCAAACGGGTAAATTTCGAAAAAAAGAGTCGAGCGAAAATCAGCTGTCCGCAACCGTCAAAATCACAACAAAAAGGTTAAGGCCATCTGAACGACTGACTCACGATATTCAGTCACCCCCCCCACACGAGGGTGTCATATGGCACAAGGCCTTTTTAACGTGGGATCTCCGAGCCCGTGGGCTCGTCCAAAAATATGCCCATTGAACCAGTATAAACGGGTTCTGGGCCGGTTTACCTCCCCGAAAGAGAATCCGCCCTTCGGCGTAGCCTCCTTCGGGTTCCTCCCCGCCCGAAGGCAGAGAGTCCAACCGATCAGCCGGTCAGAAAGTGAACGATTGACTCACGATATTAATCCCCCCCACGAGAGCGTCATGTGGCACAAGGCCTTTTTAACGTGGGCATTCCGAGCCCGTGGGCCCGGCCAAAAAATAGCTCATTGAACCCGCATAAACGGGTTCAGGGCCGGTCTACCTCTTCGAAGGAGACTCCGCCCTTCGGTGTAGCCTCCTTCGGGTTCCTCCCGTCCGTAGGAAGAGAGTACAACCGATCAGCCGGTCAGAAAGTGAACAACTGACTCACAGCTTGCCTACTCCTGAGGCGCAGTATTTATTAAGTATGGAATTGTCCATTATTATTATTATTATGGGTAAGATCTCATAACACTTACATAGTAGCAAACCACCCAAATTCCCTTTGAATTCCATTGGCGAGAAGTTCCACTCAGACAGATTCAGGCAAACCACTGCCCTGTGGAACAGACTCCCAAGACGATGTTTCCGCAATCACCACAATCTTAACTTATTCAAGTCTAGAGTCAATAGTTATATTCCCTTCCTATCCATGTAAATTACCCCTTAAAGTAACCGTATACCTCGAGAGGATTCCGACCTTGTAAAGGTGAACCCTATAAAAAAAAAAGAAAAATCAACAACAAAAAAAAAACAACGTTTATTCATATTTATCTCAGTCTTTTCATTTGCTTTCCTATCCTCTAGCAACAAAATTCCACTAAAATAGGTTTAGAAGAAAATATAAATTCATTTTAAGTTTTGCTTTTAGAGCAATTCTAAATATAGGTTTTTAAATTAATAAAAGTAACCGGAAGGACACTATTTACATTATTCGGAATATTGTCCTCATCTTTGTCGCCATAATTATTACAACGTTTCAGCCGTTGTACGCTCCAGCCTTCTTCAGGTGATTGGAACGTCGAACTGAACCCTTTATTTCGTTCCCTGGGGTAGTCTGTTCTAGTTCCACGTCCCATGTTTAATGGATATTAATAATCAGTTATCTCCAGTTAATTCTCCTCTTCAAGTTCTCCACTGCCTTAATCGGGTAGTGAACACACACTCGTTGGGTCCTGTCAATGGATCTAACCAACGCCCTTATCCAATGTGCCATATGTACTTGAGGATAACTTGAAGAAGGCCGGAGTGTACAACGGCCGAAACGTTGTAATAAATATGGCGCCAAAGATGGGGACAATAGTCCGAAAAATGTAAATCTCAGAAATATAGACAGATACAAACCGGTAGGAGGAAACAATAATAGAGGAACCTGGAGACCCCCACCCCACCCCCACCGTCCAAGAAAAAAAAGAAACAAAACAAAAAAAATCTCCATCTGATATATCACTTCTTTTTCCTGGCCATACATAAGCATTTTCGAACACGTTATTTGGATAATTTTGAAGGAATCCCATATTTAAAATTAGTTTTGTTTTGTTCGTGTGCATATGTAGTCAAAATAAGGAAAAAGAAAATCAAAGCGAATACAAATGCTAACGTGACTGCATGAGCATGTGTGTATGTAGGTGTGTTGTGTGTCTTTCAGTGAGAGAGACGAATAGCAATTTGGATGATACGAATAACATCAGCGAAGATGAAAGATGAGATCAAAGTTAATAAGAGTAGAAGAGATCATCTATCGCCCGGTTCTCATAGCACCGCAGTCTTTTGAAGAGGAGGAGAGGCTTATACCTTGTCTCCAGTTTAGGATTGAATTTCCGGTTTCTTCTAAAGCCTGATTCAAATCTAAACTTCTAAAATTCCGCGGGATCAATGAAAAAGTTTTTATATATTTCCGTTGAATAAAGTAGGTAGGTTTACATGTCATCCGGTTCACACGAGACCCCAGACTTTTGAACAGGAGTATAGGTTTAACACTTCTTTCCAGTTTAGGATTGCATTTCCGGTTTCTTCTAATGTCAGTTTCAAAACAAAACTTCTAAAAACTCCGCCTGTGCAGTGAAAAAGTATTTATATATTTTTTGATTAAAGTTGCTAGGTTTACATATCATCAGGTTCACACAAGACCGCAGTCTTTTGAACAGGAGTAGAAGTTTTAACCTTGTTTTTCAGTTGAGGAATGCATTTGCGGTTTCTTCTAAAGATTGTTCCAACTCTAAACTTCTAAAATCTCCGCGTGATCAGTGAAAATGTATTCATTTATTCACCTTGATTAAAGTTGGTAGGTTTACATATCATACGGTTCACAGCAGACTGCAGACTAATGAAAAGGAGTAGAGGCTTCAAACTTCTCCCCAGTTTAACATTGCATTTCCGGATTCTTCTAAACACAGATTCAAACATAAAATTCTAAAATCTCCGGGTGATCAGTGAAAATGAATTTATATATTTTCCTTGATTAAAGATAGATGGTTTATCTATAATCTGGTGCACACCACACCCGAGATTTTGAACAGGAGTAGAAGTTTTATCCTTGTTTCCAGTTAAGGATGGCATTTCCGGTTTCTTCAAAATCTGTTCCTTGATTAAAGTTGTTAGCTTTATCTATCATCTTGTTCACACCGTACCCCAGTCTTTTTATCAGGAGTAGAAGTTTTACCCTTATTTCCAGTATAGGTTTGCATATCCCGGTTCTTCTAAAGTCTGATTCACCTCTAAACTTCTAACATTTACGCGTGTTCAATAAAAATGTTTTTATACATTTTCCTTGATTAAAGTTGTTAGCTTTATCTATCATCAGGTTCACGCCATACCCAATCTTTTGATCAGGAGTAGAATTTTTACCCTTGTTTCCAGTTTAGGATTGCATTTCCGGTTTTTTCTAAAGTCTGTTTCAACTCTAAATTTCTAAGATTTCCGCGTGATCAATGAAAATGTTTATATACATCATGGTTAATGATCTGTGAGATTTGAATAAAATATAGGTTTTGTGGATTGAAGATTATGCAGAGAAGGAGTATAGAAAAAGTTTGACCATTGACTTGTAATATCAGGATCACTCACTTGGGAGTGTGTTATACAAAGTAGAACTTTTGGAAAAAAATGACTATGTAAATGGGTGAAGATTGCGTTCAGACTTGAAAGAGAAGCTTCTTGTAAGTCAACCACTCCCAAGACGATGTTTTCCTAATCACTGCAATCTTATCCTGTTCAAGGCTCGGGTTAACAGTTATCTCCTAGTCCGAAACATACAAATGATCTCCTATTGTAACGTTCTACCACTAGTGGCACTCTGGTCTTGTAAAAGGTGAACATTATCATAAAAAATAAAACAAACAAAAAACTAAAAATATAAAGGAATTATGAATATTTGTTGGGCAGTGAAGAAATGAAACACCGGTAAATAGAATAATTGGTACTTACATATTACTAAATTATTTTTACATAAACAGCGGGCTGTGTTTTGGAAAAAGTCATTGACACAGATAGGTCCTATGCCACAATAAACAAATACACAGGGAGATGACATAAACTGGCAAAATTGTCCATAGGAACCAACATCGCATTGGCAAATGTAAACGTCTGTTCCCGCAAAGCATGTTCCACCGTTCAAGCATGGTGACGATAAACATGGGTCTGCAAAAGTAAATAATCCAGAATAAAATAAAAATAAAATAAAAACATCTTACAGGGTAATTTTGCTTCCAGAGAAAGATTTTCATATTTTTAAATCGAAATCATCCCATGTAAGGCAATAAAACCACTAAGATTAAACGAGCTACTGACAGTTATAAAATTAAAAAAAAAAACAAGAACAATATTGAGAAGTGTGAACAATAATAGAGTAATCAGGAAGGTAGTAGATGCCGACTGACATTGGATTTAAATTTTAAAAGATGACACTTGATTGCAACGCAAAAGCCGGGACAGATATCCACAAAGGGGAAATACCAGAAAAGAAACATTTCGCATAGAACTGATAGTTACATATAGCCAATTCATCTGTGAACTGATAGAACGTTGTTGCTAATATAGTACAGCGCTTAAAATCATGACGTTATTGAGGGGGGAAAGAATGAGGAAAAGAAAAACTATTCAAGAGTAAGAACAGAAAAGAAAGGGAATTAAAAGGACAGAAAAGAAAAAAAACTCAAAAACAAAAACAATTGACACAACACTTAAATTATGGAGATACAACGTGACTGGAAAGAGAGAAACCAGAAGAATGTTTGGAAAGTGAAAAGTTCGAGAGAAGTAATTCCAAATAAATTAAGCGAAGTGTAAGAAACGAACTACGTACTCAATCGTAATCGACATAGCGGGACAAGTTTCCTACCAAAGACATTTTCTAAGCTTATCATAAAGGTGACAATTCCTAATATATAAAGCGAGGAGTGAGAATCGAAATACCTACTCAATCCTAATCGAGGTAGCGAGACAAGTCACCTATGACAAAATCTAAGCTTAGCATAGAGGTGACAATTCCAAATAGATGAAGCGGCGAGTGAGGATCGAACTAACTACTCAATCGTAATCGACATAGCGGGACAAGTTTCCTACCAAAGACATTTTCTAAGCTTATCATATAGGTGACAATTCCTAATATATAAAGCGACGAGTGAGAATCGAACTACCTACTCAATCCTAATCGACGTAGCGAGACAAGTCTCCTATGACACAACCTAAGCTTAGCATAAAGGTGACAATTCCAAACAGATGAAGCTGCGAGTGAGAATCGAACTACCTACTCAATCGTAATCGACATAGCGGGACAAGTTTCCCAACTATGACATTTTCTAAACTTTGCATAGAGTAGAAAAATACAAATACATAAAGCGACGAATGAGAATTGAACTACCTACTCAATCGTAATCGACATTGCGGGACAAGTTTCGTAACTGACATTTTCTAAAATTAGCATAGAGATTACAATTACAAATACATAAATCGACGAGTGAGAATCGAACAAACTATTCAATCGTCATCGACATAGCGGGACAAGTTTCCAAACTATGACATTTTCTAAACTTAGCATAGAAGTGACAATTCCAAATACATAAATCGACGAGTGAGAATCGATCTATTTTGTCAATCGTATTCCACATAGCGGGACATGCTTCTTAACTATGACATTTTCTAAGCTTAGCATAGATGTGACAATTCCAAATACATAAAGCGACGAGTGAGAATCGAACAACCTACTCAATCGTAATCGGCATAGCGGGACACGTTTCCTAACTATGACATTTTCTAAGCTTAGCATAGAGGTGACAATTCCAAATACATAAAGCGACGAGTGAGAATCGAACAACCTACTCAATCGTAATCGGCATAGCGGGACACGTTTCCTAACTATGACATTTTCTAAACTTAGCATAGAGGTGACAATTCCAAATACATAAATCGACGAGTGAGAATGGAACAACCTACTCAATCGTAATCGGCATAGCGGGACACGTTTCCTAACTATGACATTTTCTAAACTTAGCATAGAGGTGACAATTACAAATACATAAAGCGACGAGTGAGAATCGAACAACCTATTCAATCGTAATCGGCATAGCGGGACACGTTTCCTAACTATGACATTTTCTAAGCTTAGCATAGAGGTGACAATTCCAAATACATAAAGCGACGAGTGAGAATCGAACAACCTACTCAATCGTAATCGACATACCGGGACACGTTTCCTAACTATGACATTTTCTAAACTTAGCATAGAGGTGACAATTCCAAATACATAAATCGACGAGTGAGAATCGAACAACCTACTCAATCGTAATCGGCATAGCGGGACACGTTTCCTAACTATGACATTTTCTAAACTTAGCATAGAGGTGACAATTCCAAATACATAAATCGACGAGTGAGAATCGAACAACCTACTCAATCGTAATCGGCATAGCGGGACACGTTTCCTAACTATGACATTTTCTAAACTTAGCATAGAGGTGACAATTACAAATACATAAAGCGACGAGTGAGAATCGAACAACCTACTCAATCGTAATCGGCATAGCGGGACACGTTTCCTAACTATGACATTTTCTAAACTTAGCATAGAGGTGACAATTCCAAATACATAAATCGACGAGTGAGAATCGAACAACCTACTCAATCGTAATCGGCATAGCGGGACACGTTTCCTAACTATGACATTTTCTAAGCTTAGCATAGAGGTGACAATTCCAAATACATAAAGCGACGAGTGAGAATCGAACAACCTACTCAATCGTAATCGGCATAGCGGGACACGTTTCCTAACTATGACATTTTCTAAACTTAGCATAGAGGTGACAATTCCAAATACATAAATCGACGAGTGAGAATCGAACAACCTACTCAATCGTAATCGGCATAGCGGGACACGTTTCCTAACTATGACATTTTCTAAACTTAGCATAGAGGTGACAATTCCAAATACATAAATCGACGAGTGAGAATCGAACAACCTACTCAATCGTAATCGGCATAGCGGGACACGTTTCCTAACTATGACATTTTCTAAACTTAGCATAGAGGTGACAATTCCAAATACATAAATCGACGAGTGAGAATCGAACAACCTACTCAATCGTAATCGGCATAGCGGGACACGTTTCCTAACTATGACATTTTCTAAACTTAGCATAGAGGTGACAATTCCAAATACATAAATCGACGAGTGAGAATCGAACAACCTACTCAATCGTAATCGGCATAGCGGGACACGTTTCCTAACTATGGCATTTTCTAAACTTAGCATAGAGGTGACAATTCCAAATACATAAATCGACGAGTGAGAATCGAACAACCTACTCAATCGTAATCGGCATAGCGGGACACGTTTCCTAACTATGACATTTTCTAAGCTTAGCATAGAGGTGACAATTACAAATACATAAAGCGACGAGTGAGAATCGAAAAACCTACTCAATCGTAATCGACATAGCGGGACACGTTTCCTAACTATGACATTTTCTAAACTTAGCATAGAGGTGACAATTACAAATACATAAATCGACGAGTGAGAATCGAACAACCTACTCAATCGTAATCGACATAGCGGGACACGTTTCCTAACTATGACATTTTCTAAATTTAGCATAGAGGTGACAATTCCAAATACATAAATCGACGAGTGAGAATCGAACAACCTACTCAATCGTAATCGGCATAGCGGGACACGTTTCCTAACTATGACATTTTCTAAACTTAGCATAGAGGTGACAATTCCAAATACATAAATCGACGAGTGAGAATCGAACAACCTACTCAATCGTAATCGGCATAGCGGGACACGTTTCCTAACTATGACATTTTCTAAGCTTAGCATAGAGGTGACAATTCCAAATACATAAAGCGACGAGTGAGAATCGAACAACTTACTCAATCGTAATCGGCATAGCGGGACACGTTTCCTAACTATGACATTTTCTAAACTTAGCATAGAGGTGACAATTCCAAATACATAAATCGACGAGTGAGAATCGAACAACCTACTCAATCGTAATCGGCATAGCGGGACACGTTTCCTAACTATGACATTTTCTAAACTTAGCATAGAGGTGACAATTCCAAATACATAAATCGACGAGTGAGAATCGAACAACCTACTCAATCGTAATCGGCATAGCGGGACACGTTTCCTAACTATGACATTTTCTAAACTTAGCATAGAGGTGACAATTACAAATACATAAAGCGACGAGTGAGAATCGAACAACCTACTCAATCGTAATCGGCATAGCGGGACACGTTTCCTAACTATGACATTTTCTAAACTTAGCATAGAGGTGACAATTCCAAATACATAAATCGACGAGTGAGAATCGAACCACCTACTCAATCGTAATCGGCATAGCGGGACACGTTTCCTAACTATGACATTTTCTAAGCTTAGCATAGAGGTGACAATTCCAAATACATAAAGCGACGAGTGAGAATCGAACAACCTACTCAATCGTAATCGGCATAGCGGGACACGTTTCCTAACTATGACATTTTCTAAACTTAGCATAGAGGTGACAATTCCAAATACATAAATCGACGAGTGAGAATCGAACAACCTACTCAATCGTAATCGGCATAGCGGGACACGTTTCCTAACTATGACATTTTCTAAACTTAGCATAGAGGTGACAATTCCAAATACATAAATCGACGAGTGAGAATCGAACAACCTACTCAATCGTAATCGGCATAGCGGGACACGTTTCCTAACTATGACATTTTCTAAACTTAGCATAGAGGTGACAATTCCAAATACATAAATCGACGAGTGAGAATCGAACAACCTACTCAATCGTAATCGGCATAGCGGGACACGTTTCCTAACTATGACATTTTCTAAACTTAGCATAGAGGTGACAATTCCAAATACATAAATCGACGAGTGAGAATCGAACAACCTACTCAATCGTAATCGGCATAGCGGGACACGTTTCCTAACTATGGCATTTTCTAAACTTAGCATAGAGGTGACAATTCCAAATACATAAATCGACGAGTGAGAATCGAACAACCTACTCAATCGTAATCGGCATAGCGGGACACGTTTCCTAACTATGACATTTTCTAAGCTTAGCATAGAGGTGACAATTACAAATACATAAAGCGACGAGTGAGAATCGAAAAACCTACTCAATCGTAATCGACATAGCGGGACACGTTTCCTAACTATGACATTTTCTAAACTTAGCATAGAGGTGACAATTACAAATACATAAATCGACGAGTGAGAATCGAACAACCTACTCAATCGTAATCGACATAGCAGGACACGTTTCCTAACTATGACATTTTCTAAATTTAGCATAGAGGTGACAATTCCAAATACATAAATCGACGAGTGAGAATCGAACAACCTACTCAATCGTAATCGGCATAGCGGGACACGTTTCCTAACTATGACATTTTCTAAACTTAGCATAGAGGTGACAATTCCAAATACATAAATCGACGAGTGAGAATCGAACAACCTACTCAATCGTAATCGGCATAGCGGGACACGTTTCCTAACTATGACATTTTCTAAGCTTAGCATAGAGGTGACAATTACAAATACATGAATCGACGAGTGAGAATCGAACTACCTACTCAATCGTAATCGACATACCGGGACAAGTTTCCTCACTATGACATTTTCTAAGATTAGCATAGAAGTGACAATTCCAAATACATAAATCGACGAGTGAGAATTGAACTACCTACTCAATCGTAATCGACATACCCGGACACGTTTCTTAACTATGACATTTTCTAAGCTTAGAATAGATGTGACAATTCCAAATACATAAAGCGACGAGTGAGAATCGAACTACCTACTGAATCGTAATCGAGATAGCGGGACAAGTTTCCTCACAATGACATTTTCTATCCTTTGCATCGAAGTGACAATTCCAAATACATAAATCGACGAGTGAGAATCGAACAACCTACTCAATCGTAATCGATATAGCGGGACACGTTTCCTCACTATGACATTTTCTATCCTTAGCATAGAAGTGACAATTCCAAATACATAAATCGACGAGTGAGAATCGAACAACCTACTCAATCGTAATCAACCTAGCGAGACAATTTTCATAACTATGACATTTTCTATCCTTAGCATAGAAGTGACAATTCCAAATACATAAATCGACGAGTGAGAATCGAAATACCTACTCAATCGTAATCAACATAGAGAGACAATTTTCCTAACTATGACATTTTCTAAACTGAGCATAGTGGTGACAATTACAAATACATAAATCGACGAGTAAGAATTGAACTACCTACTCAATCGTAATCAACATAGCGAGACAATTTACCTAACTATGACATTTTCTAAACTTAGCATAGAGTAGACAATTACAAATACATAAATCGACGAGTGATAATCGAACTACCTACTCAATCGTAATCGACATAGCGGGACAAGTTTCCTAACTATGACATTTTCTAAACTTAGCATAGAAGTGACAATTCCAAATACATAAAGCGACGAGTGAGAATCGAACTACCTACTCAATCGTAATCGACATAGCGGGACACGTTTCCTAACTATGACATTTTCTAAGCTTAGCATAGAGGTGACAATTACAAATACATAAATCGACGAGTGATAATCGAACAACCTACTCAATCGTAATCGACATAGCGGGACACGTTTCCTAACTATGACATTTTCTAAACTTAGCATAGAGGTGACAATTCCAAATACATAAATCGACGAGTGAGAATCGAACAACCTACTCAATCGTAATCAACATAGCGAGACAAGTCTCCGAAATATCACATTTTCTAAACTTAGCATAGAGTAGACAATTACAAATACATGAATCGACGAGTGAGAATCGAACTACCTACTCAATCGTAATCGACATACCGGGACAAGTTTCCTCACTATGACATTTTCTAAGATTAGCATAGAAGTGACAATTCCAAATACATAAATCGACGAGTGAGAATTGAACTACCTACTCAATCGTAATCGACATACCGGGACACGTTTCTTAACTATGACATTTTCTAAGCTTAGAATAGATGTGACAATTCCAAATACATAAAGCGACGAGTGAGAATCGAACTACCTACTGAATCGTAATCGAGATAGCGGGACAAGTTTCCTCACAATGACATTTTCTATCCTTTGCATCGAAGTGACAATTCCAAATACATAAATCGACGAGTGAGAATCGAACAACCTACTCAATCGTAATCGATATAGCGGGACACGTTTCCTCACTATGACATTTTCTATCCTTAGCATAGAAGTGACAATTCCAAATACATAAATCGACGAGTGAGAATCGAACAACCTACTCAATCGTAATCAACCTAGCGAGACAATTTTCATAACTATGACATTTTCTATCCTTAGCATAGAAGTGACAATTCCAAATACATAAATCGACGAGTGAGAATCGAAATACCTACTCAATCGTAATCAACATAGAGAGACAATTTTCCTAACTATGACATTTTCTAAACTGAGCATAGAGGTGACAATTACAAATACATAAATCGACGAGTAAGAATTGAACTACCTACTCAATCGTAATCAACATGGCGAGACAATTTACCTAACTATGACATTTTCTAAACTTAGCATAGAGTAGACAATTACAAATACATAAATCGACGAGTGATAATCGAACTACCTACTCAATCGTAATCGACATAGCGGGACAAGTTTCCTAACTATGACATTTTCTAAACTTAGCATAGAAGTGACAATTCCAAATACATAAAGCGACGAGTGAGAATCGAACTACCTACTCAATCGTAATCGACATAGCGGGACACGTTTCCTAACTATGACATTTTCTAAGCTTAGCATAGAGGTGACAATTACAAATACATAAATCGACGAGTGATAATCGAACAACCTACTCAATCGTAATCGACATAGCGGGACACGTTTCCTAACTATGACATTTTCTAAACTTAGCATAGAGGTGACAATTCCAAATACATAAATCGACGAGTGAGAATCGAACAACCTACTCAATCGTAATCAACATAGCGAGACAAGTCTCCGAAATATCACATTTTCTAAACTTAGCATAGAGTAGACAATTACAAATACATGAATCGACGAGTGAGAATCGAACTACCTACTCAATCGTAATCGACATACCGGGACAAGTTTCCTCACTATGACATTTTCTAAGATTAGCATAGAAGTGACAATTCCAAATACATAAATCGACGAGTGAGAATTGAACTACCTACTCAATCGTAATCGACATACCGGGACACGTTTCTTAACTATGACATTTTCTAAGCTTAGAATAGATGTGACAATTCCAAATACATAAAGCGACGAGTGAGAATCGAACTACCTACTGAATCGTAATCGAGATAGCGGGACAAGTTTCCTCACAATGACATTTTCTATCCTTTGCATCGAAGTGACAATTCCAAATACATAAATCGACGAGTGAGAATCGAACAACCTACTCAATCGTAATCGATATAGCGGGACACGTTTCCTCACTATGACATTTTCTATCCTTAGCATAGAAGTGACAATTCCAAATACATAAATCGACGAGTGAGAATCGAACAACCTACTCAATCGTAATCAACCTAGCGAGACAATTTTCATAACTATGACATTTTCTATCCTTAGCATAGAAGTGACAATTCCAAATACATAAATCGACGAGTGAGAATCGAAATACCTACTCAATCGTAATCAACATAGAGAGACAATTTTCCTAACTATGACATTTTCTAAACTGAGCATAGAGGTGACAATTACAAATACATAAATCGACGAGTAAGAATTGAACTACCTACTCAATCGTAATCAACATAGCGAGACAATTTACCTAACTATGACATTTTCTAAACTTAGCATAGAGTAGACAATTACAAATACATAAATCGACGAGTGATAATCGAACTACCTACTCAATCGTAATCGACATAGCGGGACAAGTTTCCTAACTATGACATTTTCTAAACTTAGCATAGAAGTGACAATTCCAAATACATAAAGCGACGAGTGAGAATCGAACTACCTACTCAATCGTAATCGACATAGCGGGACACGTTTCCTAACTATGACATTTTCTAAACTTAGCATAGAGTAGACAATTACAAATACATAAATCGACGAGTGATAATCGAACTACCTACTCAATCGTAATCAACATAGAGAGACAATTTTCCTAACTATGACATTTTCTAAACTTAGCATAGAGGTGACAATTCCAAATACATAAAGCGTCGAGTGAGAATCGAACTACCCACTCAATCGTAATCGACATAGCGAGAGAAGTTTCCTAAGTATGACGCTTTCTAAGCTTATCATAATGGTGACAATTCCACTTACATGAAACGACGATTGAGCATCGAACTACCTACTCAATCGTAATCGACATAGCGAGACAAGTTTTCTAACTATGACATTTTCTAAGCTTAGCATAGAGGTGACAATTCCAAATACATAAAGCGATTAGTGAGTATCGAACTACCTACTCAATCGTAATGGAGTTTGCGATATAATTTTCCTAACTATGACACTTGAAGTGCCTAAAACGATGTTCTATACTTAGCATAGATGTGACACATGGCCAAATACGTGTAGCGACATGTGAGAATCGAACTAAATACTGAATAGTAATTGACGGAATGATACAAGTTTGCTAACTATGATACAAGTGCAAAAAATCATTTTCTAAGTTTAGAGTAGATGTGACACAAGTCCAAATACATGGAGTGACTTCTGAGAATCGAACTAACTACTCAATCATAATCTAATTAACGAGACAAATTTGCTAACTATGACACAACATCGAAGTGCCAAAAACTATTTTCTATGCCTAGCATAAATGTGACACAATGCCGAATACATTGAGCGACGAGTGCGAATCGAACTACCTACTCAATCGTAATTGACATAGCAAGACAAGTTTCCTATGACACAACGTCGATGTGCAGAAAATGATTTTCTTACCTTATATGTAACACATGGCCAAATACATGCACATATATAAACATATATATAGACATACAAACCACTTTATACACGTATACCTTTATATATGCACCTAAATTGTAATAGATAGGATGACTCGGATGATAGTTTAACAGAATTTATTACAATATAAACTTACATTAACTTTGCATTTTGTAAGTTAAATTATCAAGTGTGCTTGCAATTAACTGTGCGTTCATTCCTTTGATTTAAGGGATTGATTTTGTCTTTAAATCTATTGATCCCCAAGTTTTCATTAAGACATATAACAAGTTGCATATACTGTATAACATGTTAGAGTTATCTTTATTTACATTTAATAGTAAGTGTTTTGTTTTTCTCATTTAATCTCCAGACAAACTTGGACAACAGTTTCTTGTATTTATGATTACAATTGTTGAAAGATTGCATTTGTCGGTAGCAACGGTCTTTGAATTTGTTCATGTTACTTCCAATGGAACTGTTTTTAATACTGGAGTTTTGAAGTGTAGAAATGTTACTGAGATAATCGAGAGAACTAGCTAAACAAATGTTCTGTATTGGGCAATTATTTTGATTCCTACAATTACACATCTGTTGTCAGTGTTATTATACTTAGTCTTTCTCCCTGCAAGATTGCATTTAGTCAAGATTTTTCAGCTCTTGTACTTGCTGAAAACTCCCTTATTATGCTTTAGATTCTGCTGAAAACTCGGACTTACTGGGAATATTTCTTTTATACAGTTTAAATGCCTATGATTGCCTAGATTCTGTGAGTATCGGATTATATAGAGTTGTCTAAGTTGTTACGATGTTTGAATCTTGCGTTTGCTCTAACTGAAATTTTGGCTTTTCGATAAAACTATAAATAAATAATAAAATATATGTGTATTTTCCTGTTTCTTCTTCGAATAATTCTGTTTTAAACTTTAAGTTAAATTTAAAATGTGGTTAAGTTTATTTAGACAAGTTCCTGCTTCTCCCCCACGATGTTTTTTCTTTTATTTCTCTCTCTTTTCCCCTTCCTTATTCTCTCTTCTCTCTTTTTCTCTTTCCCCACTTTTAATTTTTTTCTCTTACTTTGTCGTCTTTGCCTTTCCGTTTCTTTAAATTTTAAAAATCTGTAATCTTTTTATTTTATCTTCAAACCCCGGTAGAAAATTTTTTTCTTACTGGGCGAAATGGCTATACATATGGGGTATTGAATTCATCTATCAATCTATCAACATATATATATATATATATATTAAGACAGTTTTATGTTTATACATTCTTTTCATAGATACAAATATTTACCGGCCTGAATGTTCTTAAAAATTTTTCGTCCTCCGACAGGAATCGAACCTGTATCCTATACGGAACCATCATTTAGCCTGGCGTGCTCTTAACCATTAGCAAGGTCGAAATTACTGCCTTTAATCTTCAATCTTCCATGAATCTCTCACGTACATTCATATCTGCTCAAAGCGTATCCAAATTTAAACAAATGACGTTAAATATTATGAAATGGACAAAGTCCGACGATTTTTTTAAAACGAATAATTTCTATGAAAATTTCTCAAACATTCAGGCCGGTAAATGTTATCAATACTGTTTCTTATAAAACAGAGAATTTACTTAAATATTTGTATCTATAAAAAATGTAGAAAACATGAAAATGTATTAAAATAATTGTCGGACTTTGTACATACATTATATATATATATATATATATATATATATATATATATATATATATGTGTGTGTGTGTGTGTGTGCGTGCGTGTGTGTGTGTGTGTGTGCGTGAGTGCTTACCAGTTGATATATTGCAGAATTCTCCTTTGAATCCAACTGTGCAGTCACAATAGTAACGTATATTTCCCAAATTCTTACACACTGCATTGTTTTTACAATCATTGTTCTTACAGGGATCTCTTAGATTGCGACAGCTGAAAAGAAAAAGGAAAAAAAATCACTATAAAAAAGTTTTTCTTTTCTTCCATAGTTTGATAGAGAAAAGAAAGCTAACCGCATAAAACCTGCTACTTTAAACGCGATACGTGTACATGTTTTATAACTTCATTCAACACATTGATCCATGTCAATGCTCACAATCAAGTTCAAAATTGTTTTTTGCTACTACTACACGGCTAAGAGATGAATGATGCGCATGTCCAAATTTTAGAAACGCTCATAAATAATATTCAGGTGGACAAAAAAGTCTAGGCAAGTTATGGGGGATGCTAAGTACATAATTTAATATCTAATAAACGTATATGAGTAAAAAACGTTGAATTTTTTATACAAAATAATATTTAAAATATTTTAGTTTAAATATAGTTTAGTTTGGTATTAATTTATTTATATTATATGACATAAATTTATAAATTTAACAGTCATTTTTAATTTTTTAACATTTTCATAGTCATGGAAGTTGGGTTGGGAAAGGAGAAATTCTTTCAGGAATATGAAATATTTAAAAAAAATCAGGTGTACAGCACTCTCTAGAATATATATATATATATATATATATATATATATATATATATATATATATATATATATATATATATATAGCAATATTAGTAGTAAATATACACAAACATATGTAAATATATATACACATAGGTGCATAAATATACATGTATATTTTATGAATAAAAAATTCCAAGAGGATAGAATCCAGGTAGAACTCAATGTTCAGGACAGAGTAAAGATATAATAAAAATTCTTAAACACTAATATTCCATAGTCATAATTTATTCCAGTGGAATCGTAAATACGATTCAATTCATCAGACCTACAAATTCAAAAAGAAAACAGAAAAAACAACTCCGGAAATAAAATTAGAATTTAGAGAGAGTGTAAGTGTGAGAGTGTGAGACGAATGTTAGAGCTAAAGAGAGGGGAAACAGACAAGAGAAGGTGGAAGATTAAAACTTAACAGAGAGACATTTTGGGAGCGGAGTGGAAGAGCTTTAAGTGAGAAAAACATGAATGTTGTCAGATGTCCAATACATTAAAGATACATTTCGTGGTGACATACACACCATAGACGATCTAATGTTAAAGAATCCGAATAAGAGGGAGGGAGAGGTAAAGAAAAGAATAAGGTGTGGAGGAAAGAGATGGGGCGATGGGAAACTACAACTGCAGGGCATTTACTGAAAGGGCAGCTGTGTAATTAAAAAAAATTGACAAAATTAATATCGACTACATGTTACAAATCAAATGTAAACATATGAAAAATAAATATAATCTAGCAAGGACCTATATTTTTATGTTCAAAAACACATGCGAATACACACATACATAATAACACATACACGTACATACATACATATAGGCGTGTACCCACATACACACATACATATACCCATGTACACACATATATCCGTATATACACATATATACACACAACATATATATATATATATATATATATATATATATTTCAATTAAAAGGTGCAATTTTTATAAAATTTATAAATTCATGAATCATTCATACGAAAAAACAAATATCGAGGTTAATGATTTAAATGGCGATCATATTCATATACAGGTTCGTGGTTGATGTATCTTATTTATATTGTTTGCGACGATGTATTCTCGCCATTTAAATCATTAACCTCGATATTTGTTTTTTTGTATGAATGATTCATGAATTTATATATATATATATATATATATATATATATATTAAAAAGAAGAGAAGAGAGGTGCCGTAAACGTTTTTGGTTGTAATGTGGATTTATTTAGAAAAAAATATTATACTTTGTTTTACATAATGTTACACTACACGTGTTTCTGGTCTCGTGACCGTCTTCAGGTAAAAGCGGAGATTTCCACACATTTTTTCTAAATAAATCCACATTACAACCAAAAACGTTTACGGCACCTCTCTTCTCTTCTTTTTAATATACATACTTTTCTCTCGTTGGAATATATATATATACACATACACGTACATATACATATATACATACACACATACATATACATATCCATATATATATACACATACATACATATATATATATATATATATATTCTCACATACATATATAAATACATATACAAACATACACATACATGTATACATATAATACATAAATACACACATACATACATGTACACATAACGTCGATACACATCGACTCCTACATATATATATATATACACATTTACACACATATATATGCATACGGATATACACATACGTGCGCATGAACATATATACCTAAAACCTTACATCTCCATACAATTACATACACCCATCTTAACAAATAAACAATGTATCCCTATATCTATCCGTCTAACTATACATACATACATATATACATACATATACACCCATATACAGATATATATGAGTACATATATACCATAACATACACACATATAAACACATCTAAATATACATCTATTTACAAGTATATACATCCATATACGCATACATAAATATACACATACATATACATGTACATCCATACATACACATACATATATCTATATACACACCTACATATATACACATATAGACACATATACAGACAGCTAAGCACACACACACACACACACACACACACACACACACACACATATATATATATATATATATATATATATATATATATATATATATATATATATATATAAAGTAAGGTTTAAGAAGTTAAAATTTCAAAAATTTGGTGTAAAGTTTTTTTTTAAATACATAGCGCATCACATAAATATACACAATGATATATATAGAGATAAACATAATAGTCATTCCAATAAAATGTCATGCCCGATGTTATTGAACCAAGATGGAACTTACATAAGTGACAACATGTTACAAAACGGTGTTTATGTTTTGAATCGTTTCTTATGTCTACATTTAGAAAATATCTCATTACGAAGATTCAGTAGTTCATGTTGATTCTTATCTTTGATAATAAAAATTAAACTGTGAGTCCATCTTTAAGAAGTTCAAAGTTGAATGTTGTTTCTGGTAACGCTTTGGATATATATATATATATATATATATATAAAAATAATATTAAAGTGGATTAGTTATATATAGGTACTTGGTGAAAGGGGGAAAAACTCCCGTGCAGTAAATAGATCAGACGACGTTTTCAGACGTGGTTGACAGCGGTCCTGCGAAAAAGAAAGAAAAAAAAAAACAAAAAAAAAAAAAACGCCGATTGAAGTGATTTTCAATAAGTTTGATCTAACAACCCCTTCAAATAATTTTACCTAAGGTACGCTGATCTAGAAGAAAAAAAGAAAGGCAACTGATCATTTAAAAGTGGAACACATAAGTAGTAGTATTAGTAGCGGTCGCCAGTTGAGCTCAGTGGAGTTGAGTGAGTCAGTCGATGTCGGACATTAAAGTATCCTCACCACAACTAGATTGCTGCCTCATTAACTATTAGGTTGGTGCAAAAATAATGACGTAATAATGTCGTTTTTGACGTTAAAAAATACGTCAAAAAACGACATTATTACGTCATTATTTTTGCACCAACCTAATATTATTTTCAGTTCCTAACGTTTGGTACGTCGAACCTAACTTAGGGCCGACTTAGTGAAATACAAGCCTCCACTGTGAAAAACTACTCTACAACACATACATAATAACATATATACGTACATACATACATATAGGCGTGTACCCACATACGCACATATATATACACATGTACACACATACACATATATCCGTATATACACATATATCCGTATATACACATATATACACACAACATATATATATATATATATATATATATATATATATACGTACATATACATACACACATACACATACATATACACCCATATACAGATATATATGAGTACATACATACCATAACATACACACACATATCTAAACCAATCTGCATATGCATCTATTTACAAATACATACATCCATATTCGCATACATATATACACATGCATATATACACATACATATACATCCATACATACACATACATATATCTATATACACACCTACATATATACACATATACACACATACACACACAGCTAAGCACACACATATATATATATATACATATTAATAAAAAGTAAAATTTAAGAAGTTAAAATTTCAAAAATTTGGGGTAACAAAAATTAAATACATAGCGCATCACATAAACATACACACTGATATATGTAGAGATAAACATAATAGTCATTCCAATAAAATATCATGCCCGATGTTACTGTAGGTTCTTGTTGATTTAAATCATTTAATAATACTGCATGTCCTTGGTTGCGTGTAACTTGTTCCTCAGTTTTTTTCGGTGTCGGCTTCATTTTCACTTTCTGAAGCTTGTTTTTTACGTATATCGTCGGTGTTACCCATTCAACTTTTTTTAAATACACCCGTTTTCTCTAATCTGTCCAATTCTTTATCTGTTCAATTGAAGTAAACAGCACATTCTGTTTCTTTTTGAATATCGCCTGAGCGTTTTGTTTTGGCTGCAATTTTGCCTCCATCTTGGTACACGTTCCCAAACCTGGAGAAAAAACAGTAGGAAAAGTTCTCTTAAGTTTTCTAACTAATTTTTGGGCTTTGCAGTTAAAATTTTCAACCTTGTAACAGAAAGAATTTATTGGTAAATCCCATAATTGAAATTCTGTTATCCAATCCGTACCAAGTAAGTTCGTGGTATTTTCCATGACAAATAGTTTAGCTTTTCGCGTTTTTTTTTTTTATATTTAACGTGACGTTTGTAACAAATTCTCCAATGAATTGTATTTTTTCTCCTGTCACGGACCTCGCGATTTTATTTGTCTTTATTAAAGCTGGTTTCTCCAACTTCTTCCACGTATGCAAATTTATAATAGATCGGTCAGAACCAGTGTTGAGTTGCATTTTTTATTTTTTTATTACTTATTTCGACGGTAACAAATTTTCTAGTTATTCCGTCGTTCACTTCGTCGGACTTTAATTTTCTTATTTTATTGTCTTTATTTTTTGACCTGCAGTGCGAACTTTTATGATCCACTCTTTCACAGTTGAAAAATTTTTCATTCCTAAAATTGCAATATCTATACCAGTGAAGTTCGCCGCAAGCAAAACATGGCTTCGGGAGTTTTTGTTTATTTTTCACTGGTATTTCACTTTTTGTTTGATAATCCCCAATTTTAGAATTCTTTTTGGTAGACTGACTTTCTTTTTTGTAGTGTATTTTCCTTACATGCGAAACGCCAGACTGTTCTATCTTTTTCGAGTCTTTTTTTACGCTAACATATCTTGTCCAGTCTTCTGTCAAACTCTGTATCGTAATACTTTGTTGGTTTTCCAATTTTGAAAGTGCCAATTTCCTCAATTCTGCGTCTCTTTCTGATACTAGACCTTGGACAAATACTAAGCACTTAAAGTTGCCAGCGCTTAAGTCTGCTAGCTTGAATTCTTCACAATGCTTGTTCACATTGGCTGCGTACGTTATATAGTCTTGTTCGTCCTCTTACATCAGATTCAGACATTTCCACCTCGGTAAAAGTTAACTCGCTAGTTTTCTTCGGTAAAATGTAGTTTACCAATTTGTTATGCACAGCAGTTCCTAACTTGCTTAAAAGAAGTCTAACCTTCTTTCCTTCAGACCACGTATGGCAGTCCTCGTTATACACGTCCGTATATTTTTTAAAATACTCTTCAAAAGTTATCTCTTCGTCTAGACTGTACATGAATATTTCAATCGAATTCCATATTGTATTCTCTGGGAAATAAACATTTTGTAGATTTTTCTCTTTCCTCTTCTCAGTTATTTCCAGAATTTTGTTTTGAAACTTCTTATGCATCAGTTCCATTTCTCGTTGAAACTGTATCTGTCTATTAAAAGTTCCCTCCTGTGGTTGAATCTGGAATGTTTTCTGTTGCTCTAATATTGTCATCTGTTGTTCCGTCTGGAAGTTAAAAAATTCCTGGAATATATTTTGCATTCCTCTATCTTCGCAAAAAGTTTACACAATGCTCAAATATTGTAGAGTGGGGTCCAAAACGAATTTGTAATTTGTGACCTATTTGAGCAAACTGTCTTATCGAAAAAAAAATAAAATAAAATTCTTCTCTCAGTTGAGAATACGACTGATTTTTTCTTCACTAAGTTGACGTCTTGTCTTCCCAAAAACTTTTCCAAGTTATTTTTTATTTTTTTTAATGTGAATCCGAGATGTTGTCGTCGAAAATTTGACAAGCAATGTTTTTTTCTCCGTATAAAAAACGAATTTCGTCACTAAATAACGCGAGCAAATTTTTTTTTCTTTCACTATATTAAACCGAATCCGATGTACGCCACGTTTGTTATGGCCGGTTACTTTTTTTTTCTTCTTCTGTATGAGTTACGAGTCCACGTCGTCAAGTGTTGTAGAGTGAACGCAATTTTTTTTTCGTGTGAATCCAAAATACGTTCGTCGCCCAGTGTTGTATATGGCGAGACGAATATTTTTTTTCGTATGAATTTCGAATTCTAGTCGCCCAAGTTGTTATAGAGTGAACGAAAAAAATTCTTCCGTATGAATTACGAATTCCTCGTCGCCAATGCGTTGTTATAGAGTGAACAAAATTTTTTTCTTTCTCCGTATAAGAAACGAATCCCTAGTCGCCAATGTGTTGTAGAGGCGTTTTTCACAGTGGAGGCTTGTATTTCACTAAGTCGGTCCTAAATTAGGTTCGACGTACAAAACGTTAGGAACTTAAGATAATAGTTAATGACGTAGCAATCTAGTTGTGGTGAGGATACTTTAATGTCTCACATTGACTGACTCACTCACCTAAACTCCACTGAACTCAACTGGCGACCGCTACTACTACTACTACTACTTAATATGTGTGGGAGAGTCTATTAATGATAGAATAGGTACGTTCAGGTATGACAGTATGTGCGTATTCGCATGTGTTTTTGAACATAAAAATATAGGTCCTTGATAGATTTTATTTATTTTTCATATGTTTACATTTGATTTGTAACCTGTAGTCGATATTAATTTTGTCAAATTTTCTTAATTACACAGCGGCGCTTTCAGTAAATGCCCTGCAGTTGTAGTTTCCCATCGCCCCATCTTTTTCCCCCACACCTTATTCTTTTCTTTTCCTCTCCCCCACTCTTATTCTGATCTTTAACATTAGATCGTCTATGGTGTGTATGTCACCACGAAATGTATCTTTTGATATATTGGACATCCGACAACATGTTTTTCTCACTTAAAGCTCTTCCACTCCCCTCCCAAAATGTCTCTCTGTTAAGTTTTAATCTTTCACGTTCTCTCGTCTGTGTTCCCCCTCTTTAGCTCTAACATTCGCCCCACACTCTCACACATACACTCTCTCTAAATTATATTTTTATTTCTGGAGTTGTTCTTTTCCGTTTTCTTTTTGAATTTGTAGGTCTGATGAATTGAATCGTATTTACGATTCCAATGGAATAAATTATGACCATGGAATATTAGTGTTTAAGAATTTTTATTATATATATATATATATATATATATATATATGCTCACGAAATAATTCGATTGAGCTCTCAAAGAAGAAGGGGTGATTTTATAAACAGTGGCTGCTGCTGCTAATGTCATGCTCTTTAACTAGAATCGAGCTCTCCTAGATAGTGATGTCTTTCGTATAGTAAAAGCGTTACAATTTTTTTTTCTCTCTGCCGCGCGATAGCTTGTGGGTAGAATCTCTGAGTGATGCCAGATCGACCGGGTTTCGATCCCGGCTTGAAACAATCGGATATCTAACCACACTGATGAGCTGTGAAACAGCGAAACAGTGTCGGGGGATGACTATATATATATATATATATATATATATATATATATATAAGTGAATGCTGAGTCAACACCTAGAGGTGACAGGCAGTTTCATGCTAGACGTAATCATCAGGCCATCGTGGCCTGACGATTGCGTCTAGCATGAAACAGCGTGTCGCCTCTAAATGTTGACTTCAATGTTGACTTTTATATTTAAACACGCTCTATCCCTGACATTGAGCACTTTATCCCATAAATATAGTACACCTTAAGAGTATATATATATATATATATATATATATATATATATATGTATATATAATTATTTATTTAAAAATATATTATTCCAACGCTACATAAGAGTTCTCATGTTTAAAACAAGAGCCGAAAACTTCAATATAATTATTTGAATTAAATTGAATTAAAGTACCAAGCTCTGTTCCACCTTCAAGCGAAATTTTTTTTGAATAACTAATTCCTGAAATATTGCGCATTTTATAAGCATATTCATTATTACAATTAAAATTACTATGGTAACGGCTAGAGCAATTATTGAAAGAAAAGGTGCGTTAGGGTTAATAATTTGTATCAATATCTCTGTTACATTCAGAGACGTCAAGTCAGGGTAAGGTTGGGGTGTCTAAATTTAAAGCGGAAGATGTCATCGTCTAGTCTGGTTAAGTGTCTATGGAGATTTATTTTTTTTTATTTTATTTTACTTTTTTTTCTGAAAGGGTTTTGTGTATATTAAAAAAAACTGCCATAAGTAGCTAACATTTGTTTTTTTGACGACTTCATAAAGGGTTATCTTTTTTTTTGTAGCACATTTAAACTATTTAGACTATGCATTTCATATATATATATATATATATATATATATATATATATATATATATATATATATATATATATTCTAATCATTTCACTGCAATCAAGGCGAGAAAGCAATGAGGGTTACGGAGAGTGGGAGAATAGGCAGGTTAAATGGAACCAAGGAAAGAATAAACGTTGAACATTGTTCAAGAAAATAGATGATGGCGATTAACGTTGCATTTAATTTTTTAAAGATTGTAGTTACCAGGGAAGCATGGGAAGGGAACAGAATTTCACAAGCAGGAAGTGCGAGAAAAGACTGTTGGAGAAGAAATGGTGGTTATATTAAACTAATTCAACCTTAAAAGTGTGGGACATATATGCCAGTCTACTAGCATACTTGAACTCACGCAGACCATGCACCAGAGAAAAAAAGATCGTTAGAGCAGTTGCCATGAAAATATTTGTAGAAAAGACAGAGGGAAGCCACGTCACGTAAGTGAGAAAGATCGAATTGCCATGTATAAATTCATACTCTTCATAGTCCTTTATATAATTTATTTTTAAACATTAATAAAAATATATATAGTACGGACATTATGAACTGACTATAGGTCTGTCAGATACAGATCATTGTCAAGTGTAAAAGTTATACATGGTCGAAAGAAGGCTGAGCACAGAATTAGGCCTAGCTTTAATCATGTACACATAATAAAGTGTAATCAGGTTGCCCAGCTGTTTAGAACTTTATTAACCGGAAGAAGGTTGAACCGGATTCGTGCAGTCCCGAAAAAAAAACTCTTAAAAGCATGACATAACCCCAGTTAAAGATGAACTTCAATCTGAGTATACAGACAGCTATCACGAGCAGAATATATTGACACCTTTCCAAAACGATTCATAGGAAATTTATATAAATTCTATGACAATGCATGTGGGTTGATAGCAGCGGTTAAACACCAAAAAAGTATAAAAATCACACAAATACATTTTCATAGTAAAAAATTACTGACCATATATTTTGGAAAAACAAATTACCAGCATCACATAAAAATATAACCAGCAATACAAGCGCCCAAGAAAATTTAAATTTCGGCAGTAAATGACAGAAAAGGAGATGGACATGCTGTTAAAAAAAACAAAAAATCAAAATGCATTTTCTTTAACATCTCTTCTCAAAGGAATCGTAAATTAGAATTTAGAAAAAGTATCGGGCTATTAACTTTGAAGATCATATCTTACGTTGGGCCATCGTATTTGTCCCATAATGGACACACACAGGAAAAGCCGTTATCATCAACCCTGCATACACCGTTGTTATGGCAGATATTAAATTGGCCGCAATCATTTCGTAATATTTCACAATTTCTACCTTGATATGCTGTAAGTAAAAAAAAAAAAAATGGTTGATTATAAGTATCGAAACTGCAATGAGCATTAAATTAATGTAAAAAAAAAATTATTGGTTGATTGTAAGTATTGAAGCTGCTATGAGCATTAAAATAATGTAAAAATAATTAATTGGTTGATCGTAAGTATTGAAATTGCTACGAACATTAAAATATTGTAAAAAAAAATTAATTGGTTGATTGTAAGTATTGAAACTGCTATGAGAATTAAATTAATGTAAAAAAAAGTAATTGTTGGATTATAAGTAACGAAACTGCTATGAGCATTGAAATAATGTAAAAAAAGAAAGTAATTGGTTGATTATAAGTATCGAAACTGCTAAGAGCATTAAAATAATGTAAAAAAAAATTAATTGGTTGATTGTAAGTATTGAAAGTGCTATGAGCATTAAAAAAATGTAAAAAAAATTAATTGGATGATTGTAAGTATTGAAAATGCTATAAGCATTAAAATATTGTAAAAAAAATATTTGGTTGATTATAAGTATCGAAACTGCTATGAGCATTAAATTAATGGAAAAAAATTAATTGGTTGATTGTAAGTATTGAAGCTGCTATGAGCATTAAATAAATATAAAAAAAATAATTGTTTGATTGTAAGTATTGAAGCTGCTATGAGAATTAAAATAATGTAAAAAAGAATTAATTGGTTAATTGTAAGTATTGAAACTGCTATGAGCATTAAAATATTGTAAAAAAAATTAATTGGTTGATTGTAAGTATTGAAATTGCTATGAGAATTAAATTAATGTAAAAAAATTAATTGTTTAATTATAAGTATCGAAACTGCTATGAGCATTAAAATAACTTAAAAAAGAAATTAATGGGTTGATTGTAAGTATTGAAACTGCTATGAGCATTAAAATATGTAAAAAAATTAATTCGTTGATTTTAGTATCGAAATTGCTGACAGCATTAAAATAATGTAAAAAAAAATTAATTGGTTGAGTGTAAGTATTGAAACTGCTATGAGCATTAAATTAATGTAAAAAAATTAATTGGTTGATTATAAGTATAAAAACTGATATGAGAATTAAAATAATGTCAAAGAAAATAATTGGATGATTGTAAATATTGAAACTGCTAGGAGCATTAAAATAATGCAAAAAAAATAATTGGATGATTGTAAATATGGAAACTGTTATGAGCATTAAAGTAATGAAAAAAAAAATGTTTGATTTTAAGTATTGAAACTGCTATGAGCATTAAAATAATATAAAAAATTAATTGGTTGATTGTAAGTATTGAAGCTGCTATGAGAATTAAAATAATGTAAAAAATAATTAATTGGTTAATTGTAAGTATTGAAACTGCTATGAGCATTAAAATATTGTAAAAGAAAATTAATTGGTTGATTGTAAGTATTGAAACTGCTATGAGAATTAAATTAATGTAAAAAAAATAATTGGTTTATTGTAAGTATCGAAACTGCTATGAGCATTAAAATAATTTAAAAAAGAAATTAATGGGTTGATTGTAAGTATTGAAACAGCTATGAGCATTAAAATATGTAATAGAATTAATTGGTTGATTTTAGTATCGAAACTGCTGACAGCATTAAAATAATGTAAAAAAAAATTAATTGGGTGAGTGTAAGTATTGAAACTGCTATGAGCATTAAATTAATGTAAAAAAATTAATTGGTTGATTATAAGTATCGAAACTGCTATGAGAATTAAAATAATGTCAAAAAAATTAATTGGATGATTGTAAATATTGAAACTGCTAGGAGCATTAAAATAATGCAAAAAAATAATTGGATGATTGTAAATATAGAAACTGTTATGAGCATTAAAGTAATGTAAACAAATTCTTTGATTTTAAGTATTGAAACTGCTATGAGCATTAAAATAATGTAAAAAATTAATTGGTTGATTGTAGGTATTGAAACTGCTATGAACATTAAATTAATGTAAAAAAAATTAATTGGTTGAATGTAAGTATTGAAACTGCCAGGAGCAATAAATTGTTGTAAAAAAAATAATTGGCTGATTATAAGTATCGTAACTGCTATGAGCATTAAAAAATGTAAAAAAAAATTAATTGGTTGATTATGATTATCGAAATTGCTATGAGCATTAAAAGAATGTAAAAAAATAATTGGTTGAATGTAAGTATGGAAACTGCTATTAGCATTAAAATAATTTAAAAATATTAATTGGTAGATGGAAAGTATTGAAACTGCTATCAGCATTAAAATAATGAAAAAAAATTAATTGTTTGATTGTAAGTATTGAAACTGCTATGAGCATAAAAATAATGTAAAAAATAATTAATTGGTTGAATGTAAGCATTGAAACTACTATAAGCATTAACATAATGTAAAAAATTAATTGGTTGATTGTAAGTATTGAAACTGCTAATAGCATCAAAATAATTAAAAAAATAATTGGTTGATTGTAAGTATTGAAATTCTATGCGTATTAAATAAATGTAAAAAAAATAATTGTTTGATTGTAAGTATTGAAGCTGCTATGAGAATTAAAATAATGTAGAAATAATTAATTGGTTGATTGTAAGTATTTAAACTGCTATGAGAATTAAAATATTGTAAAAAAAATTAATTGGTTGATTGTAAGTATTGAAACTGCTATGAGAATTAAATTAATGTAAAAAAATTAATTGGTTGATTTTAGTATCGAAACGGCTGAGAGCTTTAAATTAATGTAAAAAAAATTAATTGGTTGATTATAAGTATCGAACTAGCTATCAGCATGAAAATAATGTAAATAAAATTAATTGTTTGATTGTAAGTATTGAAACTGCTAAGAGCATTAAAATAATGTCAAAAAAATGAATTGGTTGATTATAAGTATCGAAACAGCTATTAGCATTAAAAGAATGTAAAAAAATAATTGGTTGATTGTAAGTATTGATACTGCTATTAACAGTAAAATAATGTAAAAAATATAAATTGTTTGATTGTAAGTATTGAAACTGCTATGAACACTAAAATAAAGAAAATAATTAATTGTTTGATTGTAAGTATTGAAACTCCTTTGAGCATCAAAATAATGTAAATAAATAATTGGTTGATTATAAGTATCGTAACTGCTATGAGCATTAAAAAAAATTAATTGACTGATTGTAAGTATTGAAACTGCTCTGAGCATTAAAATAATGTAAATAAAAATTAATCGGTTGATTGTTAGTATTGAAACTGCTAAGAGCATTAAAATAATGTCAAAAAAATGAATTGGTTGATTATAAGTATCGAAACAGCTATTAGCATTAAAAGAATGTAAAAAAATAATTGGTTGATTGTAAGTATTGATACTGCTATTAACAGTAAAATAATGTAAAAAATATAAATTGTTTGATTGTAAGTATTGAAACTGCTATGAACATTAAAATAAAGAAAATAATTAATTGTTTGATTGTAAGTATTGAAACTGCTTTGAGCATCAAAATAATGTAAATAAATAATTGGTTGATTATAAGTATCGTAACTGCTATGAGCATTAAAAAAAATAAAAAAAAATTAATTGACTGAGTGTAAGTATTGAAACTGCTCTGAGCATTAAAATAATGTAAATAAAAATTAATCGGTTGAATGTTAGTATTGAAACTGCTATGAGCATTAAAATAATATAAAAAAAATTAATTGTTTGATTGTAAGTATCGAAAGTGCTATGAGCATTAAATTAATGTAAAAAAATAATTGGTTTAATGTAAGTATGGAAACTGGCATTAGCATTAAAATAATTAAAAAAATATTAATTAGTTGATTGAAAGTATTGAAACTGCTGTGAGCATTAAAATAATGAAAAAAAATTAATTGTTTGATTGTAAGTATTGAAACTGCTATGAGCATTAAAATAATGTAAAAAATTAATTGGTTGATTGTAAGCATTGAAACTGCTACGAGCATTAACATAATGTAAAAAAATTAATTGGTTGATTGTAAGTATTGTTCTGCTCTGAGCATTAAATTAATTTAAAAAAAAATAAATGCGTGATTATAGTAATCCAACCTGCTATGAGCATTAAAATAATGTAAAAAAAAAATAATTGGTTGATTGTAAGTATTGAAAATTCTATGCGTATTAAATAAATGTAAAAAAAATTAATTGGCTGATTCTAAGTATTGAAGCTGCTATGAGAATTAAAATAATGTAAAAAATAATTAATTGGTTGATTGTAAGTATTTAAACTGCTAAGAGCATTAAAATAATGTAAAAAAAGAAATTAATTGGTAGATTGTAAGTATTGAAACTGCTATGAGCATTAACATAATGTAAAAAAAATAATTGGATGATTATAAGTATCGAAACTGCTATGAGCATTTAAATAATGTAAAAAATTAATTGGTTGATTGTAGGTATTGAAACTGCTCTGAGCATTAAATTATTGTAAAAAAAATTAATCGGTTGAATATAAGTATTGAAACTGCCAAGAGCAATAAATTAATGTAAAAAAAATAATTGGTTGATTATAAGTATCGAAACTGCTATGAGCATTAAAATAATGTAACAAAAATTTAATTGGTTGATTGTAAGCATTGAAACTGCTATGAGCATTAAAATAATGTAAAAAAATTAATTGGTTGATTATCAGTATCGAACCTGCTATCAGCATTAAAATAATGTAAATAAAATTAATTGTTTGATTGTAAGTATTGAAACTGCTAAGAGCATTAAAATAATGTCAAAAAAATTAATTGGTTGATTGTAAGTATTGAAACTGTTATGAGCTTTAAAATAATGTAAGAAAAGTTAATTGGTTGATTGTAAGTATTGAAACTGCTATGAGCATTAAAATAATGTAAAAAAAATTAATTGATTGATTATAAGTATCGTAACTGCTATGAGTATCAAAAACAATTTTAATAACATTAATTGGCTGATTGTAAGTATTGAAACTGCTCTGAGCATTAAAATAATGTAAATAAAATTTAATCGGTTGAATATTACTATTGAAACTGCTATGCACATTCAATTAATTTAAAAACAATTAATTGTTTGATTTTAAGTATTGAAACTGCTATGAGCATTAAAATAATATAAAAAAAATTAGTTGATTGTAAGTATCGAAAGTGCTATCAGCATTAAAATAATGAAAAAAAAATTAGTTGTTTGATTGTAAGTATCGAAAGTGATATGAGCATTAAATTAATGTAAAAAAAATAATTTATTTATATAAGTATCGTAAATGATATGAGCATTAAAAAATGTAAAAAAAAATAATTGTTTGATTATGATTATCGAAACTGCTATGAGCATTAAAATAATTTAAAAAATATTAATTGGTTGATTGAAAGTATTGAAACTGCTATGAACATTAAAATAATGTAAAAAATTAATTGGTTGATTGTAAGCATTGAAACTTCTACGAGCATTAACATAATGTAAAAAAAAATAATTGGTTGATTGTAAGTATTGTTCTGCTCTGAGCATTAAATTAATGTAAAAAAAAATAAATGCGTGATTATAGTAATCGAACCTGCTATGAGCAGTAAAATTATGTAAAAAAAATTAATTGGTTGATTGTAAGTATTGAAACTGCTAATAGCATTAAAATAATTTAAAAAAATAATTAGTTGATTGTAAGTATTGAAACTTCTATGCGTATTAAAAATAATGTAAAAAAATTCATTGTTTGATTGTCAGTATTGAAACTGCTATGAGTGTTAAAATAATGTAATAAAAATAATTGGTTTCTTGTAAGTATTGAAACTGCTCTGAGCTTTAAAATATTGTATATATAAAGTAATCGGTTGAATGTTATTATTTAAACTCCTATGAGTATTCAAATAATGTAAAAAAATTAATTGTTTGATTGTGATTATTGAAACTCCTAAGAGCATTAAAATAATATAAAAAAAATTAATTGGTTGAATATAAGTATTGAAACTGCTATGAGCTTTAAAAAATGTAAAAAAATCAATTGGTTGATTGTAAGTATTGAAACTGCTATGAGCATTAAATAATGTAAAAAAAATTAATTGTTTGATTGTAAGTATCGAAAGTGCTATGAACATTAAAATAATGAAAAACAATTGTTTCATTGTAAGTATTGAAACTGCTATGAGTATTAAAATAATGGAAAGTAATTAATTGGTTGATTGTAACTATTGAAACTGCTATGAGCATTAACATAATGTAAAAAAAATAATTCGTTGATTGTAAGTATTGATCTGATATGAGCATTAAAATAATGTAAAAAAAGAAAGTAATTGGTTGATTATAAGTATCGAAACTGCTATGAGCATTGAATAATGTAAAAAAGTTAATTGGTTGATTGTAAGTATTGAAACTGCTATAAGCATTCAAATAATGTAAAAAAAAACATAATTGGTTGAATATAATTATCGAATCTGTATGGGCATTAAATTAATTTAAAAATAAAATTAATTGGTTGATTATAAGTATCAAATCTGCTCTGAGCATTCAAAGAATGTAAAAAAATAATTAGTTGATTGTAAGTATTGAAACTGCTATGAACATTAAAATAATGTAAAAAAAATAATTGGTTGATTGTAAGTATTGAAACTTCTATGCGTATTAAAATAATGTAAAAAAATAATTGGTTTATTGTAAGTATTGAAACTGCTATGAGCATTAAAATAATGTAAATAAAAATTAATCGGTTGAATGTTAGTATTGAAATTGCCATGAGCATTCAAATAATGTGAACAAAATTAATTGGTTGATTTTAAGTATTGAAACTTCTATGAGCATGAAAATAATATTACAAAAATTATTTGGTTGATTGTAAGTATTGAAACTGCTATGAGCTTTAAAATAATGTAAAAAAATTAATTTGTTGATTGTAAGTATTGAAACTGCTATGAGCATTAAATAATGTAAAAAAATTAAATGGTTGATTGTAAGCATTGAAACTGCTATGAGCATTAACTTAAGGCAAAAAATTAATTGGTTGATTGTAAGTATTGATCTGCTCTGAGCATTAAATTAATGTAAAAAAAAATAATTGGTTGATTGTAAGTATTGAAACTGCTAATACCATTAAAATAATAAAAAAATAATTGGTTGATTTTAAGTATTGAAACTGCTCTCAGCATTAAAATATTGTATATAAAATTAATCCGTTGAATGTTAGTATTGAAACTGCAATGAGCATTCAAATAATGTAAAAAAATTAATTGTTTGATTGTAAGTATTGAAACTCCTAAGAGCATTAAAATGATGTATAAAAAATAATTGGTTGATTGAAAATATTGAAACTAATATGAGCATTAAAATAATATAAAAAAAATTAATTGGTTGATTGTAAGTATCGAAAGTGCTATGAACATTAAAATAATGAAAAAAAATTGTTTCTTTGTAAGTATTGAAACTGCTATGAGCATTAACATAATGTAAAAAAAATTAATTGGATGATTGTAAATATTGATCTGCTCTGAGCATGAAATTAATGTAAAAAAATTAATTCCTTGTTTATAAGTATCGAAACTGCTAGAGCATTAAAATAATGTAAAAAAAATAATTGGTTGATTGTAAGTATTGAAACTGCTATGAGTATTAAAATAATGTAAAAAAAATTAATTGGTTCATTGTAAGTATTGAAACTGCTATGAGCATGAACATAATGTAAAAAAAAGTTATTCTTTGATTGTAAGTATTGATCTGCTATGAGCAGTAAATTAATGTAAAAAAAATTATTTGCTTGATTGTAAGTATCGAACCTGCTCTGAACACTGAATAATGTAAAAAAGTTAATTGTTTGATTGTAAGTATTGAAACTACTCTGCGCATTAAAATAATGTACATTAAAATGAATCGGTTGAATGTTAGTATTGAAACTGCTATGAGACTTCAAATAATGTAAAAAAAAATAATTGGTTGATTGTAAGTATTGAAACTGCTAAGATCATTAAAATAATGTAAAAAGATAATTGGTTGATTGTAAGTATTGAAACTTCTATGCGTATTAAAATAATGTAAAAAAATAATTGGTTTATTGTAAGTATTGAAACTGCTATGAGCATTAAAATAATGTAAATACAAATTAATCGGTTGAATGTTAGTATTGAAATTGCCATGAGCATTCAAATAATGTGAACAAAATTAATTGGTTGATTTTAAGTATTGAAACTTCTATGAGCATGAAAATAATATTACAAAAATTATTTGGTTGATTGTAAGTATTGAAACTGCTATGAGCTTTAAAATAATGTAAAAAAATTAATTTGTTGATTGTAAGTATTGAAACTGCTATGAGCATTAAATAATGTAAAAAAATTAAATGGTTGATTGTAAGCATTGAAACTGCTATGAGCATTAACTTAAGGCAAAAAATTAATTGGTTGATTGTAAGTATTGATCTGCTCTGAGCATTAAATTAATGTAAAAAAAAATAATTGGTTGATTGTAAGTATTGAAACTGCTAATACCATTAAAATAATAAAAAAATAATTGGTTGATTTTAAGTATTGAAACTGCTCTCAGCATTAAAATATTGTATATAAAATTAATCCGTTGAATGTTAGTATTGAAACTGCAATGAGCATTCAAATAATGTAAAAAAATTAATTGTTTGATTGTAAGTATTGAAACTCCTAAGAGCATTAAAATGATGTATAAAAAATAATTGGTTGATTGAAAATATTGAAAATAATATGAGCATTAAAATAATATAAAAAAATTAATTGGTTGATTGTAAGTATCGAAAGTGCTATGAACATTAAAATAATGAAAAAAAATTGTTTCTTTGTAAGTATTGAAACTGCTATGAGCATTAACATAATGTAAAAAAAATTAATTGGATGATTGTAAATATTGATCTGCTCTGAGCATGAAATTAATGTAAAAAAATTAATTCCTTGTTTATAAGTATCGAAACTGCTAGAGCATTAAAATAATGTAAAAAAAATAATTGGTTGATTGTAAGTATTGAAACTGCTATGAGTATTAAAATAATGTAAAAAAAATTAATTGGTTCATTGTAAGTATTGAAACTGCTATGAGCATGAACATAATGTAAAAAAAAGTTATTCTTTGATTGTAAGTATTGATCTGCTATGAGCAGTAAATTAATGTAAAAAAAATTATTTGCTTGATTGTAAGTATCGAACCTGCTCTGAACACTGAATAATGTAAAAAAGTTAATTGGTTGATTGTAAGTATTGAAACTGCTATGAGCATTCAAATAATGTAAAAAAATGTAATTGGTTGAGTATAATTTTCGAATCTGCTATGAGCATTAAATTAATGTAAAAAAAAAATTAATTGGTTGATTATCAGTATCGAAACTGCTATGAGCATTCAAAGAATGTAAAAAAAATAATTGGTTGATTGTAAGTATTGATCTACTATGAGCATTAAATTAATGTAAAAATTTAATTGCTTGATTATAAGTTTCGAACATTCTTTGAGCATTATAACAATGTAAAAATTTAATTGGTTGATTATAAGTTTCGAAACTGCTATGAGCATTAAATGAATGTAAAACAAATTAATTGTTTGATTGTAAGTATTTAATCTGCTATGAGCATTAAAATAATGTAAAAAAATATAATTGCTTGATTATAAGTATAGAACCTTCTATGAGCATTAAAATAATGTAAAAAAATTAATTGGTTAATTGTAAGTATTAAAACTGCTATGAGCATTAGTATAATGTAAAAAAAATAATTGGTTGATTGTAAGTATTGAAAATTGTATGTGTATTAAAATAATGTAAAAAAATTAATTGGTTGATTGTAAGTATTGAAACAGCTATGAGGATTAAATTAATGTAACAAAATTTAAGTGGTTGATTATAAGTATCGAATCTGCGATGAGCATTAAATTAATGTAAAAAAATTAATTGGTTGATTTTAAGTATTGAAACTGCTATGAGCATTGAAATAATATGAAAAAAGTTAATTGGTTGATTGTAAGTATTTAAACTGCTATGAGCATTATATTAATGTAAATAAAATAATTTTTTGATTATAAGTATCGCAACTGCTATGAGCATTGAAATAATGTAAAAAAAAGTTAATTGTTTGATTGTAAGTATTGAAACTGCTATGAGCATTAAAATAATGTAAAAAAACTAATTGGTTGATTGTAAGTATTGTAAATGCTATGCGCCTTAAATAATGTAAAAAAAATTAATTGGTTGATTATAAGTATCGAAACTGCTTTGAGCATTATCATAATGTAAAAAAAAATTATTTGTTGATTGTAAGTATTGAAACTGCTAAGAGCATTAAGTAATGTAAAAAAAAAACAACTTGTGTTTCTGCAAAAGAAGGCGTGATTATACCTGATGAAAATGAGGCCTTCTGAAAACTAAGCAATGTGGTACGAAACAAGAATAGTTCATTAAAAGTGTTTTGACCTGCTATGTGATCTATTCTCCTCTGACTGGACTTATTCAGTCTTTACAGTGAAGCAATACTTAGGAAAGTAATAACCCTCGTGGGGTTCATTACTGGGAGCCAGAACCTTAACAGCACAAGATATGCAAAGGGCACAGTATTGGTGGCAGATACAGGAAAGAAAATAATAGGAAACTAACTTATAGAAGTTAGTTTCCTATTATTTTCTAGTAGGAAAGAAAAAGAAGATGCAAAGAAGAAACAGAAAGTATGGCAGTCAGTAAAAGAGACAGGTTGAGAAATGGAGCCAAGAAAATCAAGCAAGTACAAAAGAATTTAATTATTTTAAGCATTTCGAGGCAAGAGGTTACAGAAAGTGAAAATGAGAAAAAAAAAGACTGGGTATAGAGCGTATTGAAGAAAGGATAAAAGATTGGCGGGTTCAAGTCAGCAGAAGATGGCGGTTGACATTGTGTTTAAATTTTTGAAGATTGTACTTATCAGGGAAGGGATTTCCACAGTCGGGAAGTGCAAAAATAGAAACTGTTGAAGTAAAAGTGACGGTTAACTTTTAAACTATTTCAACAGTAAAAATGTAGGATGTAAATACTGTAGCACGCTTAAATTCATGTAGTCGGGCAACAGGAAAAAAATCATTAGAGCAGTTGCCAAGAAAATATTTGTAGAAAAGACAGAGGGAAGCCACATCACGTCTGTGAGAAAGTGATTGAAGCCCGGTCAGGATCGATTACATTGCAAATCCTTCTTTAGACTTTTTTGAGAACCTCGAGATGAATACCAGGGACACTAGACCAGATATGGCAACAGTATTCAATGCATGGACGAATGGTAGATATGTAGATGTGCAAGACGGACTCTGACGAGAAAAAAAAATAACTGGCACGACAAAGAGAACTAACATCCATTGCTGTAGATGCAGCTATTGAATCAATGCAGCTATTCCACCTCAAGTCAGTCGAAAACGTGAGATCTAAGAAGTGTTGCAAACTTCTGTTTGAAAACAGAAAATCCTACATTTCTATTCGCTTACCTGCTCAACGGCTTTGGCTTGCTTAGCTGTGAATACGATCTATTTCCAGTCTTCGGAATGGGAAGACTGAACGCAAACTTTCAGTGTTTTGGCACGGCCGTTTGAGCATCAGACTTTCGGTAACAGCGAGTTGAAATTTTGGCCTGGTAAGCAAAACATCGGTCTCAATTCGCCCTCAGCTATTCATGATTTGTCAACGATGCAAACGAATCCATTATCCGCAAATTTGTCTTAAGTCATCATATTGATAAAACGATAGCACTTACTAATTAAAACAATATAAAAGATGACAAAACGAAACTATTGTGGCAGTTCACTCACAGCTGGGGTTAAGGACTAACTCATAAACTCAGATGTTGGCAGGAACAGAAGCACCATCAACGATAAAATTATTCGTACACACATCAATTTTAAATATTTTTATTCATTTCTCAGAATCTAATATCCGTTTGATGCCAGGTTTTTATATGTTAATATGCACACACACACACACACACACAAACACACACACACACACACACACACACACACACGAAAAAAGGAAAATAAAACTTAATTTTCAGAACAATAGGTTAAATACAACAAATTTGATAGGCGAATTATGCAAAATAGGAAAAGAAAAAATTATTCGTACTGTAGAAAATATCGTTTTAAATTGATAGATTCGTATAAGTAATTTACATACTTATTTTAACGGGGAAGCCGTCTAGACTATTTATTCAGTAGAATATTTGTGATAATTCCTGCAAAAATGGTCACGTGGTGCACAGTGTCGCCATTATTATTCTTATGTTAACAAAACGATAGGAAAGACAAAGAGGCTTAGCGTTGACTTGAGATAAGAATTATTAACTTCCACAAGTCGAAAAATAGTTACAGCATTATTTTAAACTGCATTAGATTCTGAGAAATAGATAAAAAATATTCAAAATTGATGGCTGTACAAATAATTTTTTCGTTGATTGTATAACCTGAGAAAACAGCTAAACAAGGAGATAGATACATTATTTAGATAATTCAGACTATTGTCCTCATCTTTGTCGCCATATTTATTACAACGTTTCGGCCATTGCACGCTCCGGTCTTCTTCAGATGGTTGGAATGTCGAACTGAACCCTTTATTTGATGCAGTTAGATAAATTAAAAAATCGGAGAAAAGATGATGAAATTTTCTCTTGCAGTACTCACGTGAGTTACAGGTACATGTATAGTTGAATGAGCCTAGGGTAGGTGTACATTTCTGACTATAGAAACAAGGCTGTGATTCACAAGGGTTAATTGGTGTCTCGCAGTGTAATCCTAAGTATTCTAAAATGAGAAAAAAAGTACAAAAAGACAGAAAGATGTTCGCGTTCATATACATATACATATGCACAGTTCTCTCTCTCTCTCTCTCTCACTCTTAATCTGTAAATTATTGGTACTTTATGATGCTGATGATACTAGGACACCTTAAGGCTGTGTAATGGTTAGTAAGCTTGTCTCGCGAGAACAACTACAACTGAGTAGTAAGCTCGATCCTCTCTGGGTGCCCCATACTTTCGGCCTTCAGCCACATCTAAGTGGCGCTTGGGAAATCGCTATAAAATAAGTTATTATGATTACTTGCATTATTTACATTATTCGGACTATTATCCTCATCTTCGTTGTAATATTCACAACGTTTCGGCCTCTATATCTCTGAGATGATGTATTATGATTACTTGCATTATTTACATTATTCGGGTTGTTACCTTCATCATCATTACCATATTCACAACCTTTTGGCCTCTATATCTCTGAAATAAGTTATTATGATTACTTGCATTATTTACATTATTCGGACTATTACCCTCACCATCGTTGTCATATTCACAACGTTTCGGAATCTATATCTCTGAGGTAAGTTAATATGATTACTTGCATTATTTACATTATTCGGACTTTTATCCTCATCTTCCTTGCCATATTCACAACATTTCGGCCTCTATATCTCTGAGATGATGTATTATGATTACTTGCATTATTTCCGTTATTCTGTCTGTAATCCTTATCTTCATTGCCATAATCACAACGTTTCGGCCGTTGTACGCTCCGGCTCTCTTCAGATGATTATAATTTTGAACCTTTATTTCGTCCACCGGGCTAGATTGTTCATGTTCCACGTGCCATGCCTCTTCTGGATGTCTCAAGGACACACGGCTCAGTGGATAAAGACGTTGGTTAGATCAAGTGACTAGACCCAAAGAGTTTTGAGCTCAATACCAGGTCCCAGCAGTGGTGAACCAAAAGTTGGAGAGTTAAGTTAAAGGGAAATAACTGAGACATTCGGAAGATGCGAGTAATTATAATGATAATAATTATAACAATAATGACATGAAAATACATATATATAAGAGAAAAAAATGTCCAAATCGTGTAACAGCATGGGATAATTGCCCATCCCACAAAATATTCAATATCTAAAAAAAAAAAAAAAAAAAAAAAAAAAAATCTAAACTAATCGAGTTTGTTTTTTCCAGGTTTTCGGATAAGACGTTTAAATGTCTCGACACCATTTGTCGTAAGAATCACTGTAGACCCTTTGAGTTATTCAGCTTGAAAGAAAACAGGTTAAAATTGTTTTGTGTCAGCCCCACTATATCTTACCAACTAAGCAATGGTGAGAAGAAAAAAATAATTCAGGCCTCCAGTAATGGTACCAACGTCATACTCTGGCTTCCATTTTCAAAGTCCATTCAAGAACCATTAAAAGAACAGTGAATAAGTTTTAAAAAGGCGAGCAGGAGAGAGGAAAGGATCAGGAGGTCACAATAGCAAGAGGAATCATCATTTCAACTTAGATTGTAATTGCTCAAAGTAGAGCTCAATATTGTTATAAAAACCTCGGAGAATTCCAGTAATATATCTTTAATCATTTCTAAGATACAAGGATTCAACGCTTAATCTAACAATTGGACAATTTTGCTTTTACACCCGGTTCACAATATTGTTTGCGCATATATATAAACTATTATGGAATAATCATCTTATTTTCGTCAGTTTATTCTGTCAGTAAGCAATAATTACGTAAAATAGTTGCTCTAGTGAACAAATCAGACAATTAACTGACAGAAATTCTGTTCACTTTGACATGTTTTAATTTTACGTATATCAATAAGTAGAATTATATATATATATATATATATATATATATATATATATATATATATATATATATATATATATATATATAAAGAATTATACTCTTAAGGTGTGCTATATTTAAGGCTGTTTCATGCTAGACGAATTCGTCAGGCTACGAGTGTTGTTTTTTCTCTCGGCTATTTATATATACGGGTCAGTGGTGCATTGTGGGTAGTCTATTTTGGCGGTTATTATGCCGGAAATCGTTTATTTGTTTATTTATTTATTTGGGTTAAATATTTTTGCTTGTATTTATTTATTTATTTTATTTTTTATATTTATATTTATTTTTTATTTTATTTCTTATCTTATATATTTATTCATTTATTTTTATTTCAATCGGTGTTTTCTTAACGTAGTAAAATTTTGTTTGTATCGCTTATTTAATAGTTTTCTTTTGGTTTGCGAAGATAAAACTATTTATTCAATTTTGGGGTTGATTGCTGTAGTTTATTCTATTATTTTGGCGGGATCAGTTTTTAATTTGTTTATTCATTTATTTATTTGAATTGATTATCTTTACTTGTTTTTTCTAACAGTTAATTTATAGGGATCGATTTGTTAGTTTTATTTTATTTATTTGGATTAATTTAGATTAATTTATTTTACTTGTTTTTTATTATTAATTTATTATACTGTATATTTTTATTTACTCTTTTCGGTTTTCGATTTTTACGTAACTTAGTATTTATTTTTTTCGTTATATAACTATGTTTTTCGTCCGATTTTTGCTTTGATTTTTATAGTCTAACTAATATTTTGGACATAATGGTTAGTTAATTTGTTTATTATTTACCTTATTTTTTTGGGTTCATTGATTTTGATTTTATTTGATTTTATTTATTCTATTTCGTCTATTCTAACGGGTGTGATTTAGTAATTTTTTGGGTTAATTTATTTTACTTATTTTATTGTCGTTTTGTTTATTTATTTTATTTCATTTACTTTTTTAAGTTTTCGATTTTTAAGTAACATAGTAAAATTTTGTTTTCATGTCTGCATTTTGAGATAAGCTCGGATCGTTTATTTAATAATTTATTTTGGTCTGGGAAGGTAATGATAGCTGTTTTTGGATTGGTTGTTGTAGGCTGATGATCTTTTCCCTATTATTTTCCAAGATATTTTTATATAGAATATCTTTATATATATATATATATATATATATATATATATATATATATATATATATATATATATATATATATATATATATATGTAAAGATCTAGAAAGATGAAGTGATGGAATGTGGAGCATGAAACCTGTAACAGTACCAGTGGTATTAGGGAAACTCGTTCTTGTCAAGAAAAGGATTGAATGATTCACAAGGAAAATACCTGGCAACATCAAAAACAAAAAGTTCAAAGATCTTGTTCTTCGCCCTGTTCCTATATTAAGGAGGATTCTGTTGGTAAATAAATAAATCACGCCTTAATGGTAACCTCAAATCCAAATGATAGACTTGGATGAACGGGGGAAAAAAGCATAACAGCAAATTCTTAATAATAATAATAATAGTCAATCAAGACCTTGTAGTATTTTAATATCCAAATAGACCCTGTCGTTGAAAGAACTATACCAGACATTACTATCGTCGAAAAACCTGCAAGAAAATGCCTCCTCGTTGATGTAAGTGTTTTTGGTAACCATAATATCCCGATAAAAAAAAGTGGAAAGATCAAGAAATACACCGACCTCTGGATTAATTTACCAGAACGTGGGACGTTCACGCTATTATTAACTCAATTGTCATTGGGGCATTGGGGTTTACTGAACCGAACCAAATGTTCTTTATTGAGAAAATAGGAGTAACGCGAAGTATCCTATTGTTCAAACATCTGGGTTGCTTGGAACAGCAAATATTCTGTGAAATGCGCCATCTCAGACTTGATGGAAAGCACCCACAAGGCAAGGTCCCCGTTCAAAAGGAAAACGTGAAAAAGAATTATATATAATAAAAAATATTAATAATTATACTCTTATAATACTTGTCCTTTCCTTTGTTAGTTCTTTAGTTCGCACTACCATCACGCCTTGCCAATACTTTATAAATAATGGGCTATTCCGTTTGAATCGCGTGGAAAGACGGTAAAATACATTACTTGTCTTCAGTGAGAAGATGGAAGCAAAGGGAAAGAAAGAACGTTTTATAAAAGTGTTTAACGTCTCCTGACAATACCTAATAAATAATAGACTATACCGTTTTGATAGTGGAAGAACAAAATACCTATCAGAGACGCTACTTGATTTCAGTAAGAAATGGAAGAAAGAAAGAAAGCAAGAAGGGAAGATAGTAGCCCTTAATGGCTGTTTCAGTGAACTGAAAAAGTTGTCAATTTAAAATCTTTCCATTTGTACACCCTTAATTCTTAAAATAAGGATCATCATTCATAATTATGATTGTTATTGCAATGTTTTATTAAAGTTGTTAAGTTCAAATATTTAACAATCTGATAGGGAAATTTCTACGGAAATTGCTATGAACTTATTTAATCATTAACCTAAGAATTAAGATTCACCAGGAAATTCAAATAGGAAAACTGAAAATTTCAAGGGTCTTTCTAATAATAATAATAATAATAATAATAAAGAACAATCAAAGCTAACCTCGTAGACATTGTTATTAAAGACCACAAACAAACAAAAAATGCCTCCTTATTGATATGGCAGTCCCTGCAGATTGCAATGTACCTTTGAAGATATTCAAAAAGCTATCAAAATACAAGGACCTTGACATCGAAATCTCAAAAATGTGCCACATGGTAACATCAACAATCCCTGTTGTAGTTGGAACCATAGGATTGGTTGGAAAAGATTCCAGTAGACAAGTTGAAGGGATTCTTGGAAGCCCATGCCTCAAAGAAATACAAAAAATTATTCTCACAAGTACAGCCCACACTTTATGAAGGGCTATATCTATGTAAATTTTATTTTTTGTTTGTCAGTGAAAAGTGTCATGATACCATTTCTAACTTTAGGTCTCTGGGCGAGACCCGGAAAGAAATGTGTAAACGCCAGAAATCAAAGGAAATAAAAATAATAAAATGTCATTTGCACACAAAAAATTCGAAATTTATTCGAAATACTTACCTCGTGGACACTCGCAGTAAAAATTTTCGTGTATTGGATGACATGTTCCTCCATTTTGACAGACCGATCCTAAGCATACTCCACTTACTATTGTAATAATATATATAAAAAAAAATCATGCAGTTATATAGCAATAGAATATTTTACTTTCATCCGGAGTTTCAAGTTCCACGTTTTTCAGTTACTTCCTTTCAGCCTCAGAAAAAACATTTCATAATTTCTATTTAAAAGTGTATCTCATGAACCAGGAGTATCGATGTGCACAATTCAGATCATAATTAAAAAAAAAACGTAAAGTGCTGCCAATAAACAAAAACCTGAAAATTCTAAAATTAATCTGGGTAAAATGGTATGATTATGTTTCTAATATATACGATAAAAACGAAACTCCTGAAAAAACAGAAACTTTACTAAAATATAAAAATTATTTAGTTATTATTAGTTATTTTTGTTAATTACCTATTGAAACTAATACAATATAATTTTAATGTAAGAACGAACAATTTGTCACAAAAAATTTATTACAGTATAATGTATATTATACAGTATATTATACATATATTATACAGTATATTCCTATTGAAGCTAAACTGATGTCATTTTAATGTAAGAACAAATATTTTGTCAAAAAATAGTATATTGTATATTATACAGTATATTATACATATATTATACAGTATATTCCTAATGAAGCTAAAATGATGTTATTTTAATGTAAAAACAAATATAGTATGAATGAATATTTTACTTGTCATATAAATTTTTTTATTTTTATAAATTCTTTATTTCATTAGTTATAATTGTTGTTAATAACACTTGGAACATTTCTTATATTCACAGCATGACTTCTGTTAAAGCATATGCTTATAACTTATATTTTTTTTAATTACATTTATTTCTATCTTATTGGTTCTTCTATGAGAACAAAACTTCTATTTGTCATATAACTGTTAATATAGTGTAGATAAAACCGAATATTTACACATCGTATAAGATACATTACAGTATTGTTCGATAATTTTTCCTGTTTTATTATTTTTTCATTTTTGTTCTCTCTTGTCTTCACCAATAAAATCGATGATAAGAATGTATACTTCCCCCATAATATAACTTTTATTATAGTATTGATAGATAATATATCTGATCTATTATTATTTATTTTTTGTTATTTTCTTAATATTTCAAACAAACTCTATGGTAAGAATGAATATTTTCTCGTCATATAGCATATCCTTTAATTTTTTACCCGTCATAAAACTTTTATATTAGTATAGTCAGATAGGTTTCGGTTCTAAAATTATTTATTGTTGTTACGCTCTTATTTTCTCCCCCAAAAATCCACTGCAAGAATAACCATTTTATTTGTCATATAACTTTAATTATAGTATAATCCGATAATGTTTCTATCCTATTATCATTTTAAGTTGTTAATCTCTTATTTTCTACAATAAATCTATGGTAAGAATGAATATTTTCTCGTCATATAGTATATCCTTTAATTTTTTACCCGTCATAAAACTTTTATATAAATTTTGTTATTGTATTATAATGTTTCGTTTTTATTATTATTTATTGTTGTTATTCACCAACTTTCTCAGGTAAAAGCCATGCTAAGAATGCATCTTCTAACCGTGGTATAAAATCAGTTATAGTTTATTCTAATCATGTTTTCTGTTCTATTATTATTTATCATTGTTATAATCTTATTTTATCCAATAAAATCTATGGTAAGAATGAATCATTTACCAGTTATATAACTTTTATTTTATTTTTAGTATAATTCGATAATGTTTCTATTCAGTTATTATCTATCGTTATTATGATCTTATTTTATCCAATAAAATCTATGATAACAATGTATCTTTTACCAGTCGGATTACTTTTATTATATGATGATAATGTTTATGTTTTATTAATATTTATTATGCATATTTATTGTTGTTAATCTCTTATTTTTCCAAATAAAATTATTGAAATTTTGAAGATGTTAAGAATTAATATTTTATTAAGAATCAATTTTTTCATCCATAATATATCTTTTATTTTAAATAGTAAAATAATCTTTCTCTTTTATTGTTAGTGATTGTTGTTAATCTCTTATTGAGGAAAATAATATCGATGGTAAAAAAATGAATCTTTTATCAGTCATTTAACAAAATTGTTTATATTCATTTCTTATTGTATATTACGATAATGTCTCTATTTTAATAATAATTATTATTGCTACTCTTTTATTTAGCGAAATAAACTCTGTGATGAGAATAATTTTTTTATCCATTATATAGCGTTAATAATATAGTGCGATCATTTTTCTGTGTTATTATTAGCTATTATTGTTACTCTCTTATTTTGTCACATGTGACCTACGTCAAGAACCAATCATTTATCTGTCACTCCTTATTATAGTACGATGTTATTTTATTCTATTTTATTATGAGTTATCTTATTCTTTTCCTTAGGCAAAATAAGGCATAAATACTATAAAAATTATTGGATGTTTACGGGGAAAAATTACACATTTTCTCACCTGTACAGTCGGCCCTACTCGAAGATCCTGTTACGTTTATATAGCGTGCTTCCTGGCACAAATCACACATTTTAGAGCCGTCAAACTCTGCATATGAATTCTTAGGACAAGGCGTGCATGGTATAAATCCCGTCTGAGAATAAGTTCCTGGTTGACATTCCTCTGCAAAAAGAATTATCTTTTTAAACAACGAAATAAAATAATTATAATTGATTATTTTCGTCTTACTGTGTAGCTGTCGATATTAGGCCCGTTTTAAGAGCATTATGGGCCCCTGGGCAAAAAAGTGTGCTGCGGTCCCTACGGCAACCACTCACAGGAATAAAAAGTAAATGGTCGATAATATTAAACATATATTTATTTTATTGGCATTTCAACAAAACTGGCTTTAAAATATTAAATACTTGCTTCACAGCAGCAACTAATCAACACGATAAACATTTGAACAATATACGAGGCTTGAAAAACACAATAATACTCAATAAGCCAAACAAATTAGATTTCGTAAATTACTACGAACTTTCTATTTGAGTCGCCAATTAGGACTTTTGCTTGATGTTGTAGGCAGCGGACGATGCCTTTCTTTACACTCTATGGGCCGTGGCAGTTGAAACTAAGGTATTGTCCCGTGAATGTTGATTTGCAATATACGAATGTCTTGAACCCATGTTCTGTTCAAGATATTAATACATCCAGGAATGCTAATTTATTGTTGTTTTCTCTCTCCATTGTGAACTGTATCAATGGACTTATCGAGTTCAACTAGTCCAGTAGTAGCTGAAACTCTTCCTGGTGTGACCAGAGTATGAAGGTGTCATCTACGTATCTCAGCCATAGAATTGATTCTAATAAAATTTCCTCGAAGGATTCCATGCATATGTTAGCCGTTGCTGGTGATAATGGCAAGCCCATCACCAAGCCTTCATTCTGTCGATATATGTTTGATCCTATTCTTAATTATGTTGTTTGTGGACAGAAAATCAGCATCCTCATCAGGTTATCTGTTGGTATATTGATACGTTCTCCTAGAGATGAGCCTAGGCCACTATGTCCCCGACTACTCATAGTGTGTCCGTGGGTACCCTGGTGAACAGACTTAGTACGTCATCCATCTAGACAATTTGGATAATTTTGATATTACACCCGGTATATTTATGTTAGAAATATTATTTTATTTACACTGTTTTGTTCGAGTTTTTGCTCCCTTCTTTATTGCCATATTTAAGACGTTTAAAATTTATGGGTGGTGGGAGTCGAAGTTGAGGTATTGTCCCTTGAATGTTGACTTGCATTATACGATTGTCTTGAACCCATGTTCTGTTCGAGATATTAATACATCCAGGAATGCTAATTTGTTGTTGCTTTCTCACAACATTGTGAATTGTATCAATGGACTTATTGAGTCCACATGATGCCTTCGTTGGGGGGTGGGTGACTAAATACCGTTCAGTCTGAAGTCGGACGACCGGCTGACCGGCTGATCGGTTGAACTCTCGGGCGGGGAAGAACCCGAACGAGGCTACGCCGAAAGGCGGAGTCTCTTTCGGGGAGGTAAACCGACCCTGAACCCGTTTATACGGGTTCAAAGGGCATATTTTTAGCCGAGCCCACTGTTCAGTCTGAAGTCTGGAGTGAGGTCCGTCAGGAGTCTGTCAGTCAGTCAGAGCGAGCGAGTCAGTCAGTCGAGTCAGAGGCAGACTGAAACAGATTCGCGTTCAAACAATTACTACTAAACCTGATTGTTCGTACTAACACTTTCTACTACTCTGTATATATTCCTGTTTGTAATATATGTGTTATTCCATATCCGTGTTCGAGTTCTTCTTTATTGGTTCTACCTTGGACCATCACCGTGGTACAAGGAACCGGACCATAACAGTAATATATTTCCGTGATGTGTAAAAAGAAATCACGTGTCTAAGTGCCATCACCTGAATAAGCTTAAAATATTTAAGAAACCATTACATTTATATACCATGTCTACATAATGTAATGTAATTTAACAATATAATCTCTAGAGTATAATAATTATGTTTAATATACACTAATTTATTCGCAAGAAAGTTGACAAATCTCCGGCTATTGTTGTCTCTAGTTTTATTCGGCTATCTATCTATCTATCTATCTATCTATCTATCTATCTATCTATCTCAGTCCTTTTCATGACTGACTATCTATCTATCTATCTATCTATCTATCTATCTATCTATCTATCTATCTCAGTCCTTTTCATGACTATCTATCTATCTATCTATCTATCTATCTATCTATCTATCTCAGGCTGTTCATACTCATCGCATTATAGATACATTAGAATCCTCGGTATCATCAGTAAGCATTTGAGGTCTTAATCTCCAAGAAGGTCGACGAGCACCGATACAAACTCTTGTGTGACGGGCAGTACTGGTTTCAATGAGCACGATTCGCTGTCGATATCTATCTATCTATCTATCTATCTATCTATCTATCTATCTATCTATCTATCTATTTTGATTACCTACCTCTACCTCTATTTTAATTACCCGCCTCTCTTTGCACGTCTATTTTTATCTGCTGCTCTTCTTTCTTTCTTTCTTTCTTTCTTTCTTTCTTTTAGTAATCGGGGGAAGACATGTCAAATTTCTACAACCATTACGCAGTTTTGGTCATTTTCAAGGACTACAATAATGTAAGAGCGACTCCGTCCGAATCAAATTTAATATGAACTAAAAAAAAAACAAAAAAACTACTTACTTTGACAGTCTCCTATACTAGTTGCTCCGGTACCATCAGTTCTATTTCCAGCGGGGCAGCTTTTGCACAGGGTCGTGTTGTAAGAATACGTTTGCTCTGGGCAAGGCATGCAAGGAATTAATCCATTCTCTGAATAGAATCCTGGTGGGCACTTACCTTTTAAAAGATGAAAAAAAGTTTTGCAGTAACGGATGTGGAGAAAATGAAGGCAATATTTGCTCATGCACGGTATCAGAATAATACTGAATTCTGCCAGAAAAATGCGCACTTTTTAAGAAAGACAGAGACTAAAAAACTGAGTAGGCTGGACTGTCTGGACTTATTTGGTGAGCAATTTGAAAAAAAAAGAACTCTAAAATTCAAATTATGGAGAAAGCAGTAAGAAATCATTTATATTTAGAAAAAAAGGCGTAGCGATTAACAGATGAAAAAAACAAAAAAAAAAAAACACAGAACAAGACAAAGGTTCTTAGACTTTTGATGGCCTAGAAAGGCACATTGACTGCAATTGTTACATTGAACAGTAATATAAGCTTTAAATTTTACAAGATTAATTAATTTTTTGACGGGAGTTTCTTTCATCTTAATTTCAATTTTCATTTTGTCCTCTTATTAGAACTCTTTTGCTGAATGCTTTTTAAATGTGCAAAACCGAAATTCGAAGACATATTGGAATAGCGAAATATGTTTTCTGAAAGCTAAGCAAATTATTAAGAAACAGGAAAACATGAGTACTGAACTGCTATGTAATATCAGCCATCCGATACAGAAGTGAACTAATAAACTAATTTTGTTTTGTTATAGTCTATAATGTTATAGCCTATAATGCTTTTGAGTGTTATTTAAATTCTAAACATATTTTGGATTCTAAGAATAATATTTTTTTTTTCTCGTGTGGATATTGTATTGACCATTTTTATAATAACAATGGTTTATTTGGTTTGGTTTATTTTGTTTTACGACATATCAACCTCAGTAGATTAATTAATGTTGACAAGATTTTTTATTGCTGGTAATATTTTGTTTTGTCAAAAATCTGTCTCTGGTAATATTTTTCCTTCAAAGTTGTATTGTTGGTAATGATTTTTTTCAAAAAGTATTGCTGGTAATAGTTAACTATTTGCCCATAGCTGGGACCCTAACAGGTGCTACCACCATGGGTCAGGGTGGACCTGGAAACACCAGCAATTAAGAGGTGATTCCGCGCTCCTCATAATCTGATGAGAGGCCTTGTGAACGTAGTTTATCATTTTAACCAGGACGTGGATGTAGTTAAATATCTTACCCAGGACGAATAATAACAATAATTTTTCGAGATAGAACCTTATTATTTAACCTATGACGAGGAGTAGATTGAGTGATAACTTTCTAAAAGGTATTTACGCATAAGTGAATGTAATCAACATGACTGGAAATCTAATGCTTGAAAATACTTCATCTAAAAGCATTATGAATTTTTGGTGGAGGCACAATGGAGTAATGGTTCGAATTCTGGTCGAGTTCATTACATTCACTTACGTGTTAATACCCCTGGGAAAGGCATGAATCTATCTTTTCTCTCCCTGGCTATGGGTAAAATAACATTGGTGGCAATAATCTAGGAACAGACTTCAAATCACCTTCTGCGTTGTAGGTCTTGTCTCTTTAGGGAAAAGAATAAGGTAACTTATAAAAATCTATATCTGTGAGGAGGGACGGCGTAACCTCATAATCACTTGTACAGGCCATTGCATTCTTCTGCCCTTGAATACCAGCATGAACCGTAATTGTGAAATGATGGCGGGGTCGGGAGTAATGACCACAGCAGTGCAAAATAGAATAAAAGATTAAAACGAATGAATGAATTTTCTGAAAATAACATGGACAAAGTTAAGTGAATAACGAGGAAATTTTAAAAAAGGTGAAAAAAAAAAAAAAAAAAAATGACACAATCAGAAAGAAAAAATGAAGTTTTGTGACACAGAATGGTGAAAGAGGGCTTGGAGAATATGAAACCCACAGGATATATTGACGGTAAGAGAAACAGGAGGCTTATAGTATCGTCTTTAATGAGCTTATGTAACTGGATGGATAGAAGGGATTGTAAAAAAGAAAACTTTGCAAAGAGTTACAAAGGAGAGGAAATTGTGGAGAGACATGACCACCAAAGTCCTAAAGAAGATTAAAAAGAAGATTGATCTATCCCTATTCTTCGACATCCTCTGGACGTCTTCTAATATATCATCCGTGGAGAAGGAGAGATAAGTACAAATTTATTGAAGTCAAAGAAGAAAAGACAGAAATTGAACTTACTATAACAAGAATTGATGCTTTTGGACCCTTTCTTGTTGATATAAGTGTCTATGGAGCAATTAGTGCATTGAGTTTGATTACTGAAACTGTTATAAGTATTTTCTGGGCATGGTATACATTTGTTTTCCGTACTGTACGTTCCTGGTGGACAGGTCACTGTAAGAATATATGTAAATATGTTAATTATTACCACAGTATTCAATGAAAAATAACAGTTTTTTAAAAAAAATACACACATGCATATGTCCAAACAAACACAGAAATACACACATATATTAGGTTGGTGCAAAAATAATATCGTTTTTGACGTATTTTTTAACGTCAAATAGCAATATTATTTTTGCACCAATCTAATACATATTATTAGGTTGGTGCAAAAATAATGACGTAATAATGTCGTTTTTGACATTTAAAAATACCTCAAAAAACGACATTATTACGTCATTACTTTTGCACCAACCTAATTCAAACGTTACATTTAGTGTTTGTTACATCTACCGGCCTGTGCATTAACGAAGAAAAAAAAACTTAAAGAAAACGTGCACTGTGGCAGAAGAGAATCTGTGACGCTTCTTGTAGCTGAGAGCTCAAAAAGTCTATTTAGCATTCCGAACGAAACGGCATTTTCTCTGACAAAGGGGGTCGCAGATTAGTACCCTGCCGGAGAGCACATTTTCTGTATTAAGTTGAGAGAAAAAAAAAAGATCAGTTGGAAGAAGAATTTCTGATGAGAATTCAAAACCTCCCACTATGGGTTAAATAGTAGGGAAGTTTATGCTCTATAGCTATATGTGGCAACCAGATTAGGAAAAGAACAACGCTGAATTCAAATCCAGTCCTGTCGTCCCTAAGACAATCCAATGTCATGTTTCATTATGGTAACTCCTGCGACGACTTTTCTTTGTCAACATCGGTGGCACGGGGAGGGGAAACGCGTGGGAGGATTTTACTCGGATGTTAGGTAATAAAATTTGAGTATCATGTCCACAATTTACAATACAAAATTATAAACAAAGCAAAGAAATGATCTCCGTAGAAAAGGAAGAAAACCAAACTTATATGTGCGCCAGTAGGTGTGTGAAACACACGCCAACGAAACATTTGTGTGACTGCTAACTGGCTGTGTGCGATAGCAGTGATTTCAAAACACTGAACAAAGAGAAGGGGATCTAGAACTTACTTTCGTCACGGCTTTCTATGTACAAAGATCATCGCTGACTGACGCGTTGTCATGGTAACGTGTTTTACTGCCTGTTCCTTTTCGCAGATCTCTCCTGATTTTCGCTGACAAGACGTTTTTATGGCTTATGGCGAGTCAGTGGTCGGCTCACGAATACTATCTATGTTTTGCGCGGGAATGTGTTCAGTATCACAAGCTCTGGCATATTTTCAGGTTATTTGGAGTTCAACCTCACGAACGTCGTAGAGAGCACATCACGTGACTTGTCATATCCAGAACACACTATTTAATTTTGGAGACTTATTTCTACAAAATTGTAAAAGTTTTTCATATATACTGAATTTAGTGAGATTTATTTGAAAATGTTTCTTGCTTGTACTTTACTTATTGGTTATAAAATATTGGAGTTTATATCCTATAAACGTAGTCATGTACCAATCTCTTATAAAATAAAACCCTACCTAGACAGGCACACTTCGGGTGTAGATTTATGATCTCTCGAGGCAAACGGGTGCCAATAAATACAAACATATGAAATTTACTTACCACATATAGCTCTATGGTTGATTATAAAGACTTGGCTGGCCGCATCACACACAAAGCCAGCCTTTGATTCAACTTTTGTTCTAGAACCGCAAGATATACTGAATTTATTCGCTTCGTCCCTACCATAGTAAGGTATCACGCTCGAGTTTGCTACTATCATCAATTCACTGGCATCAGCTTGTTGGGAAACTAATTCTAGTATCATTGTGGCAACAGTCTACAATGTTAAAGAAATTATTATAAAAACCACATCTATCATTTGCACATTCGAAACAAAATTGCGTATAAACTGTCTAAATTTTAGGAAAAAATGTTATAAAATATAATTTAATAAATAATAAATTAATAAAACAAAATTATTTGAGAATTTCGATTCACTTTATTAAAAAAATAAATTACTTTGTGATTTGCCTTATTAAAAATGACTGAAAACTAACAACTTGCACCAACCAAAGAAAGGGATTATTAGACGGTTTTGCCTACTCTTCCTTCCAAATTCTTAACCCTACAGCGGGCTGTGGCTATCTGTTGTGATTAAAACCCCCCTACAGTAGAATGAACTTTTCCTCCTCATAAATACAACTGCGAGAGTGTGAAGTGGAGTAGTAGACGCAGTGCTAATCTACTTCAGTATACTTTTTCAGCCTACCTTCGTCTTCCGTGTCTTTCTTTCTGGTCTCCTTAGCAGGTCACAACACTATCAAAGAATTTTTGGTCAAAAGCCGCAAATATAAGAGAGAAACTTGCCAGTCTTAAATGAGTGAATTTCAATCACACTTTATGTTTTCGTGGCCAAATCGGTAAGGCACGTCAAGCTAAATGATGGTTCCGTATAGGATACAGGTTCAATTCCTGTCGGAGGACGAATATTTTCTGTGAAAATTTCTCGGACATTCAGTCTAGTAAATGTTGTTTAATACTCTTTATTATAAACAGAGCATTTGTAATATTTGCATCTATAAAAAGAATGTATAAACATAAAAATGACTTGTCGGACTTTGTCCATTTCATATATATATATATATATATATATATAATGGAACATGCCAAACCTGTGTCCCCCACCCCTCACTGGAATATGAGTAGCTGGTGTCCGTCATAAATATCGACGGACGTGTAGGAGAGTCAAAGAGCCTTAGTCTGAGAGCTAAGTCTATAACGACGCCATTGATCTACACTTCTTACCTGCGACTACGAGGCGTACCAGTCGATTACTGCTACCGTATTCTACTTGGTTATAGTAGCCAAAACCACTTAGCTACTTCGTTCAAATATATCACTTTCCGGGACATATCATATATATATATATATATATCCACTCGAACAGCTTCTTCCGCCGAAATACTTCCCAAGTGGATCCCAAGAGTATTTTTTCTTGATCGCTAAAATCTTGACCTGTTCATCTAGAGTTAACCGTTATCTTCCCCTCCTACCTGTATAAACTGCCACTTAACGTGACCCTCTAACTTGAGTGGTACCCGGGCCTTGTACAGGGTGAACCTTACTTTACAAAAGTTGTTTTCCGCCCCACCAACACAAAATTTAATAAAATTAACACACATCTATATGCGTTTTCGCCTCTGCTATTCCAACTTCAAGGTAAGCTTTTTAAAAATCCTTTCTCACTGACGCGCCATGGTTTCTTTGTTTTTTCAAAAAATATTTTCATGGCATCCTGCTCTAAGGCGTTTTTTTTTCCTTGGTACAAGTACGACGTGAGTTTAAGTGTGCTTTTAGATTTCCATCTAAATTCCACCCTTTTACTTGAAACAATTTAAATCTGCAAAATGTAATAAAATGTACGAGAGAAGATATTTAAGACATACTCATTGCCTATATTTACGTTAAATTGATCATTGAATCCATTGCTATGTCAGCTGCTAAGAAAGTTGTTTCACTATGTCAGGCGAGACAATATTCTCCCCAGAATATGTCACCTATAATTTTACCATTCGTCCATACTTAGAATATTGCTGGTATATTTGGTCCGGTGCCCTTGCTATTTACCTTGAGCTCCTTGATAAAAATCCAAAGAAGAATAAAAATATTAGTCTTGACCTGGCGGCTTGGCTCCAGCCACTTTCCCACCGCCGTAAGGTTGCCTCTCTGTGCCTATTCTATAAATATCTTCATGGTAATATTTGGGATGGGCTCTTCATCGAGACTTATAATTTAATCGAAGTACAAGACTAGCATGAAGATTTCATCAATTGATATTGGAGCTGGCTAGATGTAGGCGTAATTTCAGTGCTAACAGTTTATTTTCTCGCACTCTTCACTTGGGGAACTCCCTTCAGTCTTCATGCTTTTGCAGTCAACTTTAATCTGCAAAAATTTAAATGCAATGTCAATCTCTATCTACTATGACCCTGCTTGCTCTTTTCTCTTCCCGCTCATTATTAATACTTTTGTTCCGAATTCTTCCACAATCTCTTGTGTCTTAGTGTTTTTAATCTCTTGAATGGGGGTGAAACCGATTTAAAAAAAAATGGACAGCGTTTTGTAATCCTATACCTAGCACTAAAGACCAGTTTTCGAAATAAATTTCCTTGTATTTAGCAGAAAATGCTTATCTTCACCTACGTTTCTTAGGAGTGTCGAATCTATTCTGGCTTTAGGAAACCTCACAAAAGAGGTTTAAATATGTTAAATGCAAAATTAACTCTTTTTGGGAGGACTAACTATTCGCTGAAAACTAGGGTTTCTCAATCTATACCGCTATTTTAAAAATTAGAAACCTGTTTTGCTTTTAAACTTCTTAACTAAAAATAACAATTATGTTCTTCCATGATTGAGCGAAAAGCCATAAAACTGACCCAGAAACTACCAATATCCGCTTGTCTCTATTATGCAAACGTATTGTATTCCTATGAGCAGAAATTGCGTATTTAAAATTCTTATGGAAGTGTTGTTCACCAAAGGATTCCTTCGTGGGTTACATATCGTATCACGACAGTGCGACGGGTTACTGTGTCAATATATGTGTTTGGGTACAGTGAAAAAGAGATTCGTCTCTCGCAATGTCTCCGTTACACGAACACAGGCACAAATTCAGAAACCTACTTACATGGGTTCCAATCAAATTAGTT
>OZ010595.1:83684382-83699382 GCA_963932145.1 Acanthosepion lycidas | reverse complement strand
AATGAGTTCTATCAAAGCTGGCAAGAGAGGATTGGATAAATCCACGCAGAGAGAACCAGAACATTATTATAGGGGAATTAAATTCCACCGAAATGCACTAGATTTTTTTTCTTTACTCAAACACTTTACATAATTATACTTACGAAGACAGTATATTCCTTCTACCGGCCAACCTTTGGAAGGGTCACATATAAGGTATCGTGTGACGAGAGCTGGCTGATCGAAAAAAAAATACCCATCATTACAAGATACACTGCAGGAATCACTGTTTGGACATGTTATATCCGAATTGGGAATAACAAGCCGTCTTTTATCACACTCAGTCCCTGGAACATCTGGGAATTAAAATATGAATTAAAAAAGCGTATTTATTGAAAAGGAAGAATAATGCGGAAGACATTTTTTAAAACTATTTCTCACCAAGCAAAGCAATAAAGCCACTAAGATGCAAAAGGTTACTGAGTGTTAGAAAATATGAGAAAAATATACTATTAAGGAGAGAAGAATAAAAGGACAAGAATTAAGAAGACAGAAGATAACGACTAGAATTTAATTTACATTTTTAAATATCATAGTTGACTGGATAGCAAGAAGCCGGAATAAAGTTCCACAAGCGTAGAGTGCAAGAGAAGAAACTGTTAGCATAGAAGTTACGGTTACCTCTATCCATTTCAACTGCAAAATGATGAGACATTACCGCCAATCTAGTATTGCGCTTAATTTCCTCAAGTCTAGAAGAACGTACCATAAAGGAAACATTTTCTAATACATTTTTAATCGTCTCACACAAAGCAAAGCAAAAATAGTCTTACTAATGCGTGTATATACTACCACCTTTTTCGGTGTATCATGGGATGTGGAATATTTAAACCTTGGTCATGTCATTATTTTCCTTTTGAGTAACATGCGCTATCCATTTTAGTTGTTGCAGCTGTTGGTAGTCTTCTAGTGATGTGGCGGCTTTTATTTGATTTGTAATTCTGCAGCGCCAGTGACCAATGTTAAAAGAAAGATGAATTTCGTTTTTCTCGTTCAAAATCTTTTTTCGCCATTGATTTTAGGAAGCGGTTAACACAGTTTTTCAATGTGTTCTTGGTAATTTCTGATTAGCAAGCATTAGTCTTGTGCTGCAAGAATAAAGCCTTCGGCTTCAGTTTTTAATCCTGCACAACGTAACCACGAGGTTTGTCTATATCAGATTGTTTGGTACGGAAATATAATTGGCTACAGTGAAGCTTATCTTGCTATCGTTTCTGTATTTGGACCAATTCATTTGCTTTCTTTTCTTCGCTATCTGCCGATTCAGCGTGTATATTTTGGTATATTTGCAAATTTTCACCCACTTTAAATTTCATTTTCAATTTGTTGGCTTCCTTTATTAGTGGATAAAGTTTTCTTCTTCTTCTTCTTATTTCCTTTGATTACTGGTGTATACTCATTTCTTTCCGGGTCCCGACCAGAGACCTAAGGTCAGAAATAGCATCATGACATTTTCCACTAAGCAGTTTTGAAAAATAACACACATATTTTTCAGAGATAAAGTCCTTCGTAAGTTGTGGTCGGTACTCGTGGGAACAATGTTTTGTATTTCTTTAGGGCATAGACTACCAGGAATCCCTTTAATGAAATCTCCTCCAATCAATCGGAGGGCTCCAACAAGAATCGTTGATGTTCCCATGTACCACATTTTTGAGATTTCGATTTCAAGGTCCTTATATTTTGATAGTTTTTTTTTTTCAAGATCTTCAAATACACATTACAGTCTGCAGGGACTGCCATAACGATAAGCGGTACTTTTTGTTTTCGGTCTTTAATAATGATGTCTGGACAATTGGATTTGATTGTTCTGTCTGTGTGTATTGTAAAGTCCCATACAGTTGTTACAGGTACTATCTCCGTAACCAGGTCTGGGTGGTGTCCATACCATTTTCTTTCAGTTTCCTTCCCGTAGAAGTTACAGATTTTACAGTGCAGTTATTGGCCCACTCTGTCATGCCGGGTTTTATATTCAGTGGGTGCCAATACCGTGCAATCTGATACAAGATGATCAATCGTTTCTGGATATTTATCACAGAATCTTCATTTTAAGCTAACACAATTTTTCAGTATGTGTGCTTGGTAATTTCTAGTTATTATTATTATTATTATTATTATTATTATTATTATTATATGTTATATATCTTGCTTTGTATCCTGTAGAGCCGGGTCCAAACTGTGGTCCTTAAGCTCTATAGGAGAACTGCCGTTTAAATGGTAGCACTTTTCTTAGTATATGGGATGTTTCAAGTAGTGCGATCTTATGGCCAAATTGTATATTGGTGTTACCGAGGACACTGTTAGTATAATAGTCAATTGTTTTTCTCACTAGGCCTAGAGCCCGGATGACTATTGCTACAGTTTCGGCCATCATTCCCCACATCTTGTTAATCTCGACATTATTATTATTATTATTATTATTATTATTATTATTATTATTATTATTATCCCCTCTCTTCTTCTGTTCGTTTCTTTTGCGTGTTTTAAGTTGCTTTATGTGAACTCTCCAACGCGACGTACGATCTCAATAAAATAGTACCTTTTTTTAAAAAAATTATGCTCAGCATCACGTGACGCAGACACCGGAAGTGATAGAATACGCGGTTCTTAGTCCGATTTTCTTAATGCAGGTATTCACAGTCATTGTTAGAGACTCAGAAGTTCCATTTGTAACTGGGTTAATAGTGACTTGACATATCACAACTCCAGAAATATTTAGAGAATAGTCGCATAATGCGAGATGGTAACTTTTTTTTGGGGGGGAGGGTCAATTTCAATTTTCCCTCATCGAATTTTTAAGTTTCGAGGTGATGCTCCATTATTAATCTATGTGATTAAACCTATTCTTCACAATTCTTTTGTTCCAGTCGTTTTCCTTAAGGTACTATTAACTGGAACTACGAGTTTGTACGAGCATTATAATAGAAATACCCATGCGGGAATCTGCTATACAAAGTAATGATTCTTAGAATAAAGTTTTCAGGGTGGACGCCATACGTACGGTAGAGTAGTTTTGTGGAACTATGTCAGTTACGCTCTGAACTGGGATTACCAAAAATAAACATCGTTGGAACAAATACCATGGAAGCTGTTTTTTTAAATGTTGGTCCACTCTTTGTCGTAATAAAGGGACTAGCATGTTCTAATAAATCTGAGGGCGATGCCCTCAGCAGTTCTAAACACCTTGTAGGGCCACACTTGGCGGCAAGGACAAAGACTAAGTTAAACCAATACCCAAAAGACTCCAACGGTAGAACAAGTGGATGATAATTACTACAGATCTCAGCGGTTGAACCAGCGGATAAAGAGGGCTACGCATAACGGACATGCTACAGAAGGCGACACTCGAAATTATAATCCGATGCAATCTCATAACTGGGTCTTGCATGTCTCATTCCATACGTATCGCAGAGGAAGGTCATGAAATGCAGTATGCGGATCAAGCAATCGGCACTTTCATCTACTCTGATTTTTATAACTAGATTATTGTTATGGTCCAGTATCCTCGCACCTCAGTTATGGTCCAAGGTTAAAAGCAAGGAAGAACAACACGAACACAAGAGTAGAATGACAAAGATATATTACAACAGAAATATAGTATAAGAAGTTGAAGGTGTTATTAATGACTGTCAGTCTGGTTTAGAGTGAACTAATATTGGATTTCCCGAGCCCGTAGGCTCGGCCAAAAATATGCCCTTTGAACCCGCCTGTCTACCTCCCCGGATGAAACCTTGCCCTTCGGCAAAGCTTCGTCCGGGTTCCTCTCTGCCAAAGCAGAGAGTTCAACAGTCATGTCTTGGTGCTCGTTACACCATTCATTCGGTATCTAGCCACTCCCCACGAGGGTTGCATGTGGCACAAGGCCGAGTTTAACGTGGGTTTCCCGAGCCCGTGGGATCGGTCAAAAATATACCATTTGAACCCACATAGACGGATTCAGGGCCTGTCTACCTCCCCGAACGAAACCCTGCCCTTCGGCAAAGCTTCGTCCGGGTTCCTCTCTGCCAAAGCAGAGAGTTCAACAGTTATGACCTAGTGCTCGTTACACCATTCATTCATTATACCTCTTGAGGGGCGCAGTATTTATAGTGTCAGGAAGAGTCCATTATCGTTATAGGTAAGTTCCCATAACAATTATGCATGTCTTATTCTATATAAACCGTAGAGGAAGGTCATGAAATCAGTTTTCCGGATCAAGTTGAGGTCCACTTTAAACAAATGCTATTCTGATCAACGGCTTCATCATAAAGGAAGCGATCAGCAAAGAGGAAATTACATCCTTGGATACGAGATAAAATCAACGACAATGACGATGACACAATATAGGAAATATATATTACATAAAAAGAATACTAACCTTCAGTTTTCACCTGGATATAACATATTGCTATATTTCCTGATGGATCTGTCGCAGTAACCTTTACAACGTAGGTAGCATCACGTTCCTGACCAATAACAAGTGTCGAAGGTTCAAAGATGACATATACTGTACCTGAGTTATCTGTTGCATTTACTGAAAAGTTGTTTTGCGTTAATGTCACTGTCTCGTACAACAGAAATGTCGTAAAGTTCTGGCAACTTAAACTTGGTTTCTCAGTATCTGGAAAGAGGTATTAAAAGAAACATCAAAGTTGAATGATTTGATTTTCGTATTAAAGACACTATTATTTAGAATTTTTCTTTAGGAATTTTGCAATAAGTTTATTAAATATACTTCATGACTAAAAACGACTCAACGACACTAACAGACGCGTGAAGACGAGATATTGTTCCTTCAAGTCTCTTCTTCATCTCTCAAGAGATTGTCCTGCATTCACTGCTATTATTAAATAATAGTCTAGAAGACTATTATTTAGAGAATTATTATTATTTAGAGAATTGTATTTCTCCTCTGACTTCATCCTTTTAACCTTTGATGTCAGATACAAGAAAACAAAGGAAATCGTTTTTGATTGGTTAAAACTAGCGCGGGAATGTAAGAGATAGAAAGAGATCTCAGTTTTGTCACATTGCAGAATGCAGACGTGTTATTTTCGTGTCTGGGGACTTGCTCCTCATTGGGGGTGATAGAGCGACCCCACTGGCTAGATAAAAATGAACACGTCGACGTTGCGAATAAAAACTAGATGTTTAAAATTGCTTTGTTGAAATTCCCTTTTATCTCCGAACTAAAAAATACCACCGTAGCGATCACCCGGCCGAGAGAGAAGAAATCTTTATTGTAGAATCGACGTTGACGCCCCAAGAAAACCCTAGAAGAGGGGGCTACATAAATGAGGGCTGATATTACATAACAATTACACTTATTAATAAGTTATAAACCGCCTATGAAAATCGCGCGATGGGTACAATGACAGGTTCTACCGTACCCCGACACCCGGCGTTCGGCTGGGTTTGAGAACCAAGATTGTTGTTAGATCTTTTCTCTCAGTCGCCAAAAACTCAATCTGACAATCCCTCCAAGAAGTTTTTCGTCTGATTGCACAACCATTTGTGCATTGCTTCCAGCACTTTTTTTTTTTAGAGTTTAAACATTTTGTGCGATCGAAAGTTGTCCCATATCGTTAACATATTTTGACATTTCACTCGATGTTGCTCACATTTTTAATATTGAAGTGCAATATAAAATATTTTATTATTAAATCACTTATAACTTGTAACGTGAGTTACAACCTCCTCTAGTCACGGACACTTTAAGTCACGAACACCTTGAGTCAAGATATCCTTTAGTCAAAGACTCCTTGAGTCATGAACCCCTTGAGTTACGAAGTTATCTAGTCACAGACCCATTAAGTCACGGACCCTCGAGTTACGAACGAAGATGGATGCCTTTCCCAATTGTTTTGTGCGTAAGTGAATGCAACGAATTCAAAATTGACTCTGAAACTTCTCATTCCGAACAAGTATCTATTATATTACTGAATCCTTGAAATCGAGAAAAGGCTTCAGTTGTTTGTAGGCAATAATGCAAGCGTAACTGTCAAAACAAAGCTAATCTATAAACGGAAAATGTATATATTGACGTACCATTTACGATAATACTGCGAGAGCATAAAAAGCTGTTATCTACCCAATCCGTTGCCTTATAGGTGACTTTCGTGCTCGTAAGTATAATTGTAGGAAATCGGAACTTTATTGGCCACACTTCAAGATGCATCGTCGCTTTAGAATTGTCGCTTACGTTGTATAAAGGAAGTGTTACCTCTTCCATTCTTTTTGTGTATATTGGTACCATGGTACAATTATGGATAGTCGGAGGATATGTATCTAAAAAAGTTTATGAAAACAAAGAATTTAGTATTTATCAGGTTGGTGCAAAAATAATGACGTAATAATGTCGTTTTTTTGACGTTAAAATACGTCAAAAAAACGACCAGCCCGCAATAAGCTATAACAACGGCCAGCCCGCAATAAGCTGTCGAATGCATAGAAATGAAAAATAATCGCAGAATTAAGATACACATTTGCCTGGCTAGGGTCAGTCCTGTATGGTGATTTAATAAGCATAGCTTAGCACAAGTTATGGGAGACTAAGCAAGTTAAATCAATTATCAGGTAAATCATAAATAAATTCCGTTTTCTGACATCAATTTTAATGATGAAAGTAACTTTTTACATTCCAGCCATACACGAAAGTTAAGAATAAATTTTGATTCCAGTAAGATATGGTTTTGGCATAAGTTAGTGTCAGCGTACACAGTCGATTAATAAAAACATTTCTTAATTCCAAGAGTGGATGGATTGAAGTACATTTTCATTACATGTTATGTGATACCAACAAGGTCGTAATATGATGGACACGTCTAGAAAATATGTAGAATAAAGGTCCAGAACGAAACTTTGCGAAACCAATTTCGTAATTGCTTGTTAAGACCTTATAACACCTTAATCCCACATAATTTTTGGGCGTGTCCATCTCGATACCACGTATTTTCTAGACGTGTCCCTCACGTTACGACCTTGTTGGTATCACATAACATGTAATGAAAATGGACTTTCAATCCATCCACTCTTGGAATTAAGAAATGTTTTTATTAATCGACTGTGTACGCTGACACTAACTTATGCCAAAACCATATCTTAGTGGAATCCAATTTTATTCTTAACTTTCGTGTATGGCTAGAATGTAAAAAGTTACTCTGATCATTAAAATTGATGTCAGAAAACGCAATTTATTTATGATTTACCTGATAATTATTTGATATAATTCGAAATCAATTGTAATAAGGAATCCAATCATTAAGCTATTTAAAAAATCCAAACATTAGACTATTTGAAAAAACAAAACAAAAATCAAATATTGGGCTATTTGAAAAAAAAAATCAAACACAGAACTATTAGAAAAACATTAGTAACATTGGGCTAGTAAAAAACACAATATTGGTCTATTTAAAATAAACAAAAACATTGAGCTATCAGAAAAAATATTGGGCTATTTCAGAAAAAAAATATTGGGCAATTTGAAAAAGTCTCTAAATATTGGGCAATTTGAAAAAGAAATAGCTATTTGTAAAAAATCGAAATATTGGGCTTTGAAAGAAAATCGAAACATTTGCTTGTTTGAAAAATTATGTAAATATTGAAAAAAATATTTGGCCATTTGAAACAAAAATCAAACGTTCTATTTAAAAAAAATTCTAATATTGGGCTATGTGAGAAAAGATTCGAAGCATCAGGCAATTATTTAAATAAACAAATATTGGGCAATTTGAAAAAATAGAAACATTGAGCAATTTGAAAAACAAATTGAAACAATGGGATATTTGAAAAAATTCAGATATTGTGTTATTTGAAAAATTCAATTATTGTGTTATTTGCAAAAATTCAAATATTGTCCTATTTGAAAAAAATCGTTATATTGGACTATTTGAGAAAAATCCCAATAATGGTCTAATGAAAAAAAAATATGGAAAGATTAAATTATTTAAAAAATTTCAAACGGTGAGCTATTCGGGAAAAATTCCAATAATGGCCTAACTAAAATATGGAAATATTGGATTATTTGAAAAAATCAAAACAATGGGATATTCGGGAAAAATCCCAATAATGGCTGATGAAAATATAGAAAGATTGAACTATTTGAAAAAATCCAAACATGGGACTATCCGGAAAAAATCCCTATAATGGGCTAATGCAAAAATTGGAAAGATTGAACTATTTTAAAAAGATCAAACATTGGGCTATTTGGAAAAAATCCAACAATTCGGCTAATCAAAAAATGGCGAGTACTGATTATTTGAAAATAATCCAAACATTCGGCTATTCGGGGAAAAATCCCAATAATGGGGTAATGAAAAAAAATGGAAAGATTTGATTATTTGAAAGAAAACCCAAACATTGGGCCATTTAAAAAAATATCCCCTTACCAACACATTGACTTATAGGCTTATCCCAATATGTACTTCCATTCTTGTGGACGCATTTTAGCACCATGTTTTCGACAATTGAGTAACCTACGCGGACACAGGTAAATGTCATCGTTTTTCCTATATCGTAAGAGTGATTATCCTGGTAGGTTTCTGCAGGTAGGCCAGGATCTTGACATGATGTTCCTGTAAACAAAATCAGTGGAAAAATGATAAAAAATACCATATAAATCTGTGGAACATTTTTAATTTTTAGATTTTCCAGAGTAGGTCTATACATCTTTTTAAAGAATTTCACCCCAAACATGGCGAGAGTGCCACTATTACGCAAGGGGGTTAGAGAGAATGGGAGCAAGAGTAAAGAAGCGTAATAGAGGAAAAGATGAATTGAAGGACGGGGAATTAGCTCAAGGCATCTGAAGGTGTTGATTGATATTGCATTTGAATATTTGGAGATTATAGATATCAGGGAAGGGAGTAAGAGGAAGGGAGTTCCACATACAGCAAGTGCGAGACATGAAGGTATTGGAGTAGTAGAGACGGCTACATTTAACATTTTCGATAGTGAAAGGGTGGAATGAGATGGCAACGTAGTAGCAAGCTTAAATTTGTGCAGATTGTGACCAGAAAAAGTAGCTCGTCGGAGCAGTTACTGTGAAAGTATTTGTAGAAAAGACAGAGGGAAGCGACGGCACGTGTGTGATAAAGTGACATAAAATAATTTCAATATTCTTAAGAGTAACTCTTAAGAATATGAAATGATTCCTACTAGGCAAAAATCATCTCTAATAAATAAAAGTATTATGTTTCTTTTCTTTTAGAAACTAGAATGAAAGGATACATTGTTGTAGTCGGTTTCACCCCATGCAATGTATTAAAACCGCCGAGATAAAAAGCGTTACTAGGTGTAGAAGTTATAGAAACAGGAATATTGCTAAGAAGAAAGAACAAAAAGTGTTATCAGGACGATAGTAGATAGCGATTGACATTGAATTTAAATTTTTACGTATTGGCCGGAAGGGAGTTCTCCAAGCGGCGGTGAGAAAGTGACTAAAGCAGAGACGCCTGATTAGGGCTAATATTGGGGATTATTCTTTGAATTTCATCAAGAAACAGCAGGATCATATATTGCAGCAATATTTTAATCATCACGACACTGTGAAGTAACATTCTTAGCAGTTGATTTTTTAGAAACTAGAAAAAAAGGACACATTGATTTTCATCAGTTTCACCTCATGTAAGGGTATTAAATTTCGAGAGGTGTGATAAAACTAAACTTTTAACTTTATACACATTTCCTTCCGCTTTCCAACCAGAGACTTAAGGTCAGCTTGGTTCGATTGGCTTTTTAGATTTCTGTAAAGAACAAAGAACGAATAATAATAGAAACCACATCATATGAAGACTTTCAAACAGGAAAAAACTAAAAAGGATATCACGTAGAAACCAACAAGAAAATAATGACATAATCAAAATATTTGAATGATCATTAAATAAAAATAACTTCCAAGGAATTGTTACGAACCTTGTCTCCTGGCGCTACAGAATCGCAAAGTAATGTACAAAATCACATCACGTAAGGACTTTTAACTTTTTAGCAGCAACAACTAATATGGATAGTAATTTAAACAAAAGTTTAGCAAGGAAATTTCATCAATCTTCGAAAGAATGACAATAGTTAATCAATTAGAGAAACATATTTTTCATAAAAAATACGTTTTAATAGAAATATTTTGTGCATTTCAAGTGACATTAGCACTGGCTGTTCGGTCGATGAATCCAGAATGTTTTCTTATAAAGAATAAATAAATTAAATATTATCATTACCATAAGAGCTAAATAGAAAAGGTACTACACTTTGATCCCATCGCAATGATCACAGAGTGTAAAAACCATGAGCTCTGGCTGCTCGGTCAATTAATGCTGAGTGGAAACGGTATTATTAACCGTTTCCTTATAGAAATGGTTAATATTACAGTTTCCATAACAAACGAGGTTAATTAACAATATTCTGTTAATATCCTTGAGACATTACCCGAGGTAAGGCCGTACCGGGCTGGAATTTGTTTCAAAATGGTGGACAAGCGATGTTTATGTGAATTAGTAGTTATTTTTCCCCTAATACTATTTACCTCTAAATCCCACTTCATGCGTTTTTACTTAAATTTACTCTGTAGTTAAGTAATACACTGGACACACTACACCTTCTTGGTCTCACATTTTCCACTGACGTGGAAAGACTACGTTGAATCAATAGCTGCATCAACTGGAATGAAAGTTGTGTCACTGTGTTGTGTCAGAAAGTTTTTTTTTCTCATCAGACTACATCTTGCACATTTTCAAATCTACCATTCGTCCGTCCATTGAATCTTGTTGTCATATCTTGTATGGTGCTCCTGTTGTACATCTCGAGATTCTTGGCAAAATACAAAGGAGGGTCTGTAATGTAATCGATCCTGGCTTGGCATCTCGACTTCAGTCACTTTCTCACCGACGTAACGTGGCTGTCACCTGTATTTTTTTTTTTTACAAATATTTTCATGGTAACTGCTCTGATGAGCTTTTGTCCTGGTGCTCTGACTACATAAATTTAAGCGCACTGCTAGATTGTTGTTTGTGTGTATGTGTGTGGGTGTACAAATGTGTTCACTGATTCCTCGTAGTGAGCCAGTGTGTATGCATGGAGAGGGGGTATACACATATATACAGGCATGCTGACAAAAACACACGAAAATGGAAATAGATCTTTGAACACAAAGAGGTCATTTAAGGATAAGCATGCCGATAACTACTCCATATGACCCTTCACGTAGAACTTTTCACTGCCAGTTCAAGAAAGACGTTTGGATCACTAACACAAAAAATAGAATGTCTCATATCGAGAATATTTAACATCGAAAAACATAAAGAAAAAAAATATTTTTAATAATATGTGGAAATCTCCACCCTTTGCCTGATGATGGTCGCGAGACCGGAAACCCGTGTAGCAAAATTATGGAAAATAAAGCATAATATTTAAAAAAAAAAATACACATTACAACCAAAAACGTTTGCGGTTTTCTCAGGTTGGAACTACTATAACCTCTTCCTTATATATATATATATAAAGACATTTTTATGTTTATGCATTCTTTTTTATAGATACAAATTTTTAAATAAATTCTCTGTTTATAATAAACAGTATTAAACAATATTTACCGGCCTGAATGTCCGTGAAATTTTCACAGAAAATATTCGTCCTCCGATAGGATTCGAACCTGTATCCTACACGGAACCGTCATTTAGCTTAACGTGCCTTAACCGATTTGGCTACAGAGGAGCGTTCGGTTAGCATGGTCGAATTTACTGTCTTTAAACTACAATCTTCCATGAAACATTCACGTACATTCATATCTGCTCAATGCGCATCCAAATGTAAACAAATGACGTCACATATTATGAAATGGACAAAGTCCGACAATTATTTTAAGACATTTTTATGTTTATACTTTCTCTTTATGGATACAAATATTTAAGTAAATTCTCTGTTTATAATAAACAGTATAAAACAACATTTACCGGCCTGAATGCCCGAGAAATTTTCGCAGAAACTTTTCGGAGGACGAATGTTTTCTGTGAAAATTTCTCGGACTGAATACACACAAATACCCTCTGTCTGTCTCTCTCTCTCTCCATATATATATATATATATATATATATATATATATATATATAAATCGAATAAAAACTTTAAAAGATTTACCTTTACAAGTTATACCACCGATCTCCCATCTGCCTTTTTTGTTGCATACCACAGTGATTCCGTTACTATGTTCGGTGTATCCATGAATGGTAAAAGGTGAGAGGCATGCAAAATCAAATGAGCAACGATATTCGGTGCAATTATATGTGTATGGAGCGGCTCCTGTAATTGCTTTTGGTATACCACAATCAATCACTGTATAGGTAAAAAATTGAAAGAAACATTAAATTTTAAAAACATACAGGGTGTGGCAAAAGTACCACCTTTTTTACTTAACTTTTATTGAACAAAAATAAATTACTGTAGTTTAAGAAAGTAACGCTGAAACCCAACAGCAAATCTTCTACAAATCACTTGAAAATATTTCTACATTAATTTCAGAAAACATCAGAAATTGCTCATTTTAATTCAGGAATTATTTTCGGTTCAAGCCTGTAAAAAAGATCTTCCAGTCGACTCTGCAAAAAAAAAAAAAAAAGGTCTGTTGGTGTTAGGTCATGTGATTGTGAAGGTCTCTCAATTTCTCTACGTCGTACTATCTACCTCAGCTCGAAATTAAGATTTAACCATTACCCAACGCGTAAGGATATTTGCCACCCGTCCCACGCGGTCAGATGTGGCATAAGGCCGAATTTAAACTGTGGTATCCGAGCCCGTAGGCTCGGGCAAAAATTCCCGTAGACCCTGTTAAAAACGGGTCATGTAGCTGTCTACCACCCTAGACGACACTCTGTTCCTCGTCTGGGTTCATCTCTACCCGAAGGCAGAGAGTTCGACTAGCTTTAGTTGGAGACGAGTCGCCAACTAATTGCCGAAGCCATATTCGGTCAACACAACATCCTATTAAAATTTCATCTTCTAACTCTCGGATCAAAATTCAGTTGGCAGCAAAAACAGGGCGTTACTTTTGCCACATATTGTATATCAAAATTTAATAAATATTTACTTTGAATTGAACAGCACTGAAATATTCGGACATCAGTAACATAGTATTTACATTATGCGGACTATTGTCCTCATCTTTGTCGCCATATTTATCACAACGTTTCGGCCGTTGTACGCTCCGGCCTTCTTCAGGTGGTTGGAAATTCGAACTGAACCCTTTATTTCGATCACTGGGGTAGATTGTTCTAGTTCCACGTGCCATGTTTGATAGATGTCAGTTATCAGTTATCTCCTGCTAATTTTCCCTCTGAAAGTTGACCACTGCCTTAACCGGGTATTGAACTCACACTCTTTGAGTCTGTCACCGGATCTAACCAACGCCTTTATCAACTGTGCTATGTGTCCTCAAGGACACATGGCACAGTGGATAAATTCGATAATAAAGTTCGAAATTCCAACCACCTGAAGAAGGCCGGAGCGTACAACGGCCGAAATGTTGTGATAAATATTGCGACAAAGATGAGGACAATAGTCCGCATAATGTAAATACTGTACATAATACCTCATCTCAGAAATATAGACAGATCAGTAACATACTTAGAATTTATTAATGAACACAAAAAAGCTATTTAAAGCATTAAAAAACATATGCGAAACGGTGCGCTCTTTGTAACCATTCGTTGTACTCTGTTGACGAACTCTTGCTTTCTTTTGAGGGGAAGAAGAGATTTACTTGACTCCCAACTCAGTCAAGTTGCGACAGAAGGTCAGTTTTTAACATGGGGACCCGAATGTTTTCACTCGGGCTGTTGGTCCAAGCCGGTCTTAGCTGGTCATAGCTTGTTCAAGCTGGTCAGAGTTGGTCTAAGCTAGTCAGAGCTGGTCTTGGCTTGTCATAGCTGAAGTAATTCGCAAAAATGGTGTATATACTGAGAATTAAATTGCCATTGTGACTTATTTGTTCTGTATTTGCTATTTTTAGTAACATGGTCTTATCTTTATGACCAACCCTCAAAAATCCTTTTTCAATGTTTGTTTAAATTAATCAATTAAAAGCTTAAAATTTTCACTTGTTTGTTGATAAACTACATTTTCTAATTAAATGTAAATGTTTCTCAAATATATTTTGATTAAAGTAACAGCGTTTTATATTTTTTAACCCTTTTGTATCTGGTATTAAGATTTTGACCAGGTGTGTGTATAAAGCTGTGGAGAAATAGTCAGGTGCTTTCTGGGGACATGGAATGGTAATGTAGGTATTATAAGGAAACATTCGGCATTAATTCTTTCTATCAAATCAATCTTTTAGGATGTTGGGTTTGTGAAATTCATCTGCTCCTATATATAGAGATTAGTCACATGATGTTAGGAGGTCTCTCATTGGTTAATAAAACCACGTGGGTTCAGAAAAAGATGACCACCAGAAAAGAGGATATTGCGATCAATGCCCAGCACTGATAGTCTGTTTTTTGCTTAAATGCAACCGTCAGGCTTGACGAGTGCGCCACTCTGTGTCGACTTTAATGACCACTTATATATACCCTCTACCTTGAGTGACCCCCCCTACCTCGTATAGGGTGAATCTTACTGTAAAAAAATAAAGACATTAGACTATATTTAATTCAACATGAAAAGACGATGGACATAAGAGTAAGACTAATCAAAACAGATAACTGAAATTTTTCAAGAACAGCGTTCCGTTTCAATATAATCACGTCGGCGTCACGTGGGCGATGTTGTGAAAACGTATTCCTAAAATAGAGTATTTTGAATGAAAAATGAAAAGAATTTTATTTTAATCTAAAACTTATATGTACGTTTGTCGAGCATTAATCTTGCTAGAAAAGGGGAAATATTAAAGAAGCCGGGTCTAGTATTCACCGCGCGTGAGATAGATATCATGCCAGCCTCATAAATATAGTCTAATGTTAATTATGTTTTATGAATATGTCCTGAAGATGGTCTACTAGA
>OZ010595.1:83661117-83671117 GCA_963932145.1 Acanthosepion lycidas | reverse complement strand
CCATGGTAGTTTCTATACATTTATATTCTACAGAATGTAAATAAATCTAAAAGCATGTGTAGCTAATCAGTTTTTGATCGATTCGTTTTCTACGGCTTATCAACCCTGTCAGGTTATTTGAAGACAGAAAATATTTTTAGATTGTTAGAGTTTTATTCTTGGAGATAATAATGGTTGATATAAGGCTTGATAATTAACTCATACCTAGGGGAAAATTGATGGATTCTTAACTTTGCCAAGGGTATTTTCGCGTAAGTAAATATAACGAACACAACAGGAATTGGAACTTGGTTCTCCGATTAACAATTCCAAGCCAGTATCTATTACCCCACGCGTACATCCAAGCTTACAGCACCTGATATTCCCAAACGGTCACCCATTGACGTACTGATGAGTCTCACCGTTGCTTAACTTCATTATCCTAGGAATTAAGGCAAAAATTTAGACTGACACTTTAATATAACTAATGTAATACATCGACATTGCATAGTGTAATAAAATACTATAAAGCATAAAAAAGTTCTGTATTATTGGAGTATGTAAGAGATGAAATCTGTATCGAGTAAAGATATGTGAAAATCGATTGGTCAGTTCTACCCCAACCTGTCTCATTCGGAATTGATCTAACGAGACAAGCTTGCTAGCCATTACACCAGGGATGTAAAAACTTTTTCGAAGAGTCTTCTTTTATATTGTCGTGTCCTTTCAAGACGTAGACGATCATGACTCTCCACTTCCCCCTATCCGTTGTAGCTCTCAATAAATTTTGTCCCTTTGCTACTTCCCCCAGGCCATATTCTGTCATCCAATTGCTTAAGCCTGCTAGGCTTCCTCCTTGTTTGCATCTTCTCCAAAACCTCATCGTTGCTCAAATGCTCTGTCCATGATAGGATGCATCTTTTTCCATCCCAATGCACCTTTGGATTTCAGTGTCACACATGCTGTCATTTGTTAAGACACTTCCTAGATATTTATATTTTTGCACCTGCTTCATTTTTGTGTCCCCTGACTTGCCAAGTGAGGGTCAACCATTCTGTCTGACATTCTTTGAACCATTAAAATTAAATGCAAATGAGCTATCTCATGAAAATGTTATTGCAAATGACATATTTACATTTCTTCGCATGGATGACAAATAAATTTAAACGGGTCTTACTACATCACTCAGTCTGCCATATCTGAAACCCATATAAGATAATTATAAAATATGTCTGAGAAAAAAAAAACTTCCTGGAAGCTATATCTCTTACTTATATAATTACGTATTAGTGGTAATTAATATTGTCGGTCAATTTAAAACATCTGAATAAGAACATAACATCAGCATTCATCTTATTCAGAATTAGAAAACATAAAGTGACGCATGTCCAAATATATTTATAAGTGACTTTGACCAACACAAAACAAATTTAATTCACTAAGATTTTAGGATTTATTCATCTCAGATGACCAAGAAGGCTTATACTGAAATTTGGACTGCAGTATGAAGGCCAGGCCCGCTTCAAAGACAGTGAAAAGCAACAAAATCAGGGTCACATCGCCAGAGGGCGAACACACAGTGCTACTGTCATCTGGTTGGTAAAATATCACATTGTATTACTTAGATGCGTGCTTTACATATTCTGATCGACGATACTGGCGGGCAGTAAGTGATTCATTTTATGACAGGGGGCGGGGGCCATATGAAATTTGACTACGGCCCGTAATTGGATATGTCTACGTTACACCATTACACTCTGTTATTACAGACTCCTGAGAAATTTTACGGGTTTCCTTATTTGAATATTCTGATGAATCTTAATTCTTTAAAGATTGAATAAGCTCAGGGCGAGTTCAATAAAATAAAATATCCGTAAAAATTCCCCCGACAGGTCATTAAATGTTTGAGCTTAACAACTTTAACGAAATATTGCAATAACAATTATGAATGCTGGTCTTTATTTTAAGAAGTAAGGGGGTACAAATGAAAGATTTGAAATTGACAACTCTTTCCATTTCACTGAAACAGCCGTTAAAAATCATTTAAAATTATTAAAAAAATATTACAAATTGTTTTAAGAAGTGGGTACAAATGAAAGATTTGAAATTGACGACTTTTTCCATTTCACTGAAATAGCCGTTAAATTCTTCGGCCATCTATTTATTTATTTAATTTTCTTACTGGTATCTAGTAGTTTCTTTTCCCTTATTCCCACTGGATCAAAACGGAATAGTCCATTAATTTTTAGGTATTAACAGACGTTAAACACTTTCTTTCTTTCTTTCTTTCTTTCTTTCTTTCTTTCTACCCAAATCACAATCAGTCCACAACAATATTTGGCGACGAGGAATTTGTACTCATACGGAGGAAAAAATTCGCTCGCCATAACAATATTTGGCGACGAGGGATTCGCATTCAAACGGTGGAAAAAAAAAAAAATCACTCGCCAAAACAATATTTGGCGACGAGGGATTCGAATTCATACGGTGGAAGAAAAAAAATCGCTCGCCATAACAATTTTTGGTGACGAAATTCGTACTCATATGGAGGAAGAAAAAATTCGCTCATCACAATAACTTTGGCGATAAAATCTCGGATTCACATTTAAAAAAAAAAACTTGGCAAAGTTTTTCGCAAGCCAAGACGTCATCTAAGTGACGAAAAAATCTGTCGTATTCTCAACTGAGAAAATAATTTTTTTTCTCGATAATACAGTTTGCTCAAATAGGTCACGAACTGCAAATTCGTAGGACTCCCTCTACAGTATTTTGTTATTGTGTAAACTTTTAACGAAGATGGAGGAATGCAAAAATATATTCCAGGAAATTTTAAAGTTCCAGTCGGAACAACAGCTGACAATATTAGAACAGCAGAAAACATTTCAGATGCAACTACAGGAGGAAACTTTTAATAGACAAATGCAATTCCAACAAAAAATGAAACATATGCAAAGGGAGTTTCAAAACAAAATTCCGAAAATAAATGAGAAGAGAAAAGAGAAAAATCTACAAAATGATTTTTTCCCAGAGAATACAATATGGAATTCAATTGAAATATTCACGTACAGTCAAGATGAAGAGATGACTTTTGAGGAGTATTTTAAAAAAAATATACGGACGTGTATAACGAGGACTGCCACCCATGGTCTGAAGGAAAGAAGGTTAAGCTTCTTTTAAGCAAATTAGGAACTGCTGAGCATAACAAATTGGTAAACTACATTTTACCGAAAAAAAAAACTAGTGAGTTGGCATTTACCGAGGCGATAAATATATTAAGTGAATTATTTAGTTAAAAAGACATCTTTGTTCCACAAGAGGTGGAAATGTTTGAATCTAACGAAAGATGACGAACTAGACTATATAACGTACGCAGCCAATGTGAACAAGCAATGTGAAGAATTCAAGATGGCAGAGTTAAGCGCAGACAATTTTAAGTGCTTGGTGTTTGTTCAAGGGCTGGTATCGGAAAGAGACGCAGAGTTGAGAAAATTAGTACTGGCAAAATTGGAAAGCAATACAAGTCTTACGGTACAGAAGTTGGCAGAAGACTGCACAAGATATGTTAGCGTAAAGAAAGATTAAAAAAAAGATAGAACAGTCTGGCGTTTCGCATGTAAGGAAAATACGCTGCAAAAAAGAAAGTCAGTCTACCAAAAAGAATTCTAAAATTGCGGATTATCAAACAAAAAGTGAAATACCAGGAAAAAATAAACAAAAACTCCCGAAGTCATGTTTTGCTTGCGGTGAACTTCACTGGTATAGATATTGCAATTTTAGGAATAAAAAAAATTTCAACTGTGAAAGAGTGGGGCATAAAAGCTCGCACTGCAGGTCAAAAAATAAACAATAAAATAAGAAAATTAAAGTCCGACGAGGTGAACGATGGAATAACCAGAAAATTTGTTACCGTCGAAATAAGTAATAAAAATATAAAAATGCAACTTGACACTGGCTCAGATCTATCTATCATAAATTTGCATACGGGGAAGAAGTTGGGGAAACCAACTTTAATGAAGACAAAGAAAATCGCGAGGTTAGTGACGGGAGAAAAAATACAATTTATTGGAGAATTTGTTACAAACGTCACGTTAAATAAAAAAACACGAAAAGCTAAACTATTTGTCATAGAAAATACCACGAACTTGGTACGAATTGGATAACAGAATTCCAATTATGGGATCTACCGATAAATTCTTTCTGTTACAAGGTAGAAAGTTTAAACACCGAAGCCCCAAAATTAGTAAAGAATAAGGAAACATTTCCTACTGTTTGTTCTTCAGGGTTGGGAACGTGTACCAAGATGGAGGCAAAATTCCAGCTAAAAGAAAACGCTCAGGCGGTATTAAAAAAAAAAGGAATGTGCCATTTGCCTCAATTGAACAGATAGATAAAGAATTGAACAGATTAGAGAAAACCGGTGTACTTAAAAAAGTTGAATAAAGTGAATGGGCTAAACGGACGGTATGCGTGAAAAAAAACCCAGAAAGTAAAGACACCGAGAAAAACTGGGGAGCGAGTTACCCGCAGCCAAGGACATGCAGTATTATTAAATGATTTAAGTCAACTGAAGTCGCCACAGAAAACGTCAAGAAGCACAAGATCAACAAAAGGGAAGCTAGAGGCTGAACAAATAGAACCACAAGAAGAACCTTCAGAAACTGTGACTCCATCCTTAAAAAGCTCAAAGCGGAAGGTTGTTTCTAGTAACACTATGGAGGTATAAAAAAATATAGAAAAGCGGATTGGCAATATGATGTACTTGGGGAAAGTCAGAAAATTCACATGCAGTAACCAGATTGGACGACGTTTTTCAGACGTGGTTGACAGCGGTCCCGCGGAAGAAACGCCGATGGAGGTGATTTTCAATACGTTTGATCTAACAACTAGCATAATATTCATCTGCTATGTCTATTAATTTATCGATAACTAGAAGGAACTTAACACGTTCACTCGAAGTTCTTATCCACCGTTGATAGGCACCATTACTTAATTAAGTACACCACGTAACCATAGAGAAAACACATATATGTGAAGTCGCGTTTCTAATTGATCGGATTTCTATTCTATCCTTCTATTTTATACTGATTGCTATTTCTCCTCTATCCTCTATTACTACACGAACCGCTATTCGCTATACAGATTACTATACAGGCTACTTGTCATGCGAGTATTATCGAGTAAGTACTATTAGTGCGAGTGATATTCGAAGTCTGTCACCAGCATTGTTCACAGGCGTACTATAGATGTATATGTGATTACAAAGTCTTTATTACAACGAGCCTTACGAATTTGACAACGAGTATTCGTTGGCATCACAGAAGTGGCAACGAGTGTTGACATTCATAAAATTTATGAAATTAGGAGAGTCATGTAAAATAAATGAAATATTTTAAGTTCTATCGAGGAATTTATTTGTTTTTTTTTATGGGAATAACGGATTTAAAAATGTCAATGAATTGAGATTCTTTATGCTATAATTAAAATCTGGTAGACTCTTAATGTATCATGAAACTTTGACTTGAGTACATTAACACCTTGCACTGATACACTTCGGCAACATTTAAATCCAGTCAACTACCAGGTTTGTATTTGGAACCAGGCACATATTGCTAAACCTGATATGCATGATCCAGTTAGTAGTCATGGATGGATTCATCCATGACCAGTTAGTGGTCATGGATGGATTCATGATAAAAATGATGAAAGGAAACCACTTTGGATTAGTGGAGAAATCGTGCCGGTTTAGTTTGTCAATATTTATGAAAACTTTGATTGTGAATCTGAGAGTTATGATGATAATGATGATGATGATAATGATGATGATGATGATAATGATGATGATGATGACCATGGATATTTTAATGAAATGTCAGCTGACACTGACAGTTGTGATGAGGATTCTGATGAATATTTCTAAGAAAACGATAACTAGAGTATACCATTTTTCGAAAACAAAGTTTGGTACTCAATATTAAATCTTATTATAACCAGCGAAGAATGTAAGGCTCACAATGTACATTGACTCTTTCATTTCTTATAACATTAACTGACATGTATTCTCTAATTATATTATTATCTCTTTCCTTTATAATTTATCCGAATAAACCTTTAATTTAATTTCCTTGGTTTTTGGTATTGGAAATTGTGACTTTTTTGGCACTATTATAATTTTACATATACCAATCTGATGTCATCATCAGTTATCTAATTTGTTACCCGTTACAAAATGTATGATACAGCTAGAATCATCCTACAAAATAATAGCAAGTTTAATAAAATTTGGCTAATCCAAAGAGAATTTATTGGTCTGAGATTCTTTCTTATCCCAAAATATAAATTATGGATGCCATTCAAGAGAGGGGTTAAAAGATGATGCGTTTGGTGAGGTGAAAATAAAAATATTTTCTAATAACATGTTTTTTGTTTAACAGGACAAAAGGCTACAGGTAAATACCAATAAAATTTAATTAAAGAGTGTAAATAATTTTCTATGTGATTGTTGCACTAGAAATTAAGATATGTTCGCATTGATTTGATATTTCCGGCTTTAGGTAAATCGTTATTTACATGATGTTTTAAATTGTAAAAGAAATTTTGAGATGGAATGATCATAACGTTAATGATAGCAAGTTTAATGAAAATGAATTATCAAAAAAAAAAAAAATGTTATTAGCCTTAAGGTTTACCGTTTCCAAATCAAGATGACTTTTTTTTTTCGTTTGGGAGGGTGTGTTATAAACGGGAATGAGACATTCCGCCGTAGCTCTTTTCGGCGTAGGAATTTTTCGGCAGAGGGACAATTAGGTGTTAGATTATTACTTCAACGTTATATTCAAATTTGTCCTCTATCTCACTCTCTCTCTCTCTCTCTCTCTCAATCTCTCTCTCTCATTTAGTAGCCGTTAGGGAGGGGGTGTTATAACTGAGAATGAGACATTCCGGCGTAGCCCTTTTCGGCGTAGGAATTTTTCGGCAGAGGGGCGATTAGGCATCAGATTACTAGTTCGTCGTTATATTCAAATTTGCTCTCTCTCTCTCTCTCTCTCTCGTCGTTATATGCTCAAATAGTCCAAAAGTAGTTGGAGATATTTTTATATTATATTTCCTTCAGTGCAGCTAAATTTTAATTTTTTTGAAAGACAATATTTTTAATTTAAGCTTTTAATTTATATTATTCCATCACTTTTCTTATAGGATCCTTAATTACTTAGATGAATAAAAATTAATATTGAAAGCTGGGTGTTTTCAATGCTTTCATCTTTTTTGGCGGGTGGGGTTTGCCTCCGGTCAAAAACAGTAATGTCTAAACAGTCACACGCCTAATCGGCTGCTCCGAATAATCCAGTTATTTTTCTGACGCCAAATCAGCGACGCCGAAACGTACCAAACCTGTTAAAATCTGGTGCATTTGATGAAGTACAAATAAAAATATCTACTAGTAACATGATTTTTTGGTTGAAGAGAAACCAAAGCTACGTGAAAATACTAATCAAGTTGTGTCTGGGGTTGGTTGGGAGTGTACATAATTTTTATGCGATCTTTGCACTTAAAATTAAGGTATTTTCGCATTCATTCGATTTGTCCGCCTGTAGCGAAATCTTTCTTTAAATGAATTTTTAAATTATAATCAGATTTTGTGATAGAATCATCATAACTCTACACAACGATATCAAATTTATTTAAATTTGACAATCCAAAGAAAAGTTATTGGCTTTTAAGTGTCCCCCTCCCACCAAAATCCAGATGTCCTTTTTTTCGTTTTGGGGGTGCGGTGTTACGAATAGGTGTTTCTAATCTTGTGGGAATGAATTTACTGCGCGTTAACATTTGAATCGGGTAGTACAGGACCCTGGGATGCAAGAAAATACCAAGGAAATTTATGTTAAGGGTGGGAGTGTATGGAATTCCCTCCTAGCCCATAGAGGGGAAGATGAAGATAAAGCAAAACGTGTTTAGTGAACTTGAATGAATGGATTGCGGAACAGAGTTTAGGAGAAATAACAGAAAGCAAAAAGTTTATTAACATCTACAAGGGACAGGAAGTTGTGGAGAGCCATGATCACCAACGTCATGTGATGACACGGAACATAAAGAAGAAGAATGCAAAACATTAGAAAATGTTCAGAGTAGGAAATACTACAGGACTGAGCATAAAGTGAAAAGAACTTTATGAAAATACAGAGTGCGATGGGTAAAATGTCGCCATTTTATATTTTTAATTTCGCGCATGCGTGTTTTTTGTTTTTGATTTTATTGACTGCATCATATAGTAGGGTCAGTTGGACATCGTCTATTTAAAAAATAGCACCATGACTCTATTCACTCTGCAAGAAATTTGAAAACAGCATGCTGTACTGCTTGGCATACGCAACGGAAGCTCTAATCCGAACATTTTAGACTGTTTGTTTGTCATTCTGAAGATAGCGCAGAGGATTCGGAAAGAGTTTAATGGTGATTACGAAGGTACGGCAACTAGGAAAACTCGCTCTATTCATTTTGATAGAAAAGAACTCTCGAATTCATTGGTGAGGGCCGCAGACTCAACTTCGGAGGACTACATCAACAGCTTTGATAAATTAGTGCTGCGCTGGGTCAAAAGGGTAGGTGCTGGAAGACCCTATATCTGGAAACAGGTCTTTGCACTATGGCACACAAGTAGGTGAATAGACAATTTCTGTGATCACATCACCCCTTGCATCTGGCAACCTAACTCCCCAGACTGCATCCACCCTGATTATTATGTGCGGGACGCAGTTCAGCGAAGGAGCATCAAAACTCCTAGTAACACCGAAGATGAACTGAAGGCAAGGATTATGGCAGCATTCACCAAATTAAACAAGGAACCGTTCAGAAGAGTTGAAGAACATCCCTAAGTTGTTTGGATTTCGTGATTAAAGCCAACGGCGATTTTATTGAATTAATTTATTCTTTAGTATTTCAAGATATTTTTTGTGCAATTTTGATAAATATATCTGTTAAAATTAGATATCAGTGTCATATCCATTTCTGTGGCATTTCGACGACAATTTATCCATCGCACTCTGTATATCTGTTAAAATGAGACGTCAGTGTAATTTTCATTTCTGCGTCATTTCGACAACAATTTATCCATCGCACCCTGTATATCTGTTAAAATGAGTTACCAGTGTGATTTTCATTTCTGCGTCATTTCAACGACAATTTATCCATCGCACCCTGTATATCTGTTAAAATGAGTTACCAGTGTCATTTTCATTTCTGCGTCATTTCAACGACAATTTATCCATCGCACCCTGTATATCTGTTAAAATGAGATGTCATTGTCATTTTCATTTCTCCGTCATTTCGACGACAATTTATCCATCGCACCCTGTATATCTGTTAAAATGAGATGTCATTTTCATTTCTGCGTCATTTCGACGACAATTTATCCAACGCACCCTGTATATCTGTTACAATGAGATGTCAGTGTCATTTTCATTTCTGCTTCATTTCGACGACAATTTATCCATCGCTCCCTGTATATCTGTTACAATGAGATGTCAGTGTCATTTTCATTTCTGCTTCATTTCGACGACAATTTATCCATCGCTCCCTGTATTTCTGTTAAAATGAGATGTCATTTTCATTTCTGCGTCATTTCGACGACAATTTATCCATCGCTCCCTGTATATCTGTGAAAATGAGATGTCAGTATTATTTCCACTTTTACGTCATTTAGACGGCAATTTATCCATCGTGCCCTGTAGAGGTTTTATTGAAAATTTTGTTTATGCAGATGTTTTATAGAGAAATAAAGAAATTCTATAGCAACTGTAGGGCGTATATTAGGCGGGTTTATAGAAATATGAGGAATAGGTAGCCTCTTATTTTATGAGGTTCCATAATATATTAAAAAGCGTACTTACTGATACAAGAATGGTTATATCTGTAGTAGTCGCCTCGGTTATGCCCTGTATCAAGTGGGTGAACAAAAACAGTGAGTTGGCCATCAGTTTGAAAGAGTTCATAGCCATCAAAACAGCTGCATTCATAGGAACCA
>OZ010595.1:83648617-83656117 GCA_963932145.1 Acanthosepion lycidas | reverse complement strand
ACTGCCATGAGTATCCGAAGACTCTGACATGAATCCAATAGAGCATGTTTGGGAGGACCTTGACTGAAAACTTTGAGAGCGTACAATTAAAATCACGTCAGTGGCAACCCTTAAAGAAAAATTGGTAAAGGAGTGGCAAAATATTCATTTATTCAATTCTAAAATATTATCGATTTTTTACTCTAAGAACCTATCTCTTACACTGTAAAATGTATGTGCCAAGTTTGGTCAAAATCGGTTGGATGGACCTCGAGTGAAAAGGTATTACACAGACAAGCGGACACACAAACACACAGACATCCTTTGTTTTACATATAGAGATTTGTAACAAAATGTGTAAACCCACGTGGAATTAATTACCAGAAGATGGATGTGTCGTAGATATAAATTGAAGTATATTATGAAACAAAATACCGATTTAGGTTACACTATTTAAGCAATCTTTTATTGATATCAGCCTTTATTCTTTTATCAATGTTTACCAGAAAACATTTACTTCATTACTCCACTAAAAACAGCAGCAGCAGCTGCCTGAGCCGTTGATGAAAGAGAGAGCATGGATCAGTAAACTTCATGCTGATTACCGTATATACTCTCTGTATTATGCGACTTTTAAAGACCTTGTTTTGAAGCTAATTTTAAGGGGGTCACATCGTACACAAGATATGAAATTAGCGTATGCACTGCGGGCCTTGGCTACGCCGTTGACCAAACTATACACCCATTTACTGTAGTCAAATTAGCTTCAAAATTATCTCTTCAAAATTCGCATGATACTCGAATATATACGATAGATAGATAGATAATGGACTGACTGAGATAGATAGATAGATAGATAAATAGATAGATCGATAGACAGATAGATAGATAGATAGATAGATAGATAGAAAATGGACTGACTTAGATAGATAGATACTGTATATACTCTCCTATCATGCGACTTTTGAAGATTATTGTGAGACCGGAAACTACCTACACAATAGACTCTTCCAGGCCTATATTAAGTAGGCGACATAGCACTCTACAGAGAGTGATAGAGAGTGATAGAGAGTGACAGAGAGTCTAGTACGACTACCAGTGTTGGACACTAACTTATAGTAAGCTCTTCTTACACTATTTCTGTAACCTGTTGTTAATATATCTTTCTTACTTCTAATCCGTGTTCCGTGTTTTACTTCTGTGGGCCCAACTTTGGCACCCACATCAGTGGCGACGAGGATTCTAGAATCGCACTCACGGCGAAACCTAAATACCTTACCAATCCCACATCTTGGTCGACGAAGAATTCTAGAAACGGATTCACGTCGAAAAACCGCAATACCTTGCCAGTCCCACAACGGTGGCGACAGAAAAATTCGAGAATTTCGTTCTCACCGTATCAATAGCGACAGTACTCGAAAAATACACAAACTCCACGCGTTCCCACAGCAGTGTTGAACGTGAAATTAAGCTGGTATTAATACATTAGCGATTTAAAAGTTAAACACCCAGCGTCTACATATATTCCAATACCAAACGCCATTGACAAACTAGAGATTCGACATCTACGGAATATTAAAGTCTGTCCAAATAACATACGAGAACTATTTCTACACACCCACACACACAGAAGAAAAAAAACAGTTGTTCGTAAAAAAAACTCACAACACAAGATCAAGTACTACCATTGTACTCAAGTTTTCGGAAAAAACTATCGAAATTTTTTTTATGTAACTGAATTGAACTCGGGCATAAAATTATTCTCCCCTCAAATTCACTGAGGTGAGTTTTCTTCTTTTTGTACCTCTATAAAAAAATACATAAGTGTGGTGAAAAATTATTCAATTACGTTAAAATTAACGGAACCACGAAAAAAAAAAAAAACTAAACACACATAATTAGTTTAGTTTAACTATTTTCTGTCCATATTTTTTTTCTGTAAAAGAAAAAAAAAAGGAACAAATCTATGAAGATTTTTTTGTGCACCTCCTCTTAGTACACGTGTTTCAAAGCAACAAAAAAGCGCTGTCATTTTTAAATATGGAAGATTTGCAAAAAGTAGTTGCCCAAATGTTAAAACTAAATTTGGACCAGCAACAAAAACCAGAAGAAAGACAACAACAACTATTTTTGGATTTACATAAACAGCAAATTGAATTCCAAAAAATTACGCTTCAGAATGCTGAACTACAACAGAAACAACTTAAAGAATTACTCGTAAATGCATTAAAAGGCTCAAACTCTGAAAAAGATACAATATTCTCCCAGAGTATAATCTACAATTCAATGGAAACCTTTGAATACGTACCAGAGGAAGACAAAACGTTCCAGGCTTTTTACAGGTGCTATGAAGATATTTTCAACGTAGACTGTGAACAATGGCCCAGAAAAAAAAGGTACGTCTTCTATTGTGAAAACTGGGAACTACAGAACATAGTAGGTTCGTAGACGTCATACTACCCAAGAAAACGATTGACTTGGATTTTTCAGAGACGATTAAGCTCCTATCGGAATTATTCGGGCCTAACACAACCTTGTTCCACAAACGTTGGAAATGCCTGAACACAGTCAAAGACAACCAGCAAGATTTTCTAACGTTTACAGCATCGGTGAACAAGCTATGTAATGATTTTAAACTAGCCGAACTGACTGCCGATGATTTTAAGTGCTTAATTTTCGCACAAGGTCTAGTATCTGCAGAAGACGCCGAAGTCAGACGACAGGCACTGACTAAGCTTGACAACGAACAAGGATTGACTCTCCAAAAACTGGCAGAGGACTGTCAAAGAGTAATATCTGTAAAGCGTGACTCAAACACTATCGAGGAATCAGGTGTGACTCAGATTAATAAAATCAGAAATAAGTCTACCTCCTATTCCCCTCAAAAAGACAAAAGGCAAATCTCATGTTCTAAATTACGCAGTAACCAAAACCCAAATAAGTTAAAGAAACCACCCGGACCATGTTACCATTGTGGTAAATGGCATTGGATGAAATTCTGTCCAGTTAAGAACAAAAAATATTGCAAAAATTGCAATAAAAGTGGGCATACTTTAACTTCGTGCTGGTACGCCAACAGAACGAGAAAACCCCAAAATAAAATTAGGCAAGCTCAATCTGACAATATTGTCGATAGGAATTTAAGAAAATATGTAACAGTGGATATTTTCAATAAGTCCATTAAATTCGAGCTTGACTCGGGTTCTGATATTTCAACCGTTAACTGGCGTACTTGTCGAAAATTGAACAAGCCGGCCTTATTAAAAACGGATAAAACAGCAAAATCCGTAACTGGCGAAAATATTAACATTTTAGGCGAGGTAATACTTACAGTAACACTAAATGGAGTTACCAAAAAGCTCAAAGCCTACGTATTAAAAACTTCAGACAACTTATTTGGAACTGATTGGATAGAAATATTCAATCTTTGGGATTGCCCAATGAGTACATTTTGTCGCAAGATACAAAGTACAACGTCCAATTTGGTAAATCTAAAAAAGGAACTCAAACAACAATTTCCCCAGGTCCTTTCTGGCGGCCTTGGGAAATGTACTAAAATGAAAGCTAAGTTCAAGGTGAAGGACGGTGCACAACCGGTATTCAAAAAGAAACGGAATGTCACTTTCGCTGCTCTAGAGCAAATCAATAAAGAGTTAGATAGACTCGAACAAGCAGGTATTCTGTGAAAAACAGATTTCAGCGAGTGGGCAGCACCTACGGTCTACGTAAAAAAGAAGTCCAATCAAATACGAGTATGCGCAGATTTTTCCACAGGGTTAAACGATGCCTTGCAAGATCACCCCTATCCTCTCCCAAGCCCTGAAGAAATTTTCAATAAACTCAATGGTGGAAAATTTTTTTCTACAATCGACCTCTCGGACGCATACCTTCAGATAGAGGTGGAAGAAGAAAGTTCCAAAGTGCTCTGCATAAACACCCATAGAGGGTTGTACAAATACAACAGGCTGGCTTTTAGAGTAAAGGTTGCGCCTGCAATTTTCCAGCAGGTCATGGACGCCATGCTGGGCGATCTTGACTACGCAACAGCCTATTTGGATGATATACTAGTTACTAGTAAAACTACGACAGAGCACCGGAACCATATAATAAACGTATTCGAAAAGATACAAGAATACGGATTTAAGGTTAAGGAGGAAAAGTGTGACTTTTTCTTACCAGAGATTAAATACTTAGGACACATCATAAATAAAGAAAGTCGTCGGCCGGATCCAGAAAGAGCCAACGCGATCAGAAACATGTCGGCCCCAGATAACGTTCAAACGTTACAAAGCTTCCTCGGCCTAGCTAATTTTTACCAAGGGTTCATTAAGAACATGCAAAATTTGAGAGGGCCTCTCAACCAACTTTTAAAAAAGAACAAACCATGGTCATGAACCCCGGAATGCCAAGACGCATTCGAGAAGATCAAGAAAACTCTTACTTCAGACCTCTCCCTCACCCATTTAGACCCTAGTCTCGACATCATAGTCGCAAGTGATGCAAGCTCGTACAGAATAGGCGCTTGCATATTACATAAACTCCCAGACGGTTCGCGAAAAGCTGTGGCTCACGCATCAAGATCTCTACTTCCAACTGAGAAAGAATAAATCCCAAGAGGAAAAAGTATTAGCAGTTTTATTTTTTCTCTCCTTTTCAAAAAGAAAACTCTTTGAAAGGGGGGTATTGTGAGACCGGAAACTAACTACACAATAGACTCGTCCAGGCCTATATTAAGTAGGCGACATAGCACTCTACAGAGAGAGTGATTGAGAGTGATAGAGAGTGACACAGAGAGACAGTGAGAGACTAGTACAACTACCAGTGTTGGACACTAATAATAAGCTCTGCTTACACTATCTCTGTAACCTGTTGTTAATATATCTTTCTTACTTCTAATCCGTGTTTTACTTCAGTGGGCCCAACTTTGGCACCCACATCAAAGATCTAATTTTGAAGCTAATTTTAAGGGGTTCGTATCATACACGAGATATGAAATTAGCGTATGTACTGCTGGCCTTGGCTACGCCATAGACAAAACTATGTATCAACTTAATGTAATCAAATAGTACAGCTGTATTTAAAATAAACATGATTTTCATACAACTGATGTTTTACTTAACTGGATCCACCAATAATGCATGTAATATTCATATATTAGTATCGTATTATAAAATGAAAACAATGCGAATATACATCTGTTCCATTGTTTACATTTATAAGATGTTTAGCTCTTTCTCCTTCCGTTGTTCGTGGCTGTAGGCATTTAGTCAATGAGTATAGCGTTACTAACGATATTTCTATCTTTCATTTTTGCTTTTTTTTTAACTTATTTAACAACAAAGTGGAGTAAAATAGAGAAAAAGAGGTTAGTCCATTGTAAGTTGGTCTCTCAAAAACGTAACCCGCATATTACACGGGATATATGATAAAATCATTTTTTATAAGTGAATATTTGGAGATCGCGTGTTACACGAGATCGCGTTTTAGACGTGATCGCACGATTCACAAGATAGCACGATACACGAGATCACGCGTTACACGAATATAAACAGTACAGGCAATTCTGGTACTCTCATCTGAATTTTGTAACAGTAATCGAGACACACCCATCTGTTTCAAAAGCAAATTCATCAGAGTTATCTGTCAGCTGCCCTCAAAAAGAACATTCGATTAATTAACTGGGACAGGAATTGGCTTGTAAATTTTAACGCCTTTAAAATAAAACTGCTTTCATTTTTACCACCATAGAGAAAATTTTCTGTCTGCCATCAGTATGGCTGACGCTAGACTCCAAGAGAGCAACACACTGTACCTTCTTGGTGTCAAGTTTTCGACTGATTTGAAGTGGAGCGACTACATCGAATCAATAGCTGCATCTATTGCAAGGAAAGTTGGGTTACTGTGTCGTGCCAGAAAAAGGTTTTCAAGTCGGCATCCATCTTTCACATTTACAAATCTATCACTCGTTCGTGCATTGAATACTGTTACCATATCTGGTCTGTTGTTCCTGTTATTCATCTTGAGGTTCTTGACAAAATCCAAAGAAGAATCTGCAATCTAATCGACCCTGACCTGGCATCTAGACTTCATGCACATGGCATGCCGTAGACTCTCTCTGTTTTTTCTACAAATATTTTCATGGCAAATACTCTGAAGAGCTTTTTTCCTTGGTGACCCACCCACATGAATTTAAGCGTGTACTAGATTGGCATTTAGGTCCCACCTGTTTACTGTTGAAATAGTTGCAATTTCTTTTTTCGCACTTTCCACCTGTGTAAGTCCTTTCCGTTTACTTGCTCAAAAATTTAAATGAAACTTCATCACCATCTTCTCTCTTCTTGAATCCTATCCATTTTTTTTACCTTTCCTCAATCCTCCCTATACTCAGTCTTTTATCTCACTTTTTCACTCCGTGTAACCCCCTGCGAACTAGTGGCATATCCTCTTTGCTTGGGTTGAAATGATTAAATGAAGGATCTGTAATGACTTGGCATATCGACTTCAGTCACTAACGTGGCGTGGCTTCTCTCTGTCTTTTCTACAAATATTTTAATGACAGTTTCTCTGATAAGATTTTTTTCTAGGTATACGACCACATGAATATAAGCGTGCGTCTAGGTCCCACCCGTCAAATAGTTAAATGCAACCGCCACTTCTGCTTCAACAGTTTCTTTTCTCGCACTTCCAGCCTGTGGAATTGTCTTTCGTTTAACCCCTTTCCTGATAACTACAATCTTAAAAATTTAAATGTAACGTCAATCGCCATCATCTGTCTTCTTGAATCCCGTTCATCTTTTGACCTTTCTTCAAACTTCCCTATAATCAGTCTTTTCTCTAAATTTCACCCTTTGTACCCCCCCCCTGCACACCAGTGACATTTCCGCTTTGCTTAGGGGGATATGGTTGAACAATTTAAACGAGGCAAGAAAAGACACAGGGAATCTATATCACAGTAGTAGGGAAAGTGACTGAAGTCGAGATGCCAGGTCAGAATCGATAAAATTGCAGACCCTTTGAATTTTGTCGAGAATCGTGATATATATAGTAGGAGCACCACACCAGATATGGCAACAATATTCAATGCATGAACGAATGGTAGCATTATAAATATGCAAGATGGTTGCTGGTGAAAAAATATCTAGTACGACACAGTGGACCAAATTACATAGCAGACGACTTAACATTTGGTTCAGTATAGTCATTCCACACCGTTTTAGGCCGTAGCCTGTCTGCCTGAAGATTTGACATAATGTGCTATCTCATCTATAGAGAATCTTAATACTGAAAAAATTTATATTGGGTGCACTAAAAATAGATTTAAATTAAGATGGAGCAAACATTTGTCTTCCTTCAATAATAATAAGTATCGTAATCAAACATCCCTATCCAAATACTTTTGCCATTTAAAAGAAACAAATAAAGCACGCACAGTAAAATAGAAACTAATAAAAAAAACGAGAACGTGTAGACTTTTAAATGAACCATGTCCTTTGTACCTACATGAAAAGTTATATATTATTA
>OZ010595.1:83496117-83636117 GCA_963932145.1 Acanthosepion lycidas | reverse complement strand
AAATTATGACCATGGAATATTAGTGTTTAAGCCTTTTATATTATATCCTTACTCTGTCCTCGACATTGAGTTTTACCTGGATTCTATCCTCTTGGAATTTTTTTATACAAAATATATATGTATGTGCATGCATGTATGTATATATATTTATATATTTTGCATATGTATGTGTATATTTACCACTAAAATTATATATATATATATAAAAGGAATCTTGAAGTTTTGGACCGTATTGACTCCACCAGTATAGAATTGATGTTAATCAAGCAAAAACTCGGCCCTCAAAGACTTATCACTAAGAGAAACGACATTGCAGCACAAAATCATCTGTGATTAATAAAATCGTTCTGTAGCATTCGCACTTAAGAAAACCGGTAAACATTGTAGCAAACAAATTTCAAATATGTCCGCTCTTTATATTGTTTATAAGTCTTAAGTAAATCGATCTTTTTTAAAAAATCATTTCACCCCAAGCAATGCAATAAGCCTCTAAGACGAAAATAGGTTACTGTGTTAGAGAATATAAGAAAATATTCTATTATGAGAGAAGACAATAGAAGAAGAGTGAAGATAACGACTGACATTGTATTTAAATATTTGAAGATCAATTTTGACAGGAAAGCTGGAAGTGAGTTCCATAAGCAATAAATGTGAAAGAAGTGACTGTTAGCATAAAACTTACGGTTACATCAAGCCATTTCATCTGTAAATTTATCGAACCTTGCCAACAATCTAGTACTGCCCTTAAATAAAATCTAGGTACCACAGAGTTCATCAGAGCAATTACAATGAAAATATCTAGAGAAAAGGCAGAGCGAAGCTATGTCACAGTAGTGAGAATTTGACCGAAATCGCGATGCCAGGTCAGGACCAATAATATTTCAGATTCTTGGGATTTTATCGAGTATCTCTAAATATACAACAGTATTATCAGACTAGATATGGTAGCAATATTCAAAGCAAGAACGGATGGTAGACTTATAAATGCGAAAGACAGATTCTGGTGAGAAAAAAACAAACACAGTGAACCATCTTTCCTATGTGTAGACTTAGCAAATGATTTCTTAAACTCTTTAACTTAATATCAGAGGAAAATATGAGTCTGAGAATGTGAAACAAGTCATTCTCCTGGAGGTTAGCATCAGCCCTGTTGACGATAGTTAAAATGGATTTCGTTTTAGAGACTTTAAAATTAATAAGGCACTCCTTACCCTATTTAACAACAGACTGTAGGTCATTTTTGAGATCAGCTGTAAAACTGACCTTCTCGAATTGTTCAGGCTTACTATTAAGACAGGAATAGTTGTTTCATCAGCATAGATATCGAGTTGAGAATTGATAACATCAGAACGGAAGATTACATTTATTTATGTAGTACCTACGCGTGGTCGAGTAGTTAGAACACCCACTTTCTGACCATGCGAGACTCGGGTACGAATCTCATGGTCGATTTATCAGGAAGATGACTTCTTTATGTTATGTGTCTGGGGAGGCGATCCCAGCGTACGAAATCTTTGGAAAGTAACTGAAAACTGCACAACAACTTGACACAAGCCTTGTGAGCACAAAGTCACAAGTCATCGTGACCGAGGGTTTGATGTACTGGCCTTGTTCAGACTACTGATGCGCTCTCTTGCAGAAACTGTAACAAAGGTCCACACAATATAAATCACAGGTGGGATCTCTGGGTGTTGAACAAACAAATGTGTCTGAGCAGTAATCTGCAACAGGGATTGACTAGCCTCACTAGCAGACGGGGATACGGTCGGCCAATATGGCTGCGTACATAATCAAAGTTGAGAAATGAAATTTCAAAGAGACACCCTGATGACAGAAAGGAAATACAGAAAATAAACAAATAAGTGAACGCTGTCAGTCTCAATATCCGCTAGAAATTGTAAACTTATATAAGCAAAATCTCCGTTAGAAAAGTCAGAAAACCTGTTCCTTTAGTCTGTCGAACGAGACAACGAACATAGCAGCGAAGAGATAGACAAGATTGACCTACCTATACCGCCAAGACCGTACCAGTCAATTCCTTAGATAAACAATAAAATATATTAAAAAAGGAATAGTTTTTTTTTTTTACTTTTTTTGCTTTAATGCTATTTCACTTTCCGTTTCGTTGTGAACGTATATCAGATCTTTCCCAGTTTTTGTGCATCCTGGCTAAAAGCAAAACATAACGTTGGGTGCAAAAAAAGACTATTTCTTTTTTTTACAGTAGGACCTTCTCCGTGATGTGCAGAAACCGTTTAACTTGAAACTTAAGGCCAAGCAAATGGTAACGAATCTGGATCTATATCAATGTCTTCTGTGTACGTCCAGCTTGTTCGTTGATTAATGCGTTTTCTACGGCTTATCAACCCTTTGCATGTTATTTAAAGCTAGAAAATATTTTTAGATTGTAAGAATGTTTTTTAAGATGATAATTATTTAGTGATTAACTCATAGCTAAGGCGGGGTAAGAGGTGGATTCATACCTAATTGGAATTTGATAAACAGACAAAAAAATTATAATGAAGATATAAAATGGGGGATCAATTCTATATAACAATCATTACATAAACTAACCCCCCACTTTATGGTCGCATTAGTTTCTATAAATATATGCCTGTGTAGCTAATCAGCTTTTTTATTGATTGATTAATTTTCCACGGTCTATCAAACTTTTGCGGGTTATTTAAAGCCAGAAAATATTTTTAGATCGTAATAATTTTTTATTGAGATTGTAATGGTTTAGGGATGCAAATGTTACTAATTAAACCTAAAGCTGAGCGGAAAAGGTTGGATTCAAGCCTTTCCTAAGAATATTTACACATCAGGAATATAATGAATCCAATGGGAATTGGGACTCGACTCTTTTAATTAACAATTCCAAGCCATTATCTAGTACACCCCTGGACATTCAAGATTACAGCATCTGGTATTCCCAAGTGGTCACTCATCTAGGTACTGGTCAGGTTTTATGCTGCTTAGCTTTGGTGATGGTACAGGAACCGTTGTTTATATAACCATAAGCCATCCAGCTTGTAATAACAAATTAAAAAACTAAATAAAAAATAAATATAATTTAAAATATTGTATTTTAAATATTAACAGGTGCGATTTTTTGTTTACTTACTTTCACATTTTACATCCCCTTGCCATTTTCCGTCCCAGCACACCACGAGAGGATCACCATTAACATGTCTGTATTCATTGCACACTGCCCTGTAAGAATCGTTTAGCTTAAGCCAGACGCCATCTGCTAGGTTATAAATTGGTGGGCATGTTTTTACTGCGGAAAGAAGATTAAGAATGATTTGATTCTTGCACAATATTCGGAAGTGATCGTGACAAAAAAATATTCTGAAGTGATCGTGACAAAAAAATAAAATAAAACAAGATAAAAAAATAATAAAAAATATAAAAAAAAACATAAAACTGACAAAACTCAAAACATTTTGAATGGACAACTGCGCAATCTTTGCGTATCATCTGTGATTCAAACGCACATCATTATAAATAGATCACAAAATACACTTCGATGCGATGTAATGGTTGGCAAGCGTGTCAATCCTGATCAATTACAACTGAATAGTGATTTCAAAGCACAATGGGTGCCCCATACTTTCGGCCTTGTGCCATATCTAAACTGTGTTTAGAAAATCTTTTAGACACTTCGATGTATTGTAATTGTTAGCAATCTTATCAGTCCTGATCAATTACGATTGAACAGTTATTTCAATGCTCAATAAGCGCCCCATACTTTCAACCTTGTGCAACATATCTAAGCTTACATCACAAGGTATTCCAAAACGGTCACCCATCTAGGTATTGACCAGGCTTGACGTTGCTTAATTTTATGATCGTATGGGAAGCGGTGTTTCGACGTGTTGTGGTCGAAAGCAGCCCAGATTTAGTGCGATATATGTTACTGTATAGTTTTGGTAACTTACTTTTATGTTGAACATAAGTATTAGATAATATCTCTATATTTCTAAGATGAGGTGTTTTAACTATTTACATTATTTAAACTGTTGTCCTCATTGTTACTGTCATATTCATGACGTTTCGGCCGTTGTACGCTCCGGCCTTCTTTAGGTGATATACGTTGGAATTTCGAACCCAAATCTTTATTTAGCCAATGGAAGTAGATTGATCTAGTTCAACGTGCCATGCCTTTTCTGGATATCAGTTTCAGCTATTTTCATTTAATCACTCAATTTTCCAAGTTTTGTTCACCTCTGCTGTGGCCAGGTATTGAACTCACAAATCTTTGGTTCAAGTGGCTTGTTGGATTTCTAGTGCATTATGTGAACTAGAAATATAGAGAAATCCTGAAGAAGGCCGGGGCGTACAATAGCCGAAAGGTCGTGAATATGACAATAAAGATGAAGACGACAACCCAAACAATATGTACTAGAGAAGCTATCTCAAGAAGCTCTTCAGCTTTCTTATGATGTGACAATTTCTGGTTTGTTATGTATCTCAGGATAAGATCGTGAAAGGTTTTCTTACATTACTGTCTCTTACTTGCCGTCGATGTTCCTTCCGAATGTAAACAAATTCTCCGAGCCCTCTTTCCTCATTATGTGCCCTAGAAATCGCAGCTGTCTTTTTCTGGGTCTAAGTATAAGTGTCCTTTTTGTTACAGTTTTCTCTAAAACATCGTTATTGTTCACATGTTCCGTTGATGGCATTCTCCGAATTCGAATCCCATAGACACGCAAACGGTGTTTCGAGGGTTCCCCTATGTGATTCTCTTCAGAAGAGATTCAATTGTCCGAAAAAATGACGAAATGATAACGACTCTTCATAAACTTAATCGAAAATATCCTTCGTTTAGTTCGCCATATAAGTTTCATTATTAGATTTAACGTTTATAAAAAGGACAAAAGAAAGTGAAAAAGATATAATAGAAAACCAAAACGAAAAGAGATGCTGGTTGGCTGATCTTATTTAACGGCATATAAACACCTCTATGGGTTATTTAATGGCGAAATCTAAATATTTTGAACCCAATTTTATGACTTTAACTAAATATATTTTAAACGTAATTGTATACTCTGAACTATAATTAAAATTATTACTGTTAATTTTGCTATAAAAATTTATTGTTTGTAATTTTACTATAAAATCTATTGTTGATAATTTTTTATATACAAATTTACTGTTGCTAATTTTATTACAAAATGTGTTATTGGAAATTTTACTATAAAATCTATTGTTGATAATTTTTTATATACAAATTTACTGTTGCTAATTTTATTACAAAATGTGTTATTGGAAATTTTACTATAAAATCTATTGTTGATAATTTTTTATATACAAATTTACTGTTGCTAATTTTATTACAAAATGTGTTATTGGAAATTTTACTATAAAATCTATTGTTGATAATTTTTTATATACAAATTTACTGTTGCTAATTTTATTACAAAATGTGTTATTGGAAATTTTACTATAAAATCTATTGTTGATAATTTTTTATATACAAATTTACTGTTGCTAATTTTATTACAAAATGTGTTATTGGAAATTTTACTATAAAATCTATTGTTGTTAATTTTTTATATACAAAAGTACTGTTGGTAATTTTACTATAAAATGTATTGTTGGTAAGTTTACTATAAAATGTATTCTTGGTTAATTTTATATAAAAATGCAGTGTTGGTAATTTTTTTATATAAAAATATATTGTTGATAATTTTACTACAAAATGTTTTGTTGGTAAATTTACTATAAAATGTATTGTTAGTAATTTTACTATAAAAAGTATTGTTGGTAATTTTACTATAAAGTGTATTGTTGGTAATTTTACTTTAAAATGTATTGTTAGTAATTTTTTATATAAAAATGTATTGTTGGTAATTTTACTATAAAATGTATTGTTGGTAAATTTACGATAAAATGTATTGTTAGTAATTTATTATATAAAAAGATACTGTTGGTAATTTTACTATAAAATGTGTTGTTGGTAATTTTTTATAGAAAAATATATTGTTGGTAATTTTACTACAAAATCTATTGTCGGTAATGTTACTATAAAATGTATTGTTGGTAGTTTTACTATAAAATGTATTGTTGGTAATTTTTATATACAAATGTACTGTTGGTAACTTTACTACAAAATATATTGTTGATAATTTTACTATAAAATGTTTTGTTAGCAATTTTTTATATAAAAATGTACTGTTGGTAATTTTCCTACACATTCTATCGGTGGCAATTTTACTATAAAATGTATTGTTGGTAATTTTTTATATAAAAATGTACTGTTGATAATTTTACTACAAAATGTATTGTTGATAATTTTTCTATAAATTGTATTGTTAGTAATTTTTATATAAAAATGTATTGTTGGTAATTCTACTATAAAATATATTGTTGTTAATTTTACTATAAAATGTATTGTTGATAATTTTACTACAAAATGTACTGTTGGTAATTTTAATACAGAAGGTGTTGTTGGTAATTTTACTATAAAATGTACTGTTGGTAATTTTTATATACAAATGTACTGTTGATAATTTTACTACAAAATGTATTGTAGGTGATTTTACTACAAATTGCATTGTTGGTCATTTTACTATAAAATGTACTGTTGATAATTATACTATAAAATGTATTGTTAGTAATTTTTTATATAAAAATTTACTGTTGGTAATTTAACTACAAATTGTATTGTTGGTAATTTTAATATAGAATATATTGTTGGTAATTTTACTATAAATGTATTTGTGTTAATTTTACTATAAAATGTATTGTTAGTAATTCTACTATAAAATGTAGTGTTGATAATTTTACTATAAATATGTGTTGTTGATCATTTTTTTAAGTATAAATATATTGCTGTTATTTTTACTATTAAAATTATTTTATACTGTCATTGTGTAATATTTATGTTTTGGGGGTTTATTATTTGCCCATAGATGGGACCCTAACAAGTGCTGCCACTCCAAGTCAGGTTGAAACTGTAAACAATAACAATTTAGAGATGGTTCCATGCTCTTCAAAACCTCCAATCTCCTGATCAGAAGCCTTGCTTCCAGATGTATTTCATCATCATACCCAGGACAAAGAAAAGAGAAGAATTCAAAAAGAAAACAAAAAATTTAAAATACAACATACTTCTGCATACGGGAAGCGGCTTCCAGATTCCATCATCCGTGCAGTGAACAGTATCATTGGCAGCATATTCGTAGTTCTCACGGCATTTATACGTTGCGCTATCGCCACTGTAGAATCCAGACACGTTTACCCAATGGCCATAGGCCAAGTCCGGTAAGGCACCACAGTAATTGGCTACAATGAAGTTTAAAATATTTGAATAAATTTAGCTTATTCTCATAGAACAGTACAATATCCTAATAATTTCATGATACAATATCCTAATAATTTCATGATACAATATCCTAATAATTTCATGATACAATATCTTAATATTTTCACGATACAATATCTTAATAATTTCCGGATACAATATCCTAATATTTTCATGATACAATATCGTAATAATTTCACGATACAATATCCTAATTATTTCACGATACAATATCTTAATCTGAGCCAACATATTCAAAACAAAAATACCGATTAATGCGTAAATAATGTAATAATTCGTTTTACGAATATACTAGTTATTATTATGATTTTATTCAATTTCTCGACACGAGTGATCAAAATGTTTGCCTTCCGACAGTGAAACACGGATTCAAATCTCACTACTGTCGATTTGTCAGGGAATTGACTTCTGGGTGATATCGAACTGAAGAGGTGATTCCAGCGTGCAGCATCTTTGGAAAGTCTCTGAAAGCCATATCACAGGCTGACCCAAGCCTTGTGAGTGAAATTCGGTAAACGAAGTTATTTAGGAGCCGTTGATGGCTGTGCTGAAACGAAGTAAGAGATCATCGTGAACGTAGTTTTGAGCGTACTGCCTTTTGTTCAGACTTTTGATCACCCCAAGTAATACGCACTACTTCAACCCTCACCAGAAACTGTTATTAAAAGTCCGCCGATCATTGCAAGGGTATAAACCACAGGTTTGCGCTGTGGGTGTTGAACAAACACAAATGTGCTTGAGCAAGCGTCTGCAACAAGGATTGGCAAGCCGCCCAAGTAGACAGGGGATACGAGCGGTCAGCGATTATATTATATGATTTATGCATGTTTAGACATGATTTCTTCTGGCGATCGCTAAAAAATGCATAAAAGCAAGCCTCCTCAGATCTCCAGCACTTTTTCAAAATTTTCTTGCAGAATCCAAGAACATTTTGGTGGTGTGAAAAAAATACTTCAGGTTATATTTCCAAGTAATCCACTCTGAATTCCAGCCCTGCTTTCATACAGGTTCATGTGCGCCAACTATTATTGACACAAATTAAATTTACACATTTTTAACAGTAAAATCTATGCAATCTGGGTAAGGATGTCCATTTTAAGCAGACACAGCCCAAAGGACACGAATTCTTTTTCTAGATAAGACTTGGTCGTCTTCGTCGCCAGAAGAGGTATGGCACGCGGAACTAGAAGACTCTAACCCAAAATCCAACATATATGACCTGAAGAAGGCCGGAACGTATAAATGCCGAAAGGTCGTGAATATGACAATAAAGATGTTCGGAGAACAGTCCGTTCAACGTAAACAGTGTAAATAGTCATCTCATCTCAGAAATATTGACAGATATTATTATTATTATTTGTGTATGTTATGTTTCCTGTTTTGTATCCTGTAGAGCCGGATTCAAAATATGGTCCTTAGGCCCTATAGGATAATTGTCATTTAATTGCTAGCCCTTTTCTTAGTATATGGGATATTTCAAATAGGGTGATTTTCTGGGCCACAGACTACAAATTATTTTTCTAGATTAGACTTGGTTGGCTTCGACTCCATATCAGTTTAAGATTGTAGTGATCTCAGGTCGCATTTTCTCAGATATCTGTACCACAAGGTAACAGTAAAGCATCTTCCTATTCTTTATGGGTATTATCCTATTATAGATACGGTTAAAAAATTTAACTGATTACTCACATGCGGAAAATGTGGCACGGAATCCAATATCAGAAACAATAGAATTGGTTTCAAACATTAGAATAAATATCCCAGTAAATGATTGCATGTTTTGAGGAGTCATGTTTCCCGTGTGACCCTTTCCGGTAAATTGCGCAGTATCGTTACGTATTGTCCCGTTATATACCTGCAAAAATAAAACAAAAGATAGATAAAGTGCCACTCTTACTGAATGAGGTTGTTGTATTGATGTATGAAGAAGAATTTATTACAAATTATAAGTCTATGTCGTAAATTCAAGTGCTAAAGAATCAACTACCCTTTATCCAAGAAGAGCCAAATAATCCTGTGGTCTAATGCACAGTTTATTTTTTGGTTGTTAAGAAAGGCTGTGATTGATCGAGACTGCTATGAAAGCGCAAACAATTACCATATTTCGAGGCCAACTAAAGTCGACTCGACCTTGATTCGGATTTCATTTGTTGATAGCACAGGGAATGCAAATTCTTTTTCGAGATAAGACTTGATTTTTCTCCGCCGCCACACGAGATTAAGTTTGAAGTGATCGAAGTTGCATCTCAGATGTCTGTTTAACGAAGTTGCGCTACCCGGGAAAATTTGAACGAGTAAAAACTTCTTCCTTACTAATGGAATACGAGGGAAATAAGCATGATTCGACCATGTGTATGTTACATGGTGGTTCCTAGCTGTAAGAGTCTGGACTGGTGGAACTATGGGAAATATCGCGTGTGATTATTTACCATGGAAATAGCGATATAGTAGCGATGTGGAAAAGGCGCTTTTGTAAGGTGGAAAATTATTAATCGCTGACAAAGTTGCTTAAATAATTTTGAAATCTGTCATGTCTAGAAAATGAGGCTGGAGTATTTTCAGCTTAAATATGGCAGCAATACCTCATTTTTGCTCTTATCTGATTGTTGTAAGAGGAAGTTAGGAAGAGTCAGATATTTTTCTGGCAGTACAAGGAGCAAACCGTTTTACCAGACTCTTTACCAATGGATTGTATGTATGATCTAACTTGTGGTCTGGAGCGAACTTACGTTCAAATAAACATTCAAGATAAGGAACCGCATTCTATCATTAAATTAGTTTTACATGGCAATTGATCTGCTGTGGGTGTTCTAGTGCGCTGACCTTATTTTGATGGAATTCCTTTTATACATGTATTTTTTATGGGTGGGAGTTAGAAGGTGATAGGGTGATTTTCTGAGCAACAGACAACAAATTCTTTTTCTAGATAAGACTTGGTTGTCTTCGTCGCCACATCAGTTTAAGATTGTAGTTAATCTCGTTAAAATGGAGATTCGCTTACGTTTAAACCACATTCCTGATGAATATCTAAATGCTAGTGTGACAACTGTAAATACTCCAGCCTTTCATTTTCCCACCGCCCTAATGTAGCATCGCCGTGCCTTCTGTATAAATATTTTCATGGTAATCGTTCTGACGAAGTTTCTTTTATTGCATCTAGACTTTATGATTTTAAGCGCAACGCTAGATTTGCGGCAGGTTCGCATCATTTTACAGTTGAAATGTCTAGATTTAGCCGTCTGTTTTCTGATAACAGTTTCATCTAGACTCAAAACGCGATTATATTATTACAAACAAAATCACATATTGTTAGGGTACCTACCTACATGGGAATAAACTCTTCCTCCCTTTCATAAATAACAACCTGTGAGACTTCCTGGGTGGTAACTCTCTGCTTTGGCAGGAGGAAACCGGACGAAGCTATGCCGAAGGGCAGAGTCTCGTCCGGCGAGGTAGATAGACCCAAAGCCGTTTAGGCGGGTTCTGGGGGGATATTTTTGGCCGAGCCTGCGGGCTCGGAGAACCCATGGTAAACTCGGCCTTGTGCCACATACATCCCGCGTGAGGGGATGTTAAATATCGACAGTCAAGACGCAGTTGTGTGACTGTTCGTAGCTCCTGTCGAACTCTTTGATTAGGCAGAGAGGAACCCGGACGAGGCTGTGCCGAAGGATAGTCTCGCCCGGGGAGGTAGACAGACCCGAACCCGTTTATGCGTGATCTATGGGTTTGTTTTTTTTGCTGATCCTACGGGCTCGAGGGATCCACGTTAAACTCGGCCTTTTTCCACATATATCCCTCGTCAGGGGACTGTTCAATATTGACAGTCGAGACGCAGTGTAATCTGACAGTTTGGACGGATATTTTCTATCTGCTGACTAATCACATTCTTACTTTGTATATATCTGTTATTTCAATACACTTGTTTCAACCTACCTTTTTCTTTCCGTGTCTTTCTTTCTGGCCTCTAACAGGCCACAACACATATGAAATACAGGAAAGTAAGCAGAGGCAAAAACAATAAAAGGCTTTAGTATACATTTCAGGAAAATGATTGTATATTTTACAGAACACATATGGATAAAGAAATAAAGAAGTTTTGCTCATCTTTTTGTGGTAACATGTTTTATTAGAGAACTGTTCAGAATGTCTCTTCCGATGGTTAAAAAATGAAGAGAGAGAAAGTTTTGATTTTTGTTTCATTTGGTGGTAAATCGCTTGTTCTGATGCATCATGGGAGTATCTTATATTTATTTAACATTTTTAATAAACTAACTTCATTATTGTTAATTAACATTCTTATCTTTATTTTAAATTATTGTTATTGCTTAACTCATTAAACCATCTCGAGCTAACATTTTCCTCTGACCTGAAGTGTAAAGATTATATTGAAGGATATTGTTAATAGGAAATTTGGTTCACTATATCGTGCAAGACAATTTTTCTCTCCAGAATCTAACAAATTTATAAATCTGGCATTCATCATATTGTTGCACAATTGAAGAATATGCATTGTTATTGGTCCTGACCTGGCATCTTCGGTCATTTTTGTTGGAATCTTTGGGTACGCCAGTACTAGTGAACCAGCCAAAATGAGCTGACTCATTTTATAGTTCACCAATAGAAGGGTTAACCAATCAGAAGGCTCAAAATATTCAATGCGACGTGTATAAAGGCAGTCATGTTTTTTTTCCGAATATTCACTGCCAACCTCTGATACCAAAGACTGAAGAATTACGGAACAGCTGCTGGTAGTATCGGCGATATAGTCAGATCCAGTAGAGTGTCTGACTCGTGAGTATTAATCTTTAACGTTGTTTTATTGAACAGATTACGTACTGCGCTGTATTCTGTATTCATAGACTTGGCGAACATGGTTAACAATTTTCCCAATGTAGCTTCACCGTGCCTGCTGTATAAAGATTTTCATGGTAATCGTTCAAACGAAGTTTACTCTATGGCATCTAGACTTAATGATTTTCAGCGCAACACTAGATTTGCGGCCGGTTCGCATCATTTTACAGTTGAAATGTCTAGATTTAGCTGTATGTTTTCTGTTAACAGTTTCGTCTATAGAACTTCTCGCTAGTGGAACTATCTTTTGGTTTCTGGCTTCTTAGTCGACTTTGATCTTCAAGAATTTAAATGTAATGTCATCTGCATTCTTCTGTTTTCTAAATTCTTGTTCGTTTATTGTTCTATCTCCTTGATGGTATTTTTCATTTTTTTCTCATACTCTCATTAAACCTTTGCGTCTAAGTGACTTTATTGCCTTGCTTGGAGAGAAATGATTAAAAAATATCTGGTTAAGGAAAACAAACGGCACTATTTTCGCTAAATCCTTTTCACGAAACTTTGTTCACTATGTACAAAGTATGGGCTGGCGTTTAGTCGTAGATAAATGGTTCATTAAAGGAACGTTAAAACGTTAATCTCGTTAAAATGGAGATTCGCTTACTTTTAAACAATATTCCCGATGAATATCTAAATGCTAGTGTGACAACTGTTAAATTAGATATGTGAAACTCCGTTACAGAATTTTAGAAAAATGCTATAGATTTAAGTGATATCGCCAAAAGCTCTAATTCTGTAGTAATCAGCTCACACAAAGAATGACTCATTTTTTTTTCTAAATGTAGGCTCAGATTTGAATTACCACATTTACATATATTAACCAATCAAAACGTTATTTGTAAAAGCGCTGAGAATTTTGAAATTTTAGACGACTCCGTTTATCGTCTGCTATAAAATTTGTATGAATTTCTATCTTCTCGTTTCATAGTCAACTTTGATCTTCAAGAATTTAAATGTAACGTCAATCACATTCTTCTGTCTTCTAAATTCTTGTTCGTTTATTGTTCTCTCATTCATAGAATGTTTCTTTTTGTCGCATACTCTAAAACTCAGTAACCCTTTGCGTCTAAGTGACTTTATTGTCTTTCTTGGGATGAAATGATTAAAAAATATATGGTGAAATAAAACAAAGAGCACTATTGTCTCTAAATCCTTTTCACAAAACTTTGTTCAATATGTACAAAGTGTGGGCCAGCATTTACTCTTAGATAAACGGGACATAATATCAACCAATCAGCGACTTTATTTGCAAAACCGCTGAAACCTTTGAAATTTCAGACAACTATGTTTATCGTCTGCAATGAAATGATCACTTCAGAAAAGGATAAAACAATATTTTCCTTAAAATGATTATCTAAAAACTGGAAAAATAATTTATTAACCAAGTAAATAATAAGATTAATAAATCTGATTTTAATTTTTCTGAAGTCGATGTTTCGTTTATAAAAGTGATCATATCTGTTCGCAGAATTTGTTTTGTCAGTTAACTTTTGGCCAGGGTCGTTCGTTTGATGCACGAGCTGAAATTCTTATATAATTACTCATATTTTCGAATATTTACTAGAATATACTATATTACAAATAGGGCTTAACCACGTTGAGTTAAAAAAAATACAAAATCATACGTACCGAATTCTCGTCAACAACAGTACGATTAGCAGCAGCATAACACAGTTGCCTTACCCAACTGCTAGGAAATTACACGCATACATAAATCTACGTAAAGGCGTGAATCATTCATTCTCATATCTAGACGCATTGTATTTACTATCATACTAACGCAAATATTCTATAGCCTGGTAAAAAAAGAAAACAAATATTTGTGAGTGACCGTTTCATGGGGATTTTTGAAATCTGTTTTTTTCAACTTGAAAGAAAACTCAATAATAAATCTTATTTAAATTTGTAGAGGCGTGTTTAATATTTCGATATTTCTTCACTTTATCCACACATGTTCCTATAGAAATACATATTTAAGTGTTTTAAAATATTTCAAGGTCAAAGATATGGTTTAAATGTTTTAATATTGTTCCTATAACGGACAAAGGAAAATAGGGTCTGAATACACACAGTCGCAAATACAACCTTTAATATTAGATCTTGAATGACATCGCATGTTGATTCTATATTAATCAGGCATACTTGTGATAGGAATAGCTCTGATTTGCTCTTGGCGGGAGACGGTTTGTCCGTCTCGTAGTTCCGATGCCGTCCATTGGTATTGCCACCCACCACGTCGGAATGAGTAGATGGCCTAGAGCGAAGAGACCCACATAGCAGATATTGTCCTGCGTCACCTACGTATTCACCCAGGCGAGCAGGCCCTGAATAAAAGATATATTTTATAATATTGGAAACATGGTTAACGATATTGTTCCCCGACACGACGTTTGCCTTTCATCTTGTTATCTTGTGAATATGCAGCGAGCTCTTGCTCAGCTTTCAGAGTACACCGACGAGAATTGAAATGCAACGTGAGGTGATCATTGGCAAGTCGGTGGAAAGCATGAGAGAAGATCGCGTTATATGTTTACATACCCGCAAAACTCTTGTTGACTGTTATGGTCCGGTTCCTTGTACCACAGTGATAGTCCAAGGTAGAACCAATAAAGAAGAACTCGAATACGGATATGGAATAACACAGAGATATTACAAAACAGGAATATATACAGAGAGGTAGAAAGTGTTAGTACGAACAATCAGGTTTAGTAGTAATTGTCTGAACGCGACTCTGTTTCGGACTGCCTCTGACTCGACTGACTGACTTACTCCTGACGGACTTCACTCCAGACTTCAGACTGAACTCCCGCTTTCTCCTGAGGTGCAGCACCTATCACGTATGGAATAGTCCATTATGTTATTATGGGTAAGGTCCCATAACACTGACACTCACTGGTTTTCACAAATATTGTAGTCCATATTCTAGCCAAGCTTTTACTGAGTCAGTATTAATATATCAGTGCAAACTTACCTTTAAAAAGTCCTGGTTCATTTTTAAACCGAATTTGGGATCGAATTTTAAACTCATTGCTGGTGGGTAGTTTGTAGAACGAATGTGCCACTCACAATAAAGTAATGGCAGATATGACCCTGATACATCATAGCCCGGTGACTGAAGTTGAATAAAGTTGGTAATTGTATAAATATTGCATCCTGAAATTAAAATATTTTTAGAATTAGAGTCGAAGCTTTTTGCTATAAATAAATATAAATGTATACTTCTGTTGGCAAAAATTAATTTTCTTAAAGTTTAATTGTTAATTTATTTATCATTCGTGTTTTTCTCCCTCGGAATATTTCTATTTGATTATTTTTGCAGAAAGTCGTTCTCTTCTCTCTTGAGTTGACTACTTCTAATAAACCCAATAAAAGACCCAAAATCCAACCAAGACAGACTTACTGAATTAACATTAGAGGACAAAAAAAGAAGTTTAGACGATAGGGATATGTAGGATAGATAACGGTTGACTTGATACACGAAAAAGTTAAAATTATATCGATCTGAGAAATATGTTCCTGGGGGCCTGCTCCAGAAAGTAGCGATTCTCGGGAATATTAAGGAAAATGAGAAGGATATGACTCTGGGTATTTTTTTTTAGCCCAAGCAAGTAGGTTACAGAGAGTTGGAGCGAGAGAAAATAGGAGTGATAGAGGAAAGGATGAAGAGAAGTATAGGGGATAGATGAGGGCATCTGGAGACGTCGATTGGGATTACATTTGAATAGTTGGAGGTTATAGCTATCAGGGAAACAGGAAGAGGGGAGGAGTTCCACAGGCGAGAGGTGCGAGACATGAAGCTATTGGAGTATTGGCTACATTTAACAGTTTCGATAGTGAAAGGGTGTGAGCGAAATGCCAGCCTAGTAGAACACTTAAATTCATTAAAGTTTGGGAACCAGCGAAAGCAGCTCCTCGGGGCAGTTACCATGAAAGTATTTGTAAAAAAGACAGAGGGAGACGATGGCATGTTGGAGTATGTGGCGGGTCTTAGTTTTAAATGTCTGAAATGATGGAAGTAAGGAATGTAACTTGTCTGAATACTTACGATTGAAATAGCGATATGGTAGCAATATGCTAGGAACATTTAATTTGTGAGAAAGGGATTGTAGGGTGGAAATATTTCATCGTTCAGAGCGCCACGTAAACAGTTTTGAACTCTGTCAGTGAGGATTGATTCATCTTCTAACCGAGATATAGCATCAACACTACATTTTTGGTCTGTTCTGACTGTTGTAAAGACAAAGCATGGCAGAAGGGGGTGCAGTTACTTTCTGGAATGGTACAAAGAACTAAACGTTTTACCAACCTTTTTACCGAGTGATCGTATATATGCGTCCACTTGCGGTCAGTAGTGAATCTGAGACACAATAGACATTCAAGGGGGCACGGTAGAGTAATGAAGTGCGTTTCGGATTGAGAAATCGGAGGGACGAGTTCGATTTCCAGTCGAATTCATTACATTCACTTACGTGAAAGGTATGAATCCATCTCTTCCCCCCACCTAGGTATGGGTAAATAGCAGGACAGACTGGATTCTATAGCCTCGGGTGGAAACAATCTAGAAGAAGAGAAACACTGAATTCAAACCAGCCTGAAGAGGGTTGCGTTCTATCCGGCTACCTTATATACACCACTTCTATGGCTATAGTGTGTATGGTGACTCTACGACCCTAATTAGTTACGGGACTTGTGATCGTAAGACATTCAAGGCAACGAACCACAATAATAAGATGGAATAAAACTAGTAATAAAATAATAATAATAATAATGGAGAGTGTATAGAGCCAGAGCGTTTGGTTAAAAAGCAACAATAATAAGACGGAATAAAACTAGTAATAAAATAATAGTAATAATGAAGAAGAGTGTATAGAGAGCCAGAGGGTTGGGATAAAAAGCAACAATAATAAAGCTGAACAAAACTAGTAATACAATGATAATAATTATAACGAAAAAGAGTGTATTGATCTAGTTAGGTGATGGGTGTGCTTATTTTATTACCACTATGGCTAACCCACCAAAAGGATTAAAGGCAAGACTTGTCAAAGTGTAGAAGAAACTTCTTGTAGAGTCAACAGCAGTCTATAACAATGGTGTAGATTGGGTCCCGTAGCTAGGTATGCGACCAGTGCAGTGATGACACAATATCTTTGATGGGGAGCTTCCTAGACTAAAATCAAAGACAATAACGGAGCACTCCCTGCCACTGGACGGAATCAACTGCACGTATCTGTTGCCAAAGCGTCCTTCGGGTTAGAGCCAATCGCATTTGGTTTGATTTGAAGATAGATAGATGGGCACCGTCGGGTCGACTTATCCTAGACAGGCTCTGCATGAATGACTACTCCTTTAACACGCAATCGAGATATGTGGAGGGATATGGTCAGGTATTTCGCCTATAGCGACCCTACGACCACATCTGGTCATGGGACTATTGATAATGATAATGATGGTAATGATATTTAATAAAAATAATAAAAAGCTACATGCCATTTCCTTTCTTGGCGTTTTATGTCTCACCACAGCTACCGGATTTCAAACAGTAATTAACCATTATCGAAAAATCATGCTTAGAAGGATCGCGAAAATTGCAATACTCTGGCATTTTTAATGGCGAATTCATTAAGTGTGTTAAATTTCTTTCCCAACACCCTGGCTTGTTTCTTTATTTAGGGGCATATTAACTATTTATGGCAATTTTCGCGATCCTTCTAAGCATGATTTTAAGAAGCATTTGGGAGAGTAAGTCAGAAGCTAACTAAATGCGTTTGCTGAAACAAACAACATCAGTTTTTAACTATTTACAAAAAAATAATTTTCTTTCCTGGACAAACATAAAATAAACAATTACAAGACTCCTGGAAAGAAAAAGAAAACGTATATATCCATGCAAGATATAATTTGTTTGCTTGATTCTTTGTTTGTCTAACGGCACATCAACTCTTTATGGGTCATTTAATGCCAAAATTTAATTTTCTGTGGAACATCAGTAATTTCTTTTTATAAAAATGTATAGATAGTATGTTTTTACTATAAAAAATGTATTTCTACTTTAAAAATATAGAGTTTTAACTCCATTTTATGGGTTCATTATTCGCCCGTAGCTGGGATCCTAATAGAAGCTACTCTCCCAGGTCAGGGTGGACCTGGGAACAACAGTGTGCATTTAATTGCATGCATGAGTCCGAGTATAAATAGTTATAAATAACTATTGACCCATTTTATTATCGAAATATTTTTACATTAAATCAAGTATTAAGAATATAGTAACTAGGATCCGCAATTTGGAGGAGAGAGTTATCAATGATAATGTTCTGACTTCGAATCCGCGGTTATCTCCCTTTAGTCCTCTTTCTGGACCTTCTTTGCCTTAGGACCGCTTCCGCTTTTTCATTGGGATTTCCCTTTGGCGAGGCTTGAGCAAATTTTCATTCTGATAATGCGGCCCAGAGAAAAAAATAGTTTGGGAACCACTGAATGTTTGGTGTACTGATTTTGAAGTTCGTCTCGTTACTGTTTCAGACTTGGGTCTGTTTAGATGATTATCAATTGCCAGCGTCGTTAAGAAGCATTTACGAGAGTAAGTTAGAAGCTAACTAAAATGCGTCTGAAATATATTTGCTGAAAGAAACATTAGTTTTTAACTATTTAATTTTCTTTCTGTTATGGTCCGGTTCCTTGTACTACGGTGATAGTCCAAGGTAGAACCAATAAAGAAGAACTCGAATACGGAAATGGAATAACACAGATATATTACAAACAGGAATATATACAGAGAAGAATGTGTTAGTACGAACAATCAGGTTTAGCAGTAATTGTCAGACTGCCTCTGACTCGACTGACTGATTCGCTCTGACTGACTGACAGACTCCTGCCGGACTTCACTCCAGACTTCAGACTGAACTCTAGACTTCAGACGGATCTCTAGATTTCAGACGGAACTCTGAACTCCCTGCTTCCTCTTGAGGCGCAGTATTTATTACGTATGGAATAGTCCATTATGTTATTATGGGTAAGGTCCCATAACACTTTCCTTGTGGGGCAAACATTAAATAGACAATTACAAGAATCCTGGAAGGAACAAGAAAAGGTATATCTCCATGCAAGGTAGTTTTTTTTTTTTTTTGCTTAACGACATATCAACTCCTTATGGGTCATTTAATGCTAAAATCTAATTTTCTGTGGGGCATTAATAATTTCTTTTTCAATATTTTATTGCTGATAAATTTTTTTCAAAACTATATTGCTGGTAATTTTACTATAAAAAAATTATTATCTATATATTATTTATTTATACTTTCATATTGTTTTTACCTTAATTTTTTTTTTTTGGGGGGGTCAACATTTTTCCTTAGCTGGGAACCTAATAGGTACTACCACTCCGGGTCAGGGGTAGACCTGGGAAGAGTTGGTTCCACGCTCTTCAAAACCTCCACTCTGTCTTGAAACTGAATATACAGTTAAATGTCTATAAAATACATGTATGGGAATACATCGTTCGGAGATGTCCCACATATGCATTTTATAGTGAACACGCCTCCTTATATACGTTTAATATTTCGATATTATGGTGTTAAACTCGGTGTGACTACAAGTAGTGTGTGGCGGTGAACGGTAACAATGACATAGGTAAAAATGATTCTTTAAACAGCTTGAAATTAAATACCTGTCGCTGTTTAATTTTAAGCTATTTAAAGTTAATCAATCAGAGGACAGTTGTCTGTTTATATACTTCTGGTTTAGTGGTCTGGAAGTCGTCAAGTACGCACTATTAATCCCAGTGGCTCTACCGTAACGCTATAATGGAAGTCATATTAATAAAAGAATATAGAAAAAAGAAAGTAGATTTGCTTTCAAGCATGTATGTATACAAAACAGATCCTATCATCAAATACTGTCAGATAGAGATGTGGTAAGAGAACATATTTTTGTAAAGGTACCATGGCTATGAGTTGTGCCATTTTTATCTGCGCCATTTTAACATGTCATTATTACCTGTGCCATTATTACCTAAATTCAGTCTACGACATATAGCTAAGCATCAAGCTACACAGGACCGGATTATCCAGACCAGGGTCCCCAAGATTGGTTACAATGTTATTTAAAAAAATCTTTTTTTACCTATGATTTTGTTGAAATATATGCTAATTTAGTTTGCAATAAATATTAAAATTACGTATATGTCGGTGCAGAAGGCAACCTTTTAACCTAAAAAACAGGAGATTGTCTGATACTTGAGGTATGAAATGTGAACCTTAAATCCTGTGTTTAATGGTAAGATGTGTGTCTCAGCAAGCCCTTTAAATACCGCATTCGATAACAGTGGAACAAGTAGATGGTTAACGGGGGAAAGAAATGTAGGCTACCGTAATAACCAACCTAAAACTCAGCACCCACTCATGAGCTATTGCAGATTTGTAGTAGTTAATTGGCAATATCTCCCCACTGTGTTTTCATTAGAATTTGAGTGAAAAGAAAGTATATGCTTACTGAAGTTATTTAATAAATTCAATACAATATATTTTTAAATTATCCAATTTGGCGGGGAGGTTGTTAAAGAATGCGAAAGCCAGGGTCAGAATGGGCAGCGATTGTTCGGAGTGCCTCGTGGGTGGGTTATTGTGACAGTGATGGATTGACTTTGTCTGGGTTTTGAATATAATTCCAAAATGGCGCGAATTCGTCTCAAGAATTCTGATATGCCTCCCACAACCAGATTTGCAACCGACTGTTACCCCACCCGCGGGGGAGGGGCGCTAAGCCAACGTGCGGCATGCATTCCTGTAATGTCATTCCTACTAGTACCTCTTAAAAGCTTAACTGCCATTCTTGATACAACGAATGCCAAAAGTAATAAGTTTTAGCGGTAGTAGTATCAAAAATAGCCCGAAACCTACATTTTAGCTTTCACATATTTTTATTGACAAACAAAAGATTGCTTTTCTACTGTATTAAAAAATGCAATAACTTTACTTAAAGCAATCTAAATGTCACTAAAATATATCACCACTAAAAATTATTCAAAACGGGTTCAGGTGACTAAGATGGTGTCTTTGCCTGAAGTGTGGAACCAATGTTTTTAATAGCCTAGAAACCCTAAATGATCATAAACCTACTCTGGGGATCTCTGAAATTTATATTTAAGGTGCGGGAGAAATTTTACCTCATTTTTAGGGGGAAATGGCTCTTATATTCCATCAAGTAAGTGACGCTGCCCGATAGTCTTTTTTTAAATTTATTTTAGCCAACTGATGAAACACTACGGCAAGATGGTTTTTCCCGTTCTTTAGAAAAATCAACATTCCACTTTATGCGAAAGCTGTTATTTAATGTTATAAGAAAGGCTACAAAAAATTAGCTTCATAGCTTTTACTAAATTTTGAGCATTTAGTTTTAAAAATTGTCTGAAATTGTACAGAAATGCCTAATATCGGCAGTTTTTTGTTTACAAATTGACTTAAAAGTTTTACTATTTCAAAAATAAATCCAAATAAATTGAATATCTTTGGTGCTAAATACATTGAATAGGAAATATATTCAAACCTGAATTTTAATTATGAATCATCACAAGTAAAATATGCATTTTTAAAACTTTATTCGATAAGTAAAAACCGTGTAAAAATATTGTAAAAGATTACAAAAAAGGCTAATCAATAAATAAGATCTTACATCATTTGTTAGGTTATAATCAATTTAAAAAAATAGATAAGTCTATACAACACCATAATACTGCTAAGCACGAATTATAAGACAGAAAGTTTTAAATTTGTATTGTTTATTGAAAATCTCATTATAACTATTGTACTTTATAACATATTACATCAAAATATAGCTAAATTGTTCAGTCTAATTTCACTTTGAAGTAAACAAGGATCTTAATTGATGACACAATGATTTAGTAATAATGTGTTTGTTCCATGCATCTTGTCCATATACAATTTGTAATGCTTCAGTAAATTATAAATTTTATAAGGCATTTACTGATCACCGGAATTAAATTCCAACTGTACAATTTTCAATCTAAATGTAATCTTTAAGCCGTTTCCTCAAAAAACAGTAATGATTTGGAAAAAAATATTTTATGTTGCTATTTATCATGTGAAACCCCAACTTTCAAATTGAGTTCAATACCATGATTCCAAAATCAATCTGTCCTAATGAATATCAGCTGAATAAGATTCTTTCTTTTCTAAATTTCTCTGAAATTTCTCAGACATTCAGGCCGATAAATGTAGTTAATACTGAATATTATAAACAGTTTTACTTAAATATTTGTCTCAATAGAAAAAAAAGCAAACAGAAAATATTAATAAAAGCAAAAAATAGATAATAAGTCTATACAATACCATAATACTGCTAAGCACAAATTATAAGACAGAAAGTTTTAAATTTGTATTGTTTATTGAAAATCGCACGGCAACTACAGAACTGTATAATATATTACCTCAAAATATAGCTAAATTGTTCAATATAATTTCCCTTTGAAGTAAATGACGGTCTTATTTTATCACAAAATGATTTAGTAATAAGGTTCGTGTGCCTTACATTTTGTCCATATACAGTACCTAAAGCTTCAGTAAATCATAAATTTTGTATGGCTACACTTTAAGACATTCACTGATCACCAGAATGAAATTCCAACATTACAGTTTTGAACCTAAACTTAATCTAAAATCATTTCCCAAAAAACCATAACGATTTCGGAAAAAGTATTTTGTGTCATTATTTACCATGTTAAACCTCAAGTTTCAAAGTGAATTCAATACTACGCTTCCAAAACTGACCTACGCAAATGAAAACTCGGAGAATTCCTCCTTCCGTTCGTATCGTTATAAAGAGCTGCTTAGAATTCAAGCACTTCCAGGAATCCTTTCACCATTTACTTCTTTCAGAAACAATTATTTTACCATTCCAGACATTAATAAAATCGTTACACGTTAGCACAAATGTGACACTGAGGCTGTGAGTTAGTTAATCATTAATTAGTTAATCATTAATTAGTTAATCATTAATTCTAAGCAGAAAAAACTGTTACGTCCAGAATGAAATAAAAACTGGAAGATAGAGAGATAGAAAGAGAGAATGCAAGAGATTTTCCTTTGTAATGTGTAAGTGAAGAAGGGGTCATCACCACAAGGTATCGGGACGATTTTTTATCTATCGAAAATCTGGCATGCGGGTAAAGCAAATTGGGAAATGGCTTGATCTCTTTCTTGGGAAATTAGAAAAACACATGTCATTGGTGAAAAGAGAAGCAGACAGAAATTATATTTTCGTTGCCAAAAACAAATTGAAAAACGATACAAGAAACGAATCCTTTTTTTAGGGTTGAAATTATAAGATTCACCACGTCATGCTAAGAAGGTGATCAGCTTTGTGCTTTCACTATAGAGACTGACCCAGGAAAGGAGTCAGAGAATTGAAATTAATGATGAGAATAGATAACGCCGTTTAACCTACGCATTTGTTGCAAAATTAGACTTGTCACAAATACAGATATGCCAGTCCAGAGAAGTGGGTAGAGTTAGAAGTGGGCAGAATTTAGCACCGCCTGTGCGGAGTAGTGGTGCGAGATGTGAAGTTAACTCTGCAAATTTGGAAAATTGATTATGAAAGCAGAATAGGGGACAAATGAAACCTTTAATGGGATTAATGAAAATTAGAGATCAAGGAATCCCCAGGACCATTCGGTTTCACTCCAATTTTGGGCCGAAGTGCATATAAGCAGATGAATTTGAGGAGCTTAGAGACTTGGCTTGAGAAGCCGAATCGAGTGCTTCTGGAATCCAAGCCAGCTGCCACCAGAATTCCTGATTCCTAGACTTTGAAGCCTGCCCTCCAGTAGCTTAGACAAGGCTCAGTGTCACTATAAATATTGATGGGGGGATGGTTAATTTTTGTTGTAGCAAGAGTTTGATAAACTAATTGAAGCTTAAAACCACGGATCTGTCGTTTTATTTTTTGCCGTGAAGATATTTTTTTCCTTAATGTAGCACCCACTACGGTTTGAACCAGCGCTGCCATTACGACGGCATTCAATCTGAGATCAACAACCAGCTTAGACCAGCGTCAGCATTGACCAGCATAGAGTTAGCCCTGTGGTAAAATCGTCGTCCTAAGACCTTGAGGATCGGATCACTAAATATGTTACACCACCGGTGTAGGCGGCGTCAGCGAAAGGTGTTACATTAACTGGTGACCGTGACCAAGGATGTGACTTTGTAGGCAGATGGTGTTACACAAATCCTCTCGGTCTGATAAAATCTACAGCATTTGATGACAAAGTGGATACAACTTATTTCTATTGAACATTATCGTATTATTGAGCTAGCCTCGGTACACGTGTACGGCATCTTTTTTATCTAATAGAATTCAACCAGAACGAGCCTTGAGAACCACTCAAGCTAGACGATTACCGAATGAGGTATTTGATATGAAATAAAGAGTAATTGAAAGTAAAGATTGATCACTGACATTAAGATGTTAAGATTAAAGGCATTCTGGAAAGCACTCACGCGCAATGTGGCAGTTTTTGCGGGTAAAAACGATAATTAAAATTGAAAATTTTTAGATTTAAAAATTTAAAAAAATATTTTAGATATTTCTAAATTTATGATTTCAGATTATTAATTTCATTTTAACAAAATTGTTAAAAAAAGAAATCAAAATTAAATTAAAAAAAAGATTTTAAGGGGAAAAGACATCTGAATGGAACACACCTTACATTTGGAGCACAGAAGAAATGAGGGTGTGTTAAATAATAGTTTAGCAGGCTATTATTTTTAGGGGAAGTGTATCTCGGCTCCGACTCCCGGGTGTTGATAGTCGTGGTCAAATGTAAAGCACAATAGTAAAGTCAATTTTGATTGCCTGAGCTAACTTGGGAAAGATAAATAGGAGAAATGGTTCAGCGAGTTGGTTTTTACCAGTCAAGCGATGTAGACATGTTCTTTTTCGTGTCCAAAACGGCTCCCCATTGAGGGTGCAATCTCCTCTGGATAGTTAGATAATGAGTAATAAAAATGGTTAAGTTAAAATTATTTGTTTTTGAAGTTTTTCATTGCTGAACCAAAAGAATTAGCGATTGCTGTTCGAGAAAAGACGAGATGTGACCACCTCAACCAGGAGGGCTATGCTCCAGGTGCTTAGACTGTGTTTCCTAAGAGTCTAAGTGTAAATGTTTGAAGTGATTGAACTAAGATTAACGGGTGTCGCACTCCCACCCTGATCATTCCAGAATAGATTGCGCTAAGTGTTCTTCAGAACAGCCAGCCATGATGATGATACTGGCCGCCACTGGAGCCCCACGTCACCTGCACAACCACACTTCGATTGCACTTTACGTAAGAGCAGTATACTATATATATATATATATATATATATATATATATATATATATATATATATATATATATAACATATTGAGTGCTGGTGCTAATAAAATAGTGTTTGATGTAATATAACAGAGCGATAATGCGTATGTTAATTGTTGTGGATTTTGAGATGAAATTCGGTCTCCAATGGATGACAAAGGCAAGAAATAAAGATAAGAAATTAAATGTATTTACACAATAATACAAAGGGTAATTCTGTTAGTAAATCCAGGAACGCGGTTAGTCGCAATAATAATAATAATAATAATAATAATATATATATATATATATATATATATATATATATATATATTAGGTTGGTGCAAAAATAATGACGTAATAATGTCGTTTTTTGACGTTAAAATTGACAACTAGTCATACTCCATTTTTGATTTAATCTTACTCTTGTAAGGGTATATACTGAAGCTAAAGAATAGAGCTCAACTGAACATTTGCCATGGAAATAGCGAGAGAGATATGATGTTGTACCCGCGGAAAAGATGTTTCAGATACTTCGCTCATAAAATCAGGGAGATATTTTAAAAGATATTTGTGACAAAATATGGTCTCGTCTCGGTCTCACGGTGACTGCTGACCTGAGATGGAAGAAATATATTCAGTCAATTGCATCGTCCACCGCAAGGAAAGTTGGCTCCCTGTGCCGCGCCAGGAAATTTTTCTCCCCGGAATCGATCCTCCAGATCTACAAATCAACAATTCGCCCTTACATGGAGTATTGCTGCCATATATGGTCTGGAGCCCCTTCTGTTTGCCTCGGGGTTCTTGATAGGCTCCAGAGGCGGATATGCAATATAATTGGCCCTGTTCTGGCATCTCGTCTACAGTCAATTTCTCACAGACACACTGTCGCCTCTCTCCGTCTTTTTTACAAATACTTTCATGGCAATTCCTCCGAGGAGCTGCATTCGCTGGTTACCAGACTTCATGAATTCAAGCACCTTACGAGGCTGGCATCCCGCTCTCACACTTTCACTGTCGAAACTGTTAAATGTAGCCGTCTCTTCTACTCCAATAGCTTCATGTCTCGCACCTCTCGCCTGTGGAACTCCCTTCCCTATTCCAGTTTCTCTGAGAGCTATAATCTCCAACTATTCAAATGTAATGTCAATCGACATCTCCAGTTTCCTTGATCTACCCACTATCCTTCTCCTCATCCTTTTTTCTATCACTCCTATCTGATGTTGCTCCAAATCTTCTGTAACCCCTTGCGTCCTAGTGGCTTCCCGCCTTGCTTGGGGTGAAACGCTTATATATATATATATATATATATATATATATATATATATATATATACAGTGTAACCCGGATATATGAGAGTTGTCGGGAACGGAGAAATCTCTTATATCCGGTTTTCTCTTATATCCGGGTTTGGTCTATTTTGTTTAGGTAAGTATGGCTCTAATTTGGGACCAGAGAAAATCTCTCTTATATCCGGGTTTCTCTTATATACAGGTTACACTGTATATATATATATATATATATATATATATATATATATATATAATTTAGTGAAACTTCATCTAATATAGATTTTGGATTTACTTTCTCTGTTTCGATTTGAATTATTTACAAATATTTTTTTAAATTAGTTATAACTTTATATACTTACCCAGTCTATATCTAGCAAAGAAACCTCTGCGAATAACAGGTCGAGGCCCAGTCAGGAATTGAATAGACAAAGTATTTCCAGTAGAGAACAACACGATAGGCATTGATCCGCTGACCAACTTTGCTAAAATACCATAAGTGCTGTTCCTGCCGTTGTAGACGATTATTGAAGATTGTGGATCTATATCAACATCCAAAAACTGTACGAATAAATAAAATCAATTAGAACTGAAATGATTATTATAACCATTTATGTTATCGAATCAAAGCATAGATTTTACAAACCAATGGTAGGAAATATATGACTTGATCAAAGAAACTAACGTTCCCCCATGTGCCAAGGCTGATTAAAATTAAAGAAAGTAGTCTTCAATCTACGATGTGCGTTGTGGTGTAATGTATATCGGCTACATCTCTTCTCCCCAGCTATGGTTTAAATAGAAAAACAGACGGAGTTCTTTAGCCTTGGTTGGCAACCAGTCTACCGCAGAAAGAAATGGCAGCCTACTGCGGTAAAAATCTTCTGTCTTGTCAGTCATGTATCGAAAGATATATGAATATGATTGTCCAAGTGTGTATCACGTGTCGCCCTTAACTGACTGCGTTTTCAATCCCAGCTAACGGCTGTGCCAAATAAGCCGTTAACAAATTACTTGTAATCGGCTAACGCATAGGTTTTCTCAATTAAGGATTCATTTAAAGCCTATAGGTCTTCAAAAAGACTCCTTCTTCGTTGGATCTTGTAGACTGGTGCGACATTATCACAACTTTACCAAATTACAGAAAGTACGAAGTGCATTTCAGAAGTATTCAGTTTTATTTTTGTTTTTTTTTGAGATCTTTATTAATTTCAAAGAAGTACAAAACTCTAATCTCCTTCAAAGGAGGATCCTCTGACTCCAATGCACTTGTTTTAGCGTACCAGCCATTTTATAAAGCCCTTATGGAAGTCATCTAAAGGCTCTAATCACAACATCCTTGCACCAATGTCATCAAATCGACTGCCCCTAAGCTTGTGCAACAAGAGAAAGCAAGGTCTAGACTGTAGAGAGGGAGAGTTTGGATGACCATCAACCTCTGCTGTCCCCAGCACATCCTTCTGTTCGCCACAGATTAATCACTCGGACATAGGCCGACATTAAAAGGGCAAATACCTGTAAAGTGATGATTTCCCAGGGTGATGCTGTTAAAATCCAGCTGTGGTGTATATTTTCCGAATATTCAAAAGGATATGTTGCTGAATGAACCACCTGGAAGGTATCCGTTACCATCATTTCCTGTAAATATCCTGCAAATATATCAAGAATGGCATAAGTATATATTCATAGAGATATATCTCTCCCGCACACACACACACATACAGACACACACACACACTATATATATATATATATATATATATATATATATATATATGTGTTACCATAAAGAGATAATCATACAAAGAATTAATCAGTAATGTTAATGTAATTAATGGCGAAATATCTTCGCTAAAAAGACTTAATAAGGTATAACTTAGTAACAATACATTGAATTATGCGATCCTTATGCTTAAAATGTGGTCAGATGGATTTGATGTTGCTGGATCGAGTACTTTCGAAAATTTCACATTTTCATCCTCAGGGTATAATTTTTCCATTTACAGGTAACTCCCAAAACGAAATAAGTGTAGTGTTCACCGAAAGATTTTTTTTTTTTTATATATTATTTATTGAAATTTTTATAATTTGTAAATGGAAACTTTACGCCCTGAGGATGAAAATGTAAAATTTTCGAAAGTACTCTGTCCAGCAACATCAATTCAATCTGACAAAAATTCAAATATAAGGATCGCGTTATTCAATGAATTGTTCGTAAGCTAATGCCTTATTAGTATTGTTAGCGAGGAGAGGTCACTAAATATATATATATATATATATATATATATATATATATATATATATATATATGTGTGTGTGTGTGTGTGTGTGTTCCTTTTTTTCGCTACTCGTTGCAGTTAACAGTGAACTTGGTGGTTTGGAAAAAATGTGAGTAATCTCTAAAATAAATTATTCCAAATGGGATGTGACATGCCTTATAAAAAAAGAAAAAAAAAAGAAAAGAAAAAAAAAACAGCGCAAGTAAATAAGTGTATACGAAGATTTAAGACCAGGATTGAACGATTGTTTAGAAACATTTGTACCCGATCCCGATTTATAAAAACAAATATGCATAATTTAGGCCGAAAGATATTAAAACATTATGAGCATATCTAGGGCTTGCTAACTATTACAAAGTATTTATAAAAACAAACATGCATAATTTACGCCGAAAGATATTAAGCATTATAAGTATTTTTAGGGCTTGCTATTATAACGTATTTATAAAAACAAACATGCATAATTCACGCCGAAAATTATTAAAACATTATAAGCATTTTTAGGGCTTGCTAACTATTACAACGTATTTATAAAAACAAACATGCATAATTTACGCCGAAAGATATTAAAACATTATAAGCATTTTTAGGGGTTGCTAACTATTACAACGTATTTATAAAAACAAACATGCATAATTTAGGGCGAAAGATGTTAAAACATTATAAGCATTTTTAGGTGTTGCTAACTATTACAACGTATTTATAAAAACAAACATGCATAATTTACGCCGAAAGATATTAAAACATTATACGCATTTTTAGGGCTTGCTAACTATTACAACATATTTATGAAAAAAAACATGCATAATTTAGGCCGAAAAATATTAAAACATTATAAGCATTTTTAGGACTTGCTAACTATTACAACGTATTTATAAAAACAAACATGCATAATTTACGCCGAAAGATATTAAAGCATTATAAGCATTTTTAGGGCTTGCTAACTATTACAACGTATTTATAAAAACAAACATGCATAATTTACGCCGAAAGATATTAAAGCATTATAAGCATTTTTAGGGCTTGCTAACTATTACAACGTAATTATAAAAACAAACATGCATAATTGAGGCCGAAAGATATTAAAGCATTATTAGCAGTTTTAGGGCTTGCTACCTATTACAACGTATTTATAAAAACAAACATGCATAATTTAGGCCAAAAGATATTAAAACATTATAAGCATTTTTAGGGCTTGCTAACTATTACAACGTATTTATAAAAACAAACATGCATATTACAGGCCGAAAAATATTAAAAAATTATAAGCATTTTTAGGGCTTGCTAACTATTACAACGTATTTATAAAAACAAACATTCATAATTTACGCCGAAAGATATTAAAACATTATAAGCATTTTGAGGGCTTGCTAACTATTACAACGTATTTATAAAAACAAACATGCATAATTTACGCCGAAAGATATTAAAGCATTATAAGCATTTTTAGGGCTTGCTATTATAACGTATTTATAAAAATAAACATGCATAATTCAGGCCGAAAATTATTAAAACATTATAAGCATTTTTAGGGCTTGCTAACTATTACAACGTATTTATAAAAACAAACATGCATAATTTACGCCGAAAGATATTAAAGCATTATAAGCATTTTTAGGGCTTGCTAACTATTACAACGTATTTATAAAAACAACATGCATAATTTAGGCCGAAAGATATTAAAACATTATAAGCATTTTTAGTGCTTGCTAACTATTACAACGTATTTATAAAAACAAAAATGCATAATTTACGCCGAAAGATATTAAAACATTATAAGCATTTTTATGGCTTGCTAACTATTACAACGTAATTATAAAAACAAACATGCATAATTTACGCCGAAAGATATTAAAGCATTATTAGCAGTTTTAGGGCTTGCTAACAATTACAACGTATTTATAAAAACAAACATGCATAATTTAGGCCGAAAGATATTAAAGCATTATTAGCAGTTTTAGGGCTTGCTAACAATTACAACGTATTTATAAAAAAAAACATGCATAATTTAGGCCGAAAGATATTAAAACATTATAAGCATTTTTAGGGCTTGCTAACTATTACAACGTATTTGTAAAAACAAACATGCATAATTTACGCCGAAAGATATTAAAACATTATAAGCATTTTTATGGCTTGCTAACTATTACAACGTAATTATAAAAACAAACATGCATAATTGAGGCCGAAAGATATTAAAGCATTATTAGCAGTTTTAGGGCTTGCTACCTATTACAACGTATTTATAAAAACAAACATGCATAATTTAGGCCGAAAGATATTAAAATATTATAAGCATTTTTAGGGCTTGCTAACTATTACAACGTATTTATAAAAACAAACATGCATAATATACGCCGAAAGATATTAAAACATTATAAGCATTTTGAGGGCTTGCTAACTATTACAACGTATTTATAAAAACAAACATGCATAATTTACGCCGAAAGATATTAAAGCATTATAAGCATTTTTAGGGCTTGCTATTATAACGTATTTATAAAAACAAACATGCATAATTAACGCCGAAAGATATTAAAACATTATAAGCATTTTTAGGGCTTGCTAACTATAAAAACGTATTTATAAAAACAAACATGCCTAATTTACTCCGAAAGATATTAAAACATTATAAGCATTTTTAGGGCTTGCTAACTATTACAACGTATTTATAAAAACAAACATGCATAATTTACGCCGAAAGATATTAAAGCATTATAAGCATTTTTATGGCTTGCTAACTATTACAACGTAATTATAAAAACAAACATGCATAATTGAGGCCGAAAGATATTAAAGCATTATTAGCAGTTTTAGGGCTTGCTAACAATTACAACGTATTTATAAAAACAAACATGCATAATTTAGGCCGAAAGATATTAAAACATTATAAGCATTTTTAGGGCTTGCTAACTATTACAACGTATTTATAAAAACAAACATGCATAATATACGCCGAAAGATATTAAAACATTATAAGCATTTTGAGGGCTTGCTAACTATTACAACGTATTTATAAAAACAAACATGCATAATTTACGCCGAAAGATATTAAAGCATTATTAGGTTTTTTAGGGCTTGCTATTATAACGTATTTATAAAAACAAACATGCATAATTAACGCCGAAAGATATTAAAACATTATAAGCATTTTTAGGGCTTGCTAACTATAAAAACGTATTTATAAAAACAAACACACCTAATTTACGCCGAAAGATATTAAAACATTATAAGCATTTTTAGGGCTTGCTAACTATTACAACGTATTTATAAAAACAAACATGCATAATTTAGGCCGAAAGATATTAAAACATTATAAGCATTTTTAGGGCTTGCTAACTATTACAACGTATTTATAAAAACAAACATGCATAATTTACGCCGAAAGATATTAAAGCATTATAAGCATTTTTAGGGCTTGCTATTATAACGTATTTATAAAAACAAACATGCATAATTGAGGCCGAAAATTATTAAAACATTATAAGCATTTTTAGGGCTTGCTAACTATTACAACGTATTTATAAAAACAAACATGCATAATTTACGCCGAAAGATATTAAAACATTATAAGCATTTTTATGGCTTGCTAACTATTACAACGTAATTATAAAAACAAACATGCATAATTGAGGCCGAAAGATATTAAAGCATTATTAGCAGTTTTAGGGCTTGCTAACAATTACAACGTATTTATAAAAACAAACATGCATGATTTAGGCCGAAAGATATTAAAACATTATAAGCATTTTTAGCGCTTGCTAACGATTACAACGTATTTATAAAAACAAACATGCATAATTTACGCCGAAAAATATTAAAAAATTTTACGCATTTTTAGGGCTTGCTAATTATTACAACATATTTATAAAAACAAACATGCATAATTTACGCCGAAAGATATTAAAGCATTATAAGCATTTTTAGGGCTTGCTAACTATTACAACGTAATTATAAAAACAAACATGCATAATTGAGGCCGAAAGATATTAAAGCATTATTAGCAGTTTTAGGGCTTGCTACCTATTACAACGTATTTATAAAAACAAACATGCATAATTTAGGCCGAAAGATATTAAAACATTATAAGCATTTTTAGGGCTTGCTAACTATTACAACGTATTTATAAAAACAAACATGCATATTACAGGCCGAAAAATATTAAAAAATTATAAGCATTTTTAGGGCTTGCTAACTATTACAACGTATTTATAAAAACAAACATTCATAATTTACGCCGAAAGATATTAAAACATTATAAGCATTTTGAGGGCTTGCTAACTATTACAACGTATTTATAAAAACAAACATGCATAATTTACGCCGAAAGATATTAAAGCATTATAAGCATTTTTAGGGCTTGCTATTATAACGTATTTATAAAAATAAACATGCATAATTCAGGCCGAAAATTATTAAAACATTATAAGCATTTTTAGGGCTTGCTAACTATTACAACGTATTTATAAAAACAAACATGCATAATTTACGCCGAAAGATATTAAAGCATTATAAGCATTTTTAGGGCTTGCTAACTATTACAACGTATTTATAAAAACAACATGCATAATTTAGGCCGAAAGATATTAAAACATTATAAGCATTTTTAGTGCTTGCTAACTATTACAACATATTTATAAAAACAAAAATGCATAATTTACGCCGAAAGATATTAAAACATTATAAGCATTTTTATGGCTTGCTAACTATTACAACGTAATTATAAAAACAAACATGCATAATTTACGCCGAAAGATATTAAAGCATTATTAGCAGTTTTAGGGCTTGCTAACAATTACAACGTATTTATAAAAACAAACATGCATAATTTAGGCCGAAAGATATTAAAGCATTATAAGCATTTTTAGGGCTTGCTAACAATTACAACGTATTTATAAAAACAAACATGCATAATTTAGGCCGAAAGATATTAAAACATTATAAGCATTTTTAGGGCTTGCTAACTATTACAACGTATTTGTAAAAACAAACATGCATAATTTACGCCGAAAGATATTAAAACATTATAAGCATTTTTATGGCTTGCTAACTATTACAACGTAATTATAAAAACAAACATGCATAATTGAGGCCGAAAGATATTAAAGCATTATTAGCAGTTTTAGGGCTTGCTACCTATTACAACGTAATTATAAAAACAAATATGCATAATATACGCCGAAAGATATTAAAACATTATAAGCATTTTGAGGGCTTGCTAACTATTACAACGTATTTATAAAAACAAACATGCATAATTTACGCTGAAAGATATTAAAGCATTATAAGCATTTTTAGGGCTTGCTATTATAACGTATTTATAAAAACAAACATGCATAATTAACGCCGAAAGATATTAAAACATTATAAGCATTTTTAGGGCTTGCTAACTATAAAAACGTATTTATAAAAACAAACATGCCTAATTTACTCCGAAAGATATTAAAACATTATAAGCATTTTTAGGGCTTGCTAACTATTACAACGTATTTATAAAAACAAACATGCATAATTTACGCCGAAAGATATTAAAGCATTATAAGCATTTTTAGGGCTTGCTATTATAACGTATTTATAAAAACAAACATGCATAATTGAGGCCGAAAATTATTAAAACATTATAAGCATTTTTAGGGCTTGCTAACTATTACAACGTATTTATAAAAACAAACATGCATAATTTACGCCGAAAGATATTAAAACATTATAAGCATTTTTATGGCTTGCTAACTATTACAACGTAATTATAAAAACAAACATGCATAATTGAGGCCGAAAGATATTAAAGCATTATTAGCAGTTTTAGGGCTTGCTAACAATTACAACGTATTTATAAAAACAAACATGCATGATTTAGGCCGAAAGATATTAAAACATTATAAGCATTTTTAGCGCTTGCTAACGATTACAACGTATTTATAAAAACAAACATGCATAATTTACGCCGAAAAATATTAAAAAATTTTACGCATTTTTAGGGCTTGCTAATTATTACAACATATTTATAAAAACAAACATGCATAATTTACGCCGAAAGATATTAAAGCATTATAAGCATTTTTAGGGCTTGCTAACTATTACAACGTAATTATAAAAACAAACATGCATAATTGAGGCCGAAAGATATTAAAGCATTATTAGCAGTTTTAGGGCTTGCTACCTATTACAACGTATTTATAAAAACAAACATGCATAATTTAGGCCGAAAGATATTAAAACATTATAAGCATTTTTAGGGCTTGCTAACTATTACAACGTATTTATAAAAACAAACATGCATATTACAGGCCGAAAAATATTAAAAAATTATAAGCATTTTTAGGGCTTGCTAACTATTACAACGTATTTATAAAAACAAACATTCATAATTTACGCCGAAAGATATTAAAACATTATAAGCATTTTGAGGGCTTGCTAACTATTACAACGTATTTATAAAAACAAACATGCATAATTTACGCCGAAAGATATTAAAGCATTATAAGCATTTTTAGGGCTTGCTATTATAACGTATTTATAAAAATAAACATGCATAATTCAGGCCGAAAATTATTAAAACATTATAAGCATTTTTAGGGCTTGCTAACTATTACAACGTATTTATAAAAACAAACATGCATAATTTACGCCGAAAGATATTAAAGCATTATAAGCATTTTTAGGGCTTGCTAACTATTACAACGTATTTATAAAAACAACATGCATAATTTAGGCCGAAAGATATTAAAACATTATAAGCATTTTTAGTGCTTGCTAACTATTACAACATATTTATAAAAACAAAAATGCATAATTTACGCCGAAAGATATTAAAACATTATAAGCATTTTTATGGCTTGCTAACTATTACAACGTAATTATAAAAACAAACATGCATAATTTACGCCGAAAGATATTAAAGCATTATTAGCAGTTTTAGGGCTTGCTAACAATTACAACGTATTTATAAAAACAAACATGCATAATTTAGGCCGAAAGATATTAAAGCATTATAAGCATTTTTAGGGCTTGCTAACAATTACAACGTATTTATAAAAACAAACATGCATAATTTAGGCCGAAAGATATTAAAACATTATAAGCATTTTTAGGGCTTGCTAACTATTACAACGTATTTGTAAAAACAAACATGCATAATTTACGCCGAAAGATATTAAAACATTATAAGCATTTTTATGGCTTGCTAACTATTACAACGTAATTATAAAAACAAACATGCATAATTGAGGCCGAAAGATATTAAAGCATTATTAGCAGTTTTAGGGCTTGCTACCTATTACAACGTAATTATAAAAACAAACATGCATAATATACGCCGAAAGATATTAAAACATTATAAGCATTTTGAGGGCTTGCTAACTATTACAACGTATTTATAAAAACAAACATGCATAATTTACGCTGAAAGATATTAAAGCATTATAAGCATTTTTAGGGCTTGCTATTATAACGTATTTATAAAAACAAACATGCATAATTAACGCCGAAAGATATTAAAACATTATAAGCATTTTTAGGGCTTGCTAACTATAAAAACGTATTTATAAAAACAAACATGCCTAATTTACTCCGAAAGATATTAAAACATTATAAGCATTTTTAGGGCTTGCTAACTATTACAACGTATTTATAAAAACAAACATGCATAATTTACGCCGAAAGATATTAAAGCATTATAAGCATTTTTATGGCTTGCTAACTATTACAACGTAATTATAAAAACAAACATGCATAATTGAGGCCGAAAGATATTAAAGCATTATTAGCAGTTTTAGGGCTTGCTAACAATTACAACGTATTTATAAAAACAAACATGCATAATTTAGGCCGAAATATATTAAAGCATTATAAGCATTTTTAGGGCTTGCTAACAATTACAACGTATTTATAAAAACAAACATGCATAATTGAGGCCGAAAGATATTAAAGCATTATTAGCAGTTTTAGGGCTTGCTACCTATTACAACGTATTTATAAAAACAAACATGCATAATTTAGGCCGAAAGATATTAAAACATTATAAGCATTTTTAGGGCTTGCTAACTATTACAACGTATTTATAAAAACAAACATGCATAATTTACGCCGAAAGATATTAAAGCATTATTAGGTTTTTAGGGCTTGCTATTATAACGTATTTATAAAAACAAACATGCATAATTAACGCCGAAAGATATTAAAACATTATAAGCATTTTTAGGGCTTGCTAACTATAAAAACGTATTTATAAAAACAAACATGCCTAATTTACGCCGAAAGATATTAAAACATTATAAGCATTTTTAGGGCTTGCTAACTATTACAACGTATTTATAAAAACAAACATGCATAATTTACGCCGAAAGATATTAAAACATTATAAGCATTTTGAGGGCTTGCTAACTATTACAACGTATTTATAAAAACAAACATGCATAATTTACGCCGAAAGATATTAAAGCATTATAAGCATTTTTAGGGCTTGCTATTATAACGTATTTATAAAAACAAACATGCATAATTGAGGCCGAAAATTATTAAAACATTATAAGCATTTTTAGGGCTTGCTAACTATTACAACGTATTTATAAAAACAAACATGCATAATTTACGCCGAAAGATATTAAAACATTATAAGCATTTTTATGGCTTGCTAACTATTACAACGTAATTATAAAAACAAACATGCATAATTGAGGCCGAAAGATATTAAAGCATTATTAGCAGTTTTAGGGCTTGCTAACAATTACAACGTATTTATAAAAACAAACATGCATGATTTAGGCCGAAAGATATTAAAACATTATAAGCATTTTTAGGGCTTGCTAACGATTACAACGTATTTATAAAAACAAACATGCATAATTTACGCCGAAAAATATTAAAACATTTTACGTATTTTTAGGGCTTGCTAATTATTACAACATATTTATAAAAACAAACATGCATAATTTAGGCCGATAAATATTAAAACATTATAAGCATTTTTAGGGCTTGCTAACTATTACAACGTATTTATAAAAACAAACATGCATAATTTACGCCGAAAGATATTAAAATATTATAAGCATTTTTAGGGCTTGCTAACTATTACAACGTATTTATAAAAACAAACATCCATAATTCAGGCCGAAAAATATTAAAAAATTATAAGCATTTTTAGGGCTTGCTAATTATTACAACGTATTTATAAAAACAAACATGCATAATTAACGCCGAAAGATATTAAAACATTATAAGCATTTTTAGGGCTTGCTAACTATTACAACGTATTTATAAAAACAAACATGCATAATTTACGCCGAAAGATATTAAAGCATTATAAGCATTTTTAGGGCTTGCTAACTATTACAACGTATTTATAAAAACAAACATGCATAATTTACGCCGAAAGATATTAAAACATTATAAGCATTTTTATGGCTTGCTAACTATTACAACGTAATTATAAAAACAAACATGCATAATTGAGGCCGAAAGATATTAAAGCATTATTAGCAGTTTTAGGGCTTGCTAAAAATTACAACGTATTTATAAAAACAAACATGCATAATTTAGGCCGAAAGATATTAAAACATTATAAGCATTTTTAGGGCTTGCTAACGATTACAACGTATTTATAAAAACAAACATGCATAATTTACGCCCAAAAATATTAAAACATTTTACGCATTTTTAGGGCTTGCTAACTATTACAACATATTTATAAAAACAAACATGCATAATTTAGGCCGAAAAATATTAAAACATTATCAGCATTTTTAGGGCTTGCTAACAATTACAACGTATTTATAAAAACAAACACGCATAATTTACGCCGAAAGATATTAAAATATTATAAGCATTTTTAAGGCTTGCTAACTATTACAACGTATTTATAAAAACAAACATCCATAATTCAGGCCGAAAAATATTAAAAAATTATAAGCATTTTTAGGGCTTGCTAACTATTACAACGTATTTATAAAAACAAACATGCATAATTAACGCCGAAAGATATTAAAACATTATAAGCATTTTTATGGCTTGCTAACTATTACAACGTAATTATAAAAACAAACATGCATAATTGAGGCCGAAAGATATTAAAGCATTATTAGAAGTTTTAGAGCTTGCTACCTCTTACAACGTATTTATGAAAACAAACATGCATAATTTAGGCCGAAAGATATTAAAACATTATAAGCATTTTTAGGGCTTGCTAACTATTACAACGTATTTATAAAAACAAACATGCATAATTTACTCCGAAATATATTAAAGCATTATAAGCATTTTTAGGGCTTGCTATTATAACGTATTTATAAAAACAAACATGCATAATTCACGCCGAAAATTATTAAAACATTATAAGCATTTTTAGGGCTTGCTAACTATTACAACGTATTTATAAAAACAAACATGCATAATTTACGCCGAAAGATATTAAAGCATTATAAGCAGTTTTAGGGCTTGCTAACTATTACAACGTATTTATAAAAACAAACATTCATAATTTACGCCGAAAGATATTAAAGCATTATAAGCATTTTTAGGGCTTGCTAACTATTACAACGTATTTATAAAAACAAACATGCATAATTTAGGCCGAAAGATATTAAAACATTATAAGCATTTTTAGGGCTTGCTAACTATTACAACGTATTTATAAAAACAAACATGCATAATTTACGCCGAAAGATATTAAAACATTATAAGCATTTTGAGGGCTTGCTAACTATTACAACGTATTTATAAAAACAAACATGCATAATTTACGCCGAAAGATATTAAAGCATTATAAGCATTTTTAGGGCTTGCTATTATAACGTATTTATAAAAACAAACATGCATAATTGAGGCCGAAAATTATTAAAACATTATAAGCATTTTTAGGGCTTGCTAACTATTACAACGTATTTATAAAAACAAACATGCATAATTTACGCCGAAAGATATTAAAACATTATAAGCATTTTTATGGCTTGCTAACTATTACAACGTAATTATAAAAACAAACATGCATAATTGAGGCCGAAAGATATTAAAGCATTATTAGCAGTTTTAGGGCTTGCTAACAATTACAACGTATTTATAAAAACAAACATGCATGATTTAGGCCGAAAGATATTAAAACATTATAAGCATTTTTAGGGCTTGCTAACGATTACAACGTATTTATAAAAACAAACATGCATAATTTACGCCGAAAAATATTAAAACATTTTACGTATTTTTAGGGCTTGCTAATTATTACAACATATTTATAAAAACAAACATGCATAATTTAGGCCGAAAAATATTAAAACATTATAAGCATTTTTAGGGCTTGCTAACTATTACAACGTATTTATAAAAACAAACATGCATAATTTACGCCGAAAGATATTAAAATATTATAAGCATTTTTAGGGCTTGCTAACTATTACAACGTATTTATAAAAACAAACATCCATAATTCAGGCCGAAAAATATTAAAAAATTATAAGCATTTTTAGGGCTTGCTAATTATTACAACGTATTTATAAAAACAAACATGCATATTTAACGCCGAAAGATATTAAAACATTATAAGCATTTTTAGGGCTTGCTAACTATTACAACGTATTTATAAAAACAAACATGCATAATTTACGCCGAAAGATATTAAAGCATTATAAGCATTTTTAGGGCTTGCTAACTATTACAACGTATTTATAAAAACAAACATGCATAATTTACGCCGAAAGATATTAAAACATTATAAGCATTTTTATGGCTTGCTAACTATTACAACGTAATTATAAAAACAAACATGCATAATTGAGGCCGAAAGATATTAAAGCATTATTAGCAGTTTTAGGGCTTGCTAAAAATTACAACGTATTTATAAAAACAAACATGCATAATTTAGGCCGAAAGATATTAAAACATTATAAGCATTTTTAGGGCTTGCTAACGATTACAACGTATTTATAAAAACAAACATGCATAATTTACGCCCAAAAATATTAAAACATTTTACGCATTTTTAGGGCTTGCTAACTATTACAACATATTTATAAAAACAAACATGCATAATTTAGGCCGAAAAATATTAAAACATTATCAGCATTTTTAGGGCTTGCTAACAATTACAACGTATTTATAAAAACAAACATGCATAATTTACGCCGAAAGATATTAAAATATTATAAGCATTTTTAAGGCTTGCTAACTATTACAACGTATTTATAAAAACAAACATCCATAATTCAGGCCGAAAAATATTAAAAAATTATAAGCATTTTTAGGGCTTGCTAACTATTACAACGTATTTATAAAAACAAACATGCATAATTAACGCCGAAAGATATTAAAACATTATAAGCATTTTTATGGCTTGCTAACTATTACAACGTAATTATAAAAACAAACATGCATAATTGAGGCCGAAAGATATTAAAGCATTATTAGCAGTTTTAGAGCTTGCTACCTCTTACAACGTATTTATGAAAACAAACATGCATAATTTAGGCCGAAAGATATTAAAACATTATAAGCATTTTTAGGGCTTGCTAACTATTACAACGTATTTATAAAAACAAACATGCATAATTTACTCCGAAATATATTAAAGCATTATAAGCATTTTTAGGGCTTGCTATTATAACGTATTTATAAAAACAAACATGCATAATTCACGCCGAAAATTATTAAAACATTATAAGCATTTTTAGGGCTTGCTAACTATTACAACGTATTTATAAAAACAAACATGCATAATTTACGCCGAAAGATATTAAAGCATTATAAGCAGTTTTAGGGCTTGCTAACTATTACAACGTATTTATAAAAACAAACATTCATAATTTACGCCGAAAGATATTAAAGCATTATAAGCATTTTTAGGGCTTGCTAACTATTACAACGTATTTATAAAAACAAACATGCATAATTTAGGCCGAAAGATATTAAAACATTATAAGCATTTTTAGGGCTTGCTAACTATTACAACGTATTTATAAAAACAAACATGCATAATTTACTCCGAAAGATATTAAAGCATTATAAGCATTTTTAGGGCTTGCTATTATAACGTATTTATAAAAACAAACATGCATAATTCACGCCGAAAATTATTAAAACATTATAAGCATTTTTAGGGCTTGCTAACTATTACAACGTATTTATAAAAACAAACATGCATAATTTACGCCGAAAGATATTAAAGCATTATAAGCATTTTTAGGGCTTGCTAACTATTACAACGTATTTATAAAAACAAACATGCATAATTTAGGCCGAAAGATATTAAAACATTATAAGCATTTTTGAGGCTTGCTAACTATTACAACGTATTTATAAAAACAAACATGCATAATTTACGCCGAAAATTATTAAAACATTATAAGCAGTTTTAGGGCTTGCTAACTATTACAACGTATTTATAAAAACAAACATGCATAATTTACGCCGAAAGATATTAAACCATTATAAGCATTTTGAGGGCTTGCTAACTATTGCAACGTATTTATAATAACAAACATGCATAATTTACGCCGAAAGATATTAAAGCATTATAAGCAGTTTTAGGGCTTGCTAACTATTACAACGTATTTATAAAAACAAACATGCATAATTTACGCCGAAAGATATTAAAACATTATAAGCATTTTTAGGGCTTGCTAACTATTACAACATATTTATAAAAACAAACACGCATAATTTAGGCCGAAAAATATTAAAATATTATAAGCATTTTTAGGGCTTGCTAACTATTACAACGTATTTATAAAAACAAACATGCATAATTCAGGCCGAAAAATATTAAAAAATTATAAGCATTTTTAGGTCTTGCTAACTATTACAACGTATTTATAAAAACAAACATGCATAATTAACGCCGAAAGATATTAAAGCATTATAAGCATTTTTAGGGCTTGCTAACTATAAAAACGTATTTATAAAAACAAACATGCATAATTTACGCCGAAAGATATTAAAACAATATATGCATTTTTAGGGCTTGCTAACTATTACAACGTATTTATAAAAACAAACATGCATAATTTACGCCGAAAGATATTAAAGCATTATTAGCATTTTTAGGTCTTGCTATTATAACGTATTTATAAAAACAAACATCCATAATTCACGCCGAAAATTATTAAAACATTATAAGCATTTTTAGGGGTTGCTAACTATTACAACATATTTATAAAAACAATCATGCATAATTTACGCCGAAAGATATTAAAACATTATAAGCATTTTTAGGGCTTGCTAACTATTACAACGTATTTATAAAAACAAACATGCATATTACAGGCCGAAAAATATTAAAAAATTATAAGCATTTTTAGGGCTTGCTAACTATTACAACGTATTTATAAAAACAAACATGCATAATTAACGCCGAAAGATATTAAAACATTATAAGCATTTTGAGGGCTTGCTAACTATTGCAACGTATTTATAAAAACAAACATGCATAATTTAGGCCGAAAAATATTAAAACACTATAAGCATTTTGTGGGCTTGCTAACTATTACAACGTATTTATAAAAACAAACATGCATAATTTACGCCGAAAGATATTAAAACATTATAAGCATTTTGAGGGCTTGCTAACTATTGCAACGTATTTATAATAACAAACATGCATAATTTACGCCGAAAGATATTAAAGCATTATAAGCATTTTTAGGGCTTGCTAACTATTACAACGTATTTATAAAAACAAACATGCATAATTTACGCCGAAAGATATTAAAGCATTATAAGCATTTTTAGGGGTTGCTAACTATTACAACGTATTTATAAAAACAAACATGCATAATTTAGGCCGAAAGATATTAAAACATTATAAGCATTTTTAGGGCTTGCTAACTATTACAACGTATTTATAAAAAGAAACATGCATAATTTACGCCGAAAGATATTAAAGTATTATAAGCATTTTTAGGGGTTGCTAACTATTACAACGTATTTATAAAAACAAACATGCATAATTTAGGCCGAAAGATATTAAAACATTATAAGCATTTTTAGGGCTTGCTAACTATTACAACGTATTTATAAAAACAAACATGCATAATTTACGCCGAAAGATATTAAAGCATTATAAGCATTTTTAGGGGTTGCTAACTATTACAACGTATTTATAAAAACAAACATGCATAATTAAGGCCGAAAGATATTAAAACATTATAAGCATTTTTAAGGCTTGCTAACTATTACAACGTATTTATAAAAACAATCATGCATAATTTACGCCGAAAGATATTAAAACATTATAAGCATTTTTAGGACTTGCTAACTATTACAACGTATTTATAAAAACAAACTTGCATAATTTACGCCGAAAGATATTAAAACATTATAAGCGTTTTTAGGGCTTGCTAACTATTACAACGTATTTATAAAAACAAACATGCATAATTTACGCCGAAAGATATTAAAACATTATAAGCATTTTTAGGGCTTGCTAACTATTACAACGTATTTATAAAAACAAACATGCATAATTAAAGCCGAAAGATATTAAAACATTATATGCATTTTTAGGGCTTGCTAACTATTACAACGTATTTATAAAAAATATGCATAATTACACAATAATGACGTAAAATTTAACTGGATCAACGAGTGCCAAAAATCCTTTGAAAAAGTTAAAGAAATTTTGACATCCGATTTATTTCTAGCTCACTTTGTCCCCAGTCAAGAGATAGTAGTCTCTAGTGATATCAGTACCGGTGATCTTGATTTTGGACAAATGTAAAAAGATGGAATAATTAAATATAATGTCTCATACGTCTAGAACACGAATACCTGATGAAACAAAATATTCTCAAATCAGGAAAGAGAGTTTGGCAATACTTTATACCGTAAGAAAATTCCATATGTATATATATATGGAAGAACTTTTTTTATTGCACACGGATCAGCGCCCATTAATAACAATTTTTGCATCAAAGAAAGTATTGTTAACCCAAACTGGCAATAGACTGCAGGAATTGAGTACTGTACTTTTGAATTATAATTTTAAAACGAAATTTTTTAGCATCTAATAAGCTTAGTCATGCTGGCGGGTCATCACGCTTAATTCCTAGATTTTGCGAACCGTTAGGAAAGGGGATACCAGAGATAGTTAGAATTTTGTTTCTTACTGTTAACTGTGGAGCCGTTGTCTGAAGCGGTCTCTCTGTATTTCTTTTTGCGTGTAGACGTGAATGAGGTCGTGAAGATAAGCAGCTGGAGTGACGTGGACCTTGGTGACAAATTTGTCTTCTTTTGGGCCGTGATTTTTATAGACTTTTTCGTAAGAAAATCAACTCCGGAACTATTTATTTCTTCCTAATTGACCCTAAAAAGCCACGTGGTAAGTCTTCTACTACGTCTACACGAAATTTTGGCGGTATCTACCTGAATCCTTATCACTAATAAAACAACCTTTCTGATTAGTATTTTATGGTTTTATTGTTGTGTTAAGATGCAGGCAATTTACAGCGTGTTATTCGTTTATAAATATTGTGTCTGTGTGTTTTAATGTTTTATGCAGCTATTGTTGACTGATTCTCGTTTATAATTAATAAGTTTTATTGTGTGAAATATGTTGCATATTTTATTTGATATCTAAGTGGATACAACACACTTACGTTGTATTAGGCCCCTAAGAACACGAGTTAGAAATTAATAACGGTAAACAATCCTCAAGACAATAAACGAAATAAAAGACAATATTGCTAACACTTTTCATATATTTTGCTTTCAATGTCGTTGATTTGAAAAAAATATAATTAAATAAAAGTGACTTACTTGCTTTTTCCGGGCAAATCTTTACATAACTCTCACAGCAGCTGGACTTAAAAGGCAGGGGTGCCAACTCGAATAAATAGCATACATTTTCAAACTTATTGAAGGTTACAGCAGAACAGCTGTAATTACATTTTTCAAGACAAAAAGTGATGTTATTGTTCGAATTGAGAGTAATGATATCATTGTAGTAGATATTGATGTCGGAACGGTACGGCACGTGTTTCCAATAACAACGCGGATCTGGTATTTCAAAAAAAATAAAAATAAAAAAATAACGAAACGGACTTAGATGACCGCAGAGACATAGGCAAGAATATCGATAGACAATCAATCCTTATTTGCAGGACACATATATAGGTGTATGAAGGAAAAAATGAATTGGAAGATAAAAGTATGTCTTACACCGCAAGTATGTGTATATATTTATATAACTATAGAGTTAGGAAAATGAGATAACTAGATATTAGCTACCGTATACGCGTGTGCTGGTGTGCATACGCTGGTAGGCAAATAAATAATTACCAAATTTAGCCCAGAGGTATAGACATAATAGTGCTCAATGTGATTAGACAGAGCTAAGAAATATATGTTAATAAATACACATATAATTACGTTTGACGTGCAACTCGAGTTTCGTTGGTTGCTCAACTCTTCGGGCACGTATTATTATATGTGGATTTAATAACATATATTATATATATATCAATGGATCATTCATAAAAAAGTAGATTAGTAAAGTTAATGATATAAAATGGCGAAATCCCTTCGCTAACAGAATTTTACAGGTGCATTAATCTACAAATCATCCGATGAATATTATGATCCTTGTCTTTTAAAAAAATTATAAGCTCTATAAGGTCTTTCTTTAATACGCAAGTACTTTCAACTGTACATTCAGTCATCTTCAGGCATGGGAATTATTTTGATTTTGGTAAAATTCAGGTAGACGAAAAAATATAATTCGAATCGAAATATGTGTTGTTTTTTTTTTTTAATTTGTAATTGTTAACGGATACAAACTTTTGGAGCATGCAGTCGCAACGCTAAGGTTGATATTTTTTTGAAAATTTAAGAGAGTGTTTTTTTTTTACTAATATTGCAATTTGATATTTTTGTTGTTGTAGGAGTTTATCAGTCAGTATGGCATGAACTAAATAATGTCTCAGTTGTTATCCCGAAAATTTGCACGTCGGATCAGTTCTTTTAAATCAAATATGTGGTACAGTTCAATTCATATTACAATGAATCATTAATGCAAAAAGTAGATTAATAAAGTTAATCATATAAAATGAATAAGGATCATAACATTCATTGGGTGATTTGTAGGTTAATGCGCCTTTAAAATTTTGTTAGCGAAAGGATTTCGCCATTTTATATTATTAACTTGACTAATCTACTTTGTATATGAATGATTCATTGTAATATAAATTGAATTGCACCACATATTTGATATATATATATATATATATATATATGTGTGTGTGTGTATGTTGATATATATATATATATATATATATATATATTGTTTGTATTTTGGCAGTATGTTTTTACTGAGGGAAATTTTCGTACACCGCATGGTACAAAATCTAGACGCCCTCACTCGACATGTAAAACTATAACATTCAGGTGAACATAGCAATTTTGTCTTAAAAACAAACCCAGGGGCTGACATTGTGTTAATGTTGAAAGTACTCTGAATAAAACAATATGTATCAACACTGTAGTTTTCTCTCTTCTTTTAAGCTCTTCCGGGAATATGAACGGATCCTGCTGAAAATAAGCAGACAAACGTTTCTAAGTTATTCAACGAAACTTGCCTCAATATATATATATATATATATATATATATATATATATATATTGTCATCCACAGAAAGACTGTTTCGCTGTATCACAGCTCATCAGTGTAGCTAGACGTCCGGTTGCCTCTAGCTAGAATTGAAATCCAACTAAACTGGAAATTGGCGTCAGTCAGTGGTCAATATATATATATATATATATATATATATATATATATATATATATATATATATATTTCCAAGAAGGCACAATCCAGGTAGTACTCAATGTACAAGACAGAGCAATAATATATTATAAAAGGTTCAAAGGGTGATAGAATATTAGTGTAGTGTTTAAGATATATATATATATATATATATATATATATATATATATATGTATATATATATAACTAGACAGAGAGAAAGAGAGAGATTGTGCATTTAGGCAACAATCCCACTTCTATACACGTTTCATGAAAGACGACTAGCTCGGTACTACGATTAAGCTTTTTATTTAATTTTTTTTGTGTTCGTACAAGTATTTTCGTATCTGGACACAACGTGTGCACAAACTTCCCAAATGTTCTAAATTTTAGAGTGGGTTCTGCTATACTTTTAGACATTATCAAGGATAATTTTATTTTTACAATTTAACTGAATGTATGAGCCGTGTGTATACATTTCGAGTCATAAGGATGTTTTATTATCCAAACACAGTCAGCATATTGTGGTAATGTTCATATTTAATGTTATTAAGTGTTGACATTTTCTTTTTTATTATTATAGCTGCCATTATTTTAAATCTTTTTTTTTTTTACACGTGGATAATGTTATTATGCTTCTTTCTTCTACTAGTATATTTCGGATGTAGTCTTTTAGGTTTGTGTGTGTGTTTAAATGAGCTCCAATAGAGCTGTAATCGAATAGGCGTAATGTAAGTTGTCTGGATAGGCATGTGGTAGTATGACCCACAAATAAATAATATAATAATAATTATTGCAGATTAAAGTTGGCTGGAAAGCACGGAACCGGAAACGCATACATTCATATGTATGTATACGCACACACGTATATCAGTATACTAGGAGTGTTTTAGGAAAATCGGGGCAGGAAGAAAAATTCTCCTCAGCCCCTGATACCGTCGGTTGCGCTGGCCTCGGTGTAAGCACCGATCCCTCCCTCTGGTGCAATGGGAGGGCGCGGCCTCGGGCAGCTGTTCCCCAGGGCTGGGCACTTATTCAGTATAATTTTCCTCAGTTGCCCCTCTGTCCTTTGACAAAGAAGCTCTTGAGCGCACTCTGCCAAAGGACAGAGACGCAACTGAGAGATGATAAGTAGACGTGTAACTACTCAAAAAGAGTAAATTACACGCTTTTCTTCCTGTCCCGGGCGTAAGCGCTCGGGCTCCCCACCTAAAAATAGACCTTGTGTCACATCTCGTCCTTGTAGGAGGACAGAGTAAATACCGTGTTTTAGGAAAATCGGTTTATTTTTATGTTTATTAAAAAGTAAACTTTAGGGTTGTAATCTTTATTACGAAATTGTTTTTAAGAAATCACTGAAAATATACGTTGAACAATCCATGAGCGAGGTTTGTCCGAGGTAAAATGGATTTGATTCCTTTCTGAATTGTTACTTATTTTTCCGCATCGAAATCAATAATTTGATAACCTTTCGATGTATAATGTTATTTCCGCAGGATAACAAAAGAAACTGATATAATTTCGCAGTTATACTTGGAGACATGCTTTGCAAACAAAGAAGATTCTGTTACTAATGCAGCAGAACTGTTTCAAAGTAAATCTCGTAATTCCAGGCTCAGAAAACGCATGTTTGCACCTATCTCTCAGTGTATCCAGATGTAACTCAGCGTTCATTGCCTCCGTATCACGGATAGGAATGGACATTCTAATGACCTTAACATGATTTAAACACCACTTAATCTGTGTAATAAGGATAACGTTTTTTAAAATATGTTTCTGTGTCTTTGAGCCAAGTATTTGAAGTAAAGAATACACAGTAGATCATAACCTAATTTCATTAGCGCAATAATGATTAAACTTAGAAAATAAAGAAATATCCATTTCCAGTCTACTGATTTCCGCGCAGGTTTCATTTAATTAAACATAGATTGACAAAATGTTATGTCCAAGAGAGATAACGCCAGGCCAATTACATACCGATTACGAAGAAAGTGTTTCTCTAAATTTTCTTAAGAAGAGTAGAATAATAAGCAGGGAAGAACATTGACTAGTCTGCATTCAATTCAGTCAGCCATAGTTGCATATACTTTGCGAATAATTATAAAAAACCTAAACTAAGAAACAAAATTAAATAGAAAAATGTTCTTACAAAAGAAAACGTTTATATTTTGAAGGTCTATAGCCGCATTTTTTCATAGAGGGCCCCCTTAGTGCGGCCTAGGAGACCCACAAGGCTTTCATTTAGATGTTTCGTGTCATAATGAATGTCGTGCAAAAGTGAAAGATTATTTTCGAACAGAAATAAAAATCATCAGCACAAATCCTGGCATGTTAGGAACAAAAAACAAACTAGAAAAAAATAATTTGCTAAAATATTTATACTTTTCGCTGAGAAAATGATTAAGAAATGCATTTCTATATATTTTTGTTCTTTTTATTCCATGATTTGGGGGGACTGCTGAATGGATAATAGTTATTACTATTCTTAAGAGTATAGTTTGAGTAGTTGGGGGAAAAATGAAAAAAAAGGTTAGGTTAAAAATGATGTTTTAAAACAATAAAATGAATTTAACAACATTTCGCAGGAGAAGCGAACCTAGAATTAAATAAACAAGATTCAGTAAAATTGAGCAAAAATAAGTGTCCCCACCCTACCCACATTCCGCTTAATGATAATAATCACGAATGAAGAAAACATGATTAATGGATACGAATTTTTTTAGTTCTGTGAAATTAAAACCAGGAGTTTATTTACATTATACTATCTGTCCAAAACTTGTCCATTCTTACAGAAAAGTGACCCACATTCTCTTAGACAAGAAAAGCAGTCTAGATATTGTCTAATTCCCAAGCTTGAGATTTGTTTATGTTGGTGATGTCCGCTCCAAAACACCATTATCTTTACAGAAAATTCTGAAAACAAGCGAATGCCATGTCGCTATTAACAATATATCTTCAGATTAAGACGTATCGTTTGGTAAAATGTCCCAATACGTCAAATGCGTTGGTTTTCCACTGTAACGAGACTGGCCACAATTTTGACATAAAATGCTACTCTGATCAAAGGAGAAATAATTCACTATGATGTAAATATCTAGAGAGTGCCATAATCGCATGATAATCCACAGTAAATTTGTGCTTTGGCTCTTGCAACATTTCACCATTCCTGGTAGAACTTTTAATATCACGGTGTGTAATACCCACTTAGAAAAGTGATGGAAAGAAAAAGAAAAAGGCTCTAACTGAATTTGGCTATATGTGTCGCCGTACCAACATAACAAATTTACTCCGCTGAAGTCCTGAAGGATGAAACATGTCACAAGTAAGCTTTTTCTACTTCATTATATATATTACAATAATAGAATTAGTGAATTACTACATTACTACAATATTCAAATATCTAGTGTCGCATTACTGCATACTCCAAAAATTCTTAACTGTTAATAATAGCACACTTTAAAAAATATCTTTCGAAAGTACTACATACATTTTCGTCTTGGAATTTTGCCCGAAATTGAGAAAAAAATAACATCTATGCCTGAGGATGGTATATGGTTACTCAAAGTACTTGCAATATGGACCGAGCATCTAAATCCTTTTACAATTAATAAAAACAACGATCGCGTCGTTCAAGGAGTGGTCAGTGAGTTAATGCCTTATTTAATCTGTTAGCGAAGAGAAATCGCCATTAATGTCATTAAGGTTATTGATTTATTCTTTGAATGGCTGCTTCTTTACAATATATATATATATATATATATATATATATATATATATATATATATATATATAAGGTGTATTTAGGTAGCAAGAATTCTTTCAAAAATGTATTATTATCAGATGTGGCACAGGGCCGACAGTGTGGAGAACCCAGGCAGATGAAACTCAAGATTCGGTTGTAAATGATCTCGTGGAACAGGCTTACTAACCATTAAAACATGTCTAAATGCTCCTATTAGTGATTTACAAAACGCACGAGGTTTGATAAAAAAAAGTACTGGGTCTGATGCAATAAAAAAAAAAAAACTACAATACATATCAATCAATCTACACAGAAGATTATAAAAATGTTCCACACGCATATATATATATATATAACTATATATCTATATATCTATCTATCTAGCTATCTATCTATATATATATACATATATGTGTGTGTGTGTGTGTGTGTATGTGTCCGAGCGCTATGTATGGGAATTAACTGAACCATAGAATTAAGTAATTTTAATCACTTACCTGACGACCAGTTGATTGTTAAGATATCTTGATAAATATTTTGTTGCACAGTGAATCTGATTATGGCAAAGTTGTTATTACTCGTAATAATCTCTGGTTCCTTTAAAGACTCAGTGTAAGTTCCATATCGATAACTGTCTTGAAGAGTTCGGCCTCCCAACCATATTTCTAAGACGGACAGATCATTTAAAGCATCCGTTACGTTGAGCTAAAACAAACCAAAAAATAAAAACATATATATATATAAAACTATTTTCGCCTGAGTCGTGATTGAAATATATGGAATGCCGACTTTCTCTTGGAGAATCAAAGCTGGCCAATTCCGTACTTATGTTGAATTTATTATTGTATATGGAACAATAAATTAGTATCTAATATCATCAAAGAAAAAAAAAACACTAACTGGTGTTTACACTAGAAATCTTTGGGCTGTCCTTAAATATCCCGTAGCGTTAATACAATTCAAACAAAGAGCTCTGTCGCATAATGGCTTCCTTACTGTGAAACCATTCGGAAGCATATGTTACGATTTCTATGACACTGTTAGTGCCACAAAGAATTGGTTGGTTGGTTTTGTTTAGCAGCATATCATCTCTGTATTATTTAATGTCGAAACCTAATTAAGCTGAATATAATTTTATGGCTTCAAGTAAATATATTTGGGACGCAATTATATACGCTCAACCACAGATAAAGTGCATTGTTAATTATTTTGCTTTAAACATGTATTTTTGGTCATTTTGCCATAAATACATATTTGTGTCCTTTTTTGGCATAAAAATGTATTATTGGTATTTTTACTATAAATATGTATTTTTATATTTTCATAGTGTTTTGTTTTATCTGGGGGTTCACTGTTTGCCCAACGCTGGGACCCTAAGTGATGTTACCGCTCCGGGTCAGGGTGCACCTGGGGATAACAGCAATTAAAAGGTGGTCCCATGCTCCTCAAATCTTCCACTATCCCGATCAGATGACTTGCTGTCGGATGTAGTTTAGCATCATAACCAGGAGTGCCAAAAAGAAAAACTTGTTGTTGATGATACTGCTGTGGTAACCAACTGATGGGGAAATTAATCGAGATCTACTAGCAAAAGCATTTACTAAAACAACTGAGAAGAGGTTACAAAGTGCAGCACTGAAGAAATGCAGATTATCACGTGAGATATGGGAGGGGTGGGCTTCATTTATTAATTATAGAATTGTTATTGATTTCCTATTTTAAATAACTATATTTTTTCTAATACGAGTCAGCATGTTGAAATCCTCACAGTATTTAGTATTGTTGAAGTTATCGCTAACATTTTTTGTTGAGATTTGCAAACTCTACGTTTCGTTCAGTTTAGCAAACGAATCGATGAAATTTGAATATACAGATTTGCTTGGAAAAATACTTTAATAAAACCCTAATTCGCAGTTTTTACGCACCCTAGTAAAACCAACTCTAATTTGTACCCCCTTAACTGTTTGCATTTCTCCCCAAATTTTGGTATCGATCGATCAATATATGGCTATTGTAGAGGGTATGACGGACGGACGTACTAACGGAATCATAGAGTTTTATATATAGATATATATAGATATTATTGGTCTTGGCTAAATAAATAAATTAAAAATAAATAATTGAATAAATAAATAAATGGATGATATAATTTTAAATATATATATATATATATATATATATATATATATATATATATATATATATATACATACATATATATATATATATATATATATATATATATATATATATACATATATATATATATATATATATATATATATATATATATATATATATATATATGGTATAAAATGACAATTGGAAAAATCTTAGATTTTGCTGACGCGTTTCGTCTTCCGACTTTTTCAAGGCAAAAATGAAATCGAAATGTCTTTATTGTTATATATTTCTTAATATAAACTTATCCAAAAATCCGGTTGTATGCATAAAAAAAGTCTTCTTTCTATGTAATTATATGTTAGATGTTAATTCATCTTTTTTTAGTAGAATATTTTTGCTTTGGATATGAACGTTTGTAAATTGCTCAACTAGTGAAATATTCAAATTATTAAGATATGAGATATATTTAACTTTTTTTCATAAATGCATTAACTTTCATGCAAATATTATTACAGTTTTTTATTTTATAAGAATTTTTTGCAACACGCTGTGTTGAAATCCTCACAGCATTTAGACTTTGTTGAAGTTATCGCAAATATTTTTTGTTAAAATTTACAAACTCTACATTTCTTTCAATTTCGCAAACCACTCGATGAAATCTGAATAAGCTGATTTCTTTGGAAAAAAAATGAGAAAAAACCCTAATTCGCGGTTTTTACGCACCCTATTAAAACCAACTCTAATTTGTGCTAACTTACCTTTTTGAAATTCTTGCAATATCTGGAAGACATTTTTTTCAGGATATATTTTATGAAAAATGTGCGTCTTGTAAGCCGGAAAATACGGTAATATACCGACGTTCCTATCAAACACACAACATTAATTTTTTGTATGAAGTTCAGCTTTTGGGGTCGATTGTGGAGATTTTTCCTTGGCAATAAAATACTTTTGCGCTGAACATTATCGTATGTTAATATAGTCCAAAATTATTATTATTAACCGACACGTCTGATTCGCAGTAAAGGAAGATAATTCCGTCATTACAATTGGGTTAAATTACATATGACCATCAATGAGTTATTTAATGTCGACAAAAATTTCTATTGCTGCAAATATTTTTTTTCCAAAAATATATTGTTGGTAATTTTTTTCAAAAATGTATAGCGGGTAATATTCTTTTTAAAAAAGTATTGCTGGTAAAAAAAAATCCAAAATGTATTGTTGGTATTAAAACTTATTTTTATACTTTCATAGTGTTTTGATCCCTTTTGGGGGGGTTAACTATTTGCCCGTAGCTGAGACACTGACAGGTGCTACCAACTCCGGTCAGGGTGAACCTGAGAACGCCAGCAATTAAGAGAAGGCTTCTTGCTGTCGGATGTAGTTTATCATCTTACCCAGGACGCGGACGTAGTTTATCATCTTGCCCGGGACGCGCATGTAGTTTATCGTCCTACCCAAGACGGGAAAAGTGTCTTTCAAAGGATTAATTTGCGTATTATCATTTCTTTGTCACTATTTAAAATTTCTTTTTTTAATGATTTTTGACGATTTTGAAAAAAAATCTTTTCACCATAATGATATATAATTTCTTTTTCAATCTTTCTAACCCTGCATTTTCATTTAAATTTATCCCGAACTGCATTGTTGATTAACCACATTACTGTTAGGTTTCTCTATATTTTGTTTTTTAATAACACTAGAATTTTTTTGAAACCCTCAAACGTGTGTTGAAATCCTCACAGTATTTAGTATTGTTGAAGTTATCGCTAACATTTTTTGTCGAGATTTACAAACTCTATGTTTCGTTCAGTTTAGCAAACCAATCGATGAAATTGGAATAAGCAGATTTGTTTGGAAAAATATTTGACAAAACCCTACTTCGCGGTTTATAAATTTCTTTAATTTAATTTAATTTTATAGGACTTCATGGTAAATAATACTTTTAATATTTTTTTCCTTTTTAACAGCGAAGAATAGATTATTTGGATTTCTTACTCTTGAGCATACAACATACAACTGGCCATGCATAAATATTTCTTTCTGGAAGCAAATTCCAACTTTTTGAAGCGTTTAGCCTTGTGATTTGTTCTTTCTAAACGCAGGGCAAACTGGAAACTGGATTTTTGTATATATAAAAACTTAAAGAAAAGTTATTAAAAAAAAACAATATTGCATTTTTATTAAATAAGTATTTGTCATTTTAATCATTAAATTGTTTTTAAAAAATGGGAGTATTTTGTATTTCAGATAACAACAATTTTAATTTTTCCAAAAGTAATTAATAAAAAATGTTTTGTACTACGCTATGCACCCTAGTAAAACCAACTGTACTTTGTACCTTCTTATTTGTTTGCACTTCTCCCCAAAATTTGGTTTCAGTCAGTCAATGTTTGGTTATTTTAGAGGGTGTGACGGACGGACTAACATAAGCCTTATAATTTTATATGTAGATGAAGAGAGAACAGAGTTTTTCGGTTAGATTTTTCGAAATGCCGCCGTGGTAAAAAAACAAAAAAAAAAAACAAATTATAAGAGATTTAAACCAAACGCATACTCTCGTGTATAAGTCGAACAATTAAGATCAGTTAGCGGACAAAAGAATTGGAATTGGTGTTTAGCTATGCCACATGAATCTGACATCTCTTGTAATCGTAAAGGCATCACAGAAATATGGGTGTATTAGGCAACGTACCCTGACTGAAGTCATAAATCTTCATTATATGAAATTATGTCAATATGTTCGTAGTATTGGGATGGAAACAAAAAGTTTATGCATAAATGTTCAGCAGCGAATATTAACGACAAAGTAAAACGTTTTACAGTGACATCTTCAAATAACAAATTACTAGTACAGATTAAATCATGGAATTAATCTTTCAAACGTAAATGTGGGTAGGGGTCTTGTTAAACTGGTAACTGCAGACATTAGAAAAAATGGCTTAACCCATTGTTACCCACAGTAAAATCTTGTATTAATCATAAAAATAAATATAAACATCCCGTTCTTGATTTAAGTCATTTGTGGGAAGATCAAAGAAAAATATACATACTGTAAAGTGGTACATAAAATATATCACAAAAAGAAAACAAGCTAAAGAGGAGACAAAAGAGTAGAAAAAGAAGCTTATCGATTATTGTTCCTCGCCCTTCAGAGCTCTATCGACGACAAAACATATGGATATATACAAAATGATTAAAATCAAGTGGGGCAGGGAATATAGCCAGTATTCACATTTCAATGTATTTGTATATATTATTTAAAATGTTCATTTTTAAAGCTTTAGTTAAATTCTATGCATATAGTACATCTGGTAAACATTTTCGGTTGAAATCTAATATATAGAAATATGAGTTTATAAAAATCAGATATTAATTATAGATTTCTGAGTCTAACCCAATAAATAAATGGTATGGTGGGAGTTAATAGTTTAAAATTATAGTTTAATTTCCCTATCAGTTACCTTCTTGGGCGTACAGTCACATCACATTGAAACACCGGTTCCCGTACGATTACAGAAACGTCGAGCCTGGTCAGTGCCTAAATGGGTGGAATACTAGGTATTATAAGTTTGGATGCCCAAGTAGTGGAATGGATAATGGCTTGGAATTGGTAATCAATGAGGCGAGTTCCAATTCCACTTGGGATCCTTATATTCACTTAAGCGTAAATACTCTTTGAATCCACTTTTCTCCCAGATATGGGTTAATTAATAAGACTCGTATCATTAAATCATTATTATTTTCCCCCTCCAAATTATTATAATCTAATAATATTTTCTGGCTTTAACTAACCTGCAAATGGTTGATAAACCGTACAAAACGAATCAATTAATAAAAAAATAACCTTCTTCATATATACGGCTTGCTAGCGACATTTTTAAAGCTAAAAGTATTTTCGTTGAACGAAATTACAAAAAATCAACATGTATATAGCGATTTACTAAGCGTAGTTTAGATGTGGCACAAGGTTGAAAGTATGGTATATTCAGTGAGGGTCGATCTCACTAATCAAACGTAACTGATCAAGCGACACAAGCTTGATAAGTATTACATCACGTGTTGCCTTCTGTGTCGTCACTTGTCCTGAATCCTACTACATAAATGATATTAAGGAAAAGACGATTTCTTTCTCTGGCCCATTTTATTAGAGGAGAGGGCCAGACGTGGCAGCTTGGATCATAAGAGGAAGAGGGATGAAGGATTTCAAAGGAACGTATACTGATCGTTGGCCCAGCGTCCCTACGTTTCTCTCCAACTTCGGTACGAAAAGCGTATGGACTCTTCAAAATTTCCGAGGAAATCTGTTGAATTCGCGCCTTTTGGGGCTTATATCCAAAATTCAGACAAAGTCAATCTGTCACTGTCAGAATACTAAGCACCCGATGTATTTTGTCCAATCGCTGATCATACTGGCCGGGATCTTCAAATTCTGTAACTTTCTTTCTATGTGCACCCTCCTTTCAGGAAATAACAATTATTGAGAAAGCTGTCTAAGTGAAAAAATTTTTTACAAGGGAAATGTGAATGATTCAATTCTGTGGACATAGCAAAGCCATTCCTAGCAGAAAGTATTTGAAACGATGGAACTAAAAAATAGAGTTTATCTGAATATTTGCCATGGTCAATATAATAGTAGCGATAAGTTTAAGACGTTGGGTCTATGAAGAAGAGACTGCAAAATGTGGGAAAAATGTCTCATCTTACGAGACTGCGTAGACCAGGGCTCAGTAACCTTTTAGAGAAAGCGGGCAGACGCCGAAGCAGGGCCATATCAAATGAACTATAATAATCTATCTGGAACCACTCTGTTCAGAAGACAGCCGTGGTCTGGAAGTTTTTAAAAAAACAGCGAATATTATTTAAACAGGGTTCCTTGTTTCATTACGTGGATGACAGGATAATAATTAACAAAATCAAGAAAAAAAATGCAAATTCCTTGCTATGATTAATTTGGTGGAGTGGGTAAAATCATTCGCGGGCCGGATGTAGCACGGGGGCCGGGGGTTGCCGACCCCTAGCGTAAACTATTTTGAACTCTAACGAAACTGGAACTAGCGGATTGAACTGTTCTAATCTAGGTCTGGTACCATTACTTCATTTTTGGTCTAATCTGCCTCTTTTAAATATTAAAAAAAAATCAAGCTACTAACATAAACAATAGCTGGAAGAGAAACGCGAGAGAGATTTAAGAAAAATCCACAGGAACTGTGTGTACTTCAAGCCTTGCTGATGTGTTAAAGGATTTAAAGGCGAAATAAGCCATTCCCTACCAATGAGGCTGAAGAAATATCGAAAAGGTATAGTGAGGATTGAGGCAATGAAATCGGGTATGTCTGATCATGTACGAAGTGAAAAAATGTAGTCCTCTGCCCATTTAGAATTAATTAAACACTGGAGATTTAGACGTCTGAAAGAATCATCGCGTATACTAGTCTATGAGGATCTCTTTAGTAGTATATAAATAAATACAATATGGAATCCGCTAATAAAGAAAGAAAGACAAATGACAGCAACTTTTCAACAGCAGCAGCTGAAACACAAGGGAAAATTCCGGTGAATGCAGTCAAGCAGCAATAAACATCAGAGGGAAGGTTAGGTTTAAGACTCCAAGTTCTCCACGGAGAATTGTCCTACAAGACTATAGCCGAGTGGATTAAAACCGTTGGTTCGTGAGTTTAGTGACATAGTAACTGTGGATTCAATTCCTGGACCGGGCAGTGTGTACTTGGACTCTGTGAAAACACAGCGAACAATAACTGATCAGTACTAAAAATAAAAACGAAAATTGATATCCCCAGAAATGGTCAGTGGAACGGGAACAGCCTACCTCAGTAGATTAAATAAATGGGAATTCCCTGTAGGTTACCCGCATCGATATACATCTTACCGATATACACCGGAGGACAGAAACGTCGTGTGACAACAAGAAATATGGGGACATTAGTCAGAAATTCAATAATATAAATAACCTTTTAAAATATTTCTTCAATCCCTGTTAATTGTTTCATGATGACAAAAGTTCTCTTTGCTTCATACTATGTTAAAGCATCTGTTGTTTGGCGACTAAGGAAAGGCGACACCTGGTGTTCGAAACCTAGCAATATGTCACAATAACCGAGAGAAGTCTTTTTATAACAAAACAGTAAGTGGACGAGAGCGTTATAGTATTTGAAATGAAGGAAATAAATTCACCAAGTAAATATTTAAAAGTAAAGTGCTTTATTTTTTTAAATAAGAAAATGATTTATTTATTAGGTTGGTGCAAAAATAATCACGTAATAATGTCGTTTCTTGAAGTATTTTTTAACGTCAAAAAACGACATTATTATGTCATTATTTTTGCACCAACCTAATATATTCTGGTTGTTTATTAAAATCTATAAATTACGAAAGACGAATTAAGTCAGGAATTAAGAAGCTATTTAGTGCAAAGGTACTTGCGTGTCACTTATTACAATGTTAGCGAAATAATGAAAGTGTCGTTGATGTCCCCTTATTGGTTGTACATGGATACTATTTTTAAAAAACATATTTGCTGAAATATGTCTGTCTATATTTCTGAGATGAGGTATTATGTACAGTATTTACATTATGCGGACTATTGTCCTCATCTTTGTCGCCATATTTATTACAAAGTTTCGGCCGTTATACGCTCCAGCCTTCCTCAGGTGGTTGGAATTTCGAACTGAACCCTTTATTTCGATCGCTGGGGTAGACTGTTCTAGTTCCACGTGCCATGTTTGATGGATGTCAGTTATCAGTTATCTCCTGCTAATTTTCCCTCTGAAAGTTCTCCACTGCCTTAACCGGGTATTGAACTCACACTCTTTGGGTCTGTCACTGGATCTAACCAACGCCTTTATCAACTGTGCCATGTGTCCTTGACATGGCGACAAATATTGCTGAAATATGTTCATAATATGTTGAGGGAAAACATAGTTAAGTATAAAATGTGCATTCAACACGGTTTTTTCTTTAGTTGCGTCAAAATAAAATGGAAACTTGTCAAACTATAACTGAACCTTCTAATAAAAATGCTGTAGATATGTAACCTGTTTGGTAAAGAAGTGGATAATAGAATGATTACAGGTTTATACATTGATTAATAACTGTGGCTTTTGAAGTTGAAGTGGTTAAGGCGACGTCCATGACAGATTGACTTTTGAGGATGCAAGTTCCAGACTCAGTGGCGAATTTGATTTTATTCTCTGCCATCTAATGTTTTTTGATTCAGATCGTTTTCATAAAATTCATTAATAATAATAATAATAATAATAATAATAATAATAATAATAATCACGCCTTATAGAAATACAAAAAAATGTTTCCACGAGTAAAGCCCACACCTTACGAAGGACTTTATCTATGTAAAATATGTTTCTTAATTGCTCAGTGGAAAAATGTCACGATGCCATTTCTGACCTTAGGTCTCTGGATGGGACCCGGAAAGAAATGAGTACACACCAGAAATCAAAGGAAATAATAATAATAATAATAATAATAATAATAATAATAATAATAATAATAATAATAATAATAATAATAATTGTAATGCATGATTGTACCTACAGTTGTGGAACAAAGTCTGATGTGCTTCATTGAACACAATGAAGCACATCAGACTTTGTTCCAAAAAGTAGTAATTCTCGAAATCTCCGTGGAAATAGCATTGCAAGTCCTAGCTATAAAGTTCTGAACTGGTGGAACTAAAGAGTATATCTCAACTGTCCATTTGCCGTGGAAATAGCAACAGTATGGCGATATTGGTAAAACAGCCAGTCTAGGAGAATGATTTTCAAAAATTCCTAGTGGCTAATAATATGAACTGTTCTTAGTTGCTAATGTCACGAAGTTGTCTTTTTTTACTGACAAGGTAAATGTCACTAGATTTTTCTTAAACAGTTCACCCTAAGCAAGGCGATAATGCCACTAAGACGCAAGTGGCTTCTGGGAGTAGAAGAGAATGAGTAGGCTTTAGAAGAAACCGGAATCATAAACAGGAAACAAGGGATATAACTCTACCACTTTTTCAAAAGATGGCGGAGAGGTGTGAACTAAACGATAGGCGAATCTATTTATTTCTGTTGAAAGAAAAATAACTAGTATATACATTTTCAGAGTAGGCGGAGACATTAGGCGTATAGAATTCAAGTAGATTTTAGAAGGAACCATAATTCTTTAAGGAAATAGAGTGTTTTAAGAGACATTAAGATTCATTAAAATAGTTTAAAGAGTTATATAATTAACGAAATAAAACTGATTTAACTTACCGACAACTGTAACAGCGATCCAAGTCGTCCTTCAATGGTCCATTGGTAGATTATTCCATTGTTGATTGGATTGTTTTGGTTGAATATATTCATGGAATTTATCTCTCCAGCATCTTTTCGGATATAGAATCGGTTTCTTTCGGCTGTAACGAAGAAGGGGGATACGGTGGTTTATCTTCGAAAAATTCTTACATTTCCTTATATGGTAATATTTTCGTTATAAAGAAAAACATGCACTGGATAAGTGCTTATTTAAATTTACATTTCTGGAAATGATAAAAGTAAAACATTGCCTAAACCCACCAACGCCAAGGCATATAAAACACCCTGCCTAGAGAAGGGAGCTTTCTATTATACGACCTTGAGTAGACAGGTATTTTCTTATACACCAAATGAAAACTACTTATTTTTTTATATGTATGAGTGCGTGTGTATACGGGCTTGCGTATTTATTTCCTTCAACCGTTTTTTTGTATGCCATGTTCTTTAATGATGTAAACGATCATGGATCTCTATAACTTTTATTTGTTCTGTTGTTTTATTTAACACTTATCATTTTGTTGGCGGAGTACCTCTTCTGCTTTTCTCGGTTAATTCTTCTCACTTTCGTTAATCGCCTTCAGTAACTCAACTCTAAGTTTTATTCACCTCTGCTGTGATCAAGTATTGAACTCCCAACTGTTTGGGACAAGTAAACTGGATTACTTCTACAGACAAATTCATTCACTGGGGACATTAGTGAATGAATTTTTGGGACTTATAAACCTAATATCTCAGTAATAATTGTTTTTACTAGAGCTCATATTACTTTTTGCTTTATTACCGTTCCTTTGCCTTATTACAGTTTCTTTGCCCTATTACCGTTTCTTTGCCTTATTATCGTTTCTTTGCCCTATTACTGTTTCTTTGCCCTATTACTGTTTCTTTGCCTTATTACAGTTTCTTTGCCCTATTACCGTTTCTTTGCCTTATTATCGTTTCTTTGCCCTATTACGGTTTCTTTGCCTTATTACCGTTTCTTTGCTTTGCATATATTGTTTTTTTTTTAATATTATTTTGTTACCCAGTTCTTTTTCTCTTGTTATTGTTCAACCAACAGATATTACTGATACAAATAGGCCCTGCCCATCTTAATAATGGGTATTACACATGAAGCTGATTCGACTTACGGCAGTTACTTTCATCGAAGCCATTTAGACAGTCAGGGACGCCGTTACAGACATTTGTTTTGTTAAGACACGCAGAATGCTTCCCTGATATCTTGCAGTTGAATGTATCTGAAAAGGAATAGAGAAGATCAATGTTAGTGCTTGCTTAGTATGATACGAAACCTTACCTATGTGCTGCATTCCTTCAGGGCTATCATGGCCTTCCACAACTTCCTATCATTTGCAGCTTTACTTCCCCGTCCCTGTTCTGACATCCACTTACACAAGCTCGTTATATAGGTGACGTTGTTTCACCGTGTCCCACTTACCTTCAATGAGTCAAATCACCCACACATTTTTTCTCATTAGGTGCCTCAAAAATTTCAACGGTTTCTTTCTGGTTCTAAGAATGTGAACCTTTTGCATGTATTTTCCTCAAAACGTCCTCATTGCTCGCATACTATACCTATAACATTCTCAGCACTTGACTATAGAACTACATGTCTGTTCTTCAAGTCTTCCTATTGAAAACATTCTCCATCATTCATTACCATATTGAAGGATTGATATTACATATTAGTTTAGCACTGTTTTCTTTGTTTCTAACGAAATTCTCCAGTTTTTGAATAGATAGTTAAGGTTTATAGAAGGTCACTTTTACTGCTTTTAGAAGGCCTCATTCAGGAGGTCGTTTTAGAAGTTCTCTTTTTCAGAAAGTCTCTATTATTGATTTAGTTTTTAGAAGCTATATTTTACTGATTCTGTTTTCATTTTAGGTCTTCTTAGGTCTGTTTTACTGTTTTTAGAAGATCTCTTTTTAGAAGGCCGTTTCTTTAAACGATCTCTTTTACTGTTTTACATTTTAGAAGGTCTGTTTTACTGTTTTTATGAGGTCTCATTTGAGAAGGACGTTTAGAAGGTCACTTTTTGAAAGGACTCTTTTTACTGTTTTTAGAAGGCCTTTTTAGAAGGTTAATTTTTTAAAGGAATCTTTTACTATTTGACGTTTTAGAAGAAATCTTTTAGTGTTTTTTAGGTCTCATTTTAGAAGATCTAGTTTTTAGAAGTTCTCTTTTACTGTTATTGAACTTCTCTCTTAAGAAGTTCACTTTTTTCGAAGGTCTCTTTTCATAATGTCTTGTTAGAAGGTCTCTTTTACTGTTTAGAATGTCTTATTTTAATTGTTTTCTTTTAATAAGTATTCTTTTTAGAAGGTCTCTTATTGCTTTATGAGGTATCTTTTGTAGGTTTTTTTATTGTTTTACTTTTTAGAAGTTCTCCTTTACTGTTTTTAGACGGTTTCATTTTAGAAGGTTCTTATTTACTGTTTTGTGAGGTCACTTTTTAGAAGGTCTATTTTGGAGAAAGTCTCTTTTATTGTTTTACTGTTTTTAGAAGGTTTCATTTTAGATGTTCTTTTTTGAATGGCTCTTTTACTGATTAGAAGGTCTGTTTTTAGAATGTCTTTTTAGAAGCTTTATTTTACTGTCTTACTTTTTGCAAGGTTTCTTTTATTGTTTTTAAAAGGTCACTTTTGCTGTATTTTGAAGGTCATTGAAGGTTTTGTATACACACACACACACACACACACACACATATATATATATATATATATATATATATATATATATATATATATATATATGTTTTAGGTTGGTGCAAAATAATGTCGTTTTCTCTCATATGTTACTATGTGAGAAAACGACATTATTTTCGCACCAACCTAATATATATATATATATATATATATATATATATATATATATATGTTTACGATATTAACAGATATTTTACTGTTTGCTTATTCTGCCGTGTATATATATATATATATACATATATATATATATATATATATATATATATATATATATAGTTGCATATTTAGGCAGCAATCCTTCCTTTATGCATGTTTCATTAAAAACGACAGACAAGGTACTACGGTTAAGCTTTTTATTTAATTTTTCTTGTGTTCGAACAAGAGCTTTCTTTTCTGAACAAAGTCCGTGTAAAAACTGTCCAAATGTTTTATATTTCCGAGCGCTTTCGGATATACCTTTAGCCATTATCAAGCATGATTCGATTTTTCACCTTAATTGAGTGTGTACGTTATGTGTATGTCTTAGTGTGTGGTAGGGATGTTTTTAATTTCTGAATACGGTTAGCACATTGTGGCTTTGTTCGTAGTTAATATTGTTGAAAGTTGGCCTTTTCGTTTTTTTTATTAAAGCTCACATTATTTTTAATCTTTTTTTGCAGGTGGATGCAGGTAATATATTTGTGTTTTCTACTAGTATATTTCTAATGGAGTCTGATAAGTTTGTATTTGTGTTTAAATGGATTCTAATGGAGTTGTGATCAGTTAAGTGTAACGTAAGACGTCTGGATAAGCATATAGTTGAGTAACCGATGTAATTATTTATGACTCCGGATTTCGCTATCACAATTTCCCATTCTCTGTTAAAAAGCACTTTCCCGATATTTAATAATAAATACTCAGCCTAATTGTGTCTTTAGATAATCTAGTATTATTCAAATCTATCTATCTATCTATCTATCTATCTATCTATCTATCTATCTATCTCATTCTGTTCTTATCTATCTATCTATTTATCTCATTCTGTTCTTATCTATCTATCTATCTATCTATCTATCTATCTATCTATCTATCTATCTATCTATCTCATTCTGTTCTTATCTATCTATCTATTTATCTCATTCTGTTCTTATCTATCTATCTATCTATCTATCTATCTATCTCATTCTGTTCTTACTATCTATCTATCTATCTCATTTTGTACTTATCTATCTATCTGTCTATCTATCTATCTATCTCATTCTGTTCTTTATCTATCTATCTATCTATCTCATTCTGTTCTTATCTATCTATCTATCTATCTCATTCTGTTCTTATCTATCTATCTATCTATATATATATATATATATATATATATATATATATCAGGACACACTGAGTATGATAGCTTTGTGTGACAACATTTCTAGCAGAAGGAAACTCTGAATTGAAACAGGATTCTGTTTTTAGTCGTGGCCGCTTCTGAATCCAAATTCTCACTGAATCACTTACTATGGATTGTATGCATGGGAGTGTACATGAATTAATAAGTAATGGCCAACAACTTATACATACCAATATTGGTTCATTTTCTTATTATACGAATATAATAACAATTACTTTGTATTTCATTCGTAAATCTACGTCTTCAACATACTACATATTATGAACCATTTACAAAAGAAATTGCGAATTGAATGTTACCCGATCTTCATAGAAACTTATTAGCCAGTATTTTTATTTGATAGCAAAGTGCGACAAATAAGTGATTGGAATTTCTGCAACAAAGTTCAATTGATGAAAAATGAGTTCCAATATTTTTGTTTAATTTTTCAAATATATTTTTGTTGCGGTGAATTGTTCGATTTTGTAAAGAGTGCAAAAGATTTTTATTTAGTTCCATTAAAATTCTTCAAAAGTTCCATGGATGACATAGTGATGTCAATTTATACACCCGAAGCCGTACTGAAATAAATTTGTTACAGTGAAGGAAAGGACTAATATAAAAGCAAATGTGTAGACAGAACTCTTTATAAATTTTAATGGCGCCATCTATCTAGGAATAGGAAACTGATAAAAAAGTAATCATATTGTTCTTATAATAATCGTCCTACAGGAAAATGAGACGAATCAATGTTCGATCAAACACAGAGAATTTACATTTTTCGGACTATTTTATCTGTCTATATTTCTGAGATAAGGTATTATGTACACTATTTACATTATTCGGACTTGTCTTCATCGTTGTTGCCATATTTATTACAACGTTTCGTCCGTTGTACGCTTCAGTATTCTTCAGTATCTGTCTATATTTCTGAGATGAGGTATTATGTACACTATTTACATTATTCGGACTATTATCCTCATCTTTGTCGCCATATTTATTACAACGTTTCATCCGTTGTACTTATCTCAGTACTAGATTGTTGACAGGGTGTCATAATGTTTCATCTGAAGTAGATAGATAGAACCGTAAGTTCTATTGTAGCATGTCCTTTTCTCACACTTCTCTTTTGCGAGACTCTCTTGCGGTTTGTTACTTTTCAGTCAACTTTGATTTTCAAATTTTTAAATGCAATACCAATTGTTATCTTCGGTCTTCTTAATTCCTACTCTTTTGGTTTTTGCTCTCCTTAATAATGTTTTCTTTTAATATATTCTCTCACACTCAGTGATCCCTTGCATTTTGGTGGCTTTTTGCCCTTGGTTGAGGTGAACTAATAAAAATGTTATGTGGTATTAACAGTGACCCCACTTTACACTGAGGAGGCAATGTCTATTGAACTGGTCTGAAGAAGGAAAGACAACAGGAACCTGGAATTTCAATACATAAATAATCAAATATTGTAAAAAAGAACATCTTATATTAGTCAGAAAGAGCTATGTCTGCAGATATATTTATAAGTTCCTAATTGAACGAATTAGTTGGCTAAAAAAAAATGCGTTTACGTCCGACGCCATCTCCGGCAAAAAGGAGTGAATGTTTTTTGCAAAAGAATCATTAGTGTCATCTAAAAATATATACATCCGGCTAAAATAGTCTTGTAAATTTTTGCTATATTTTAGAATTTACTTAATCTAATACCATCAACATTAAATCTATGAATTAGTTACAGGATACTTTTCATTGTCTTTTATGAAATCTATATGTAATCATTTGTTTTTGTGTCTACTTCAATCAGCGCATGCGCAAAGAAACGATTATACAATGCATGAGAATTCCTGAGATTTACTTCATTCCGGCGAGATTTTCAAGATGAACTTAAAATGCTTCCTTACCTTGTAGACATGCTGTTCTCTGACACAAAAATGGCTTAATGTCTTCGCACGGAGAAAGTCTCCATTTCCAATCGTTATTCGTTGTTTGACTCATGTAAGTGCATCTACCGAAATTCAAAGACGGCTGGTTAATGTCCCATAATGCAACTGCGATGCTTTCTGGGCTCCGATCACTCCAATAACCGACATCTATGTTGGATTCATTGACGTGATCGGGGATATAATTATAACCTAGAAAAGAATTATGGAAAGTTAAACGAGTTAAAATTTGGCTTTAACAAAATTTTTAATCATTCAAAAAGAAAAAAAGGAAAGAAAAGAAGAAAGCAGATAAAGTCTAAATCGAAAATTCTTATATTCCAGAAATTATTGAGGTGTTTTACAAGAATTGCTTCAATTTTGTTAATCCATATTCTTATGAAGGCAGTTTTCATACAACGGGAAATAAACAAGTCACACGAATATATCTTAATCTTTATGAATTCTCTTACCAATTTGACTTGGACGTCATTTATTCCGATTTCCGACTCGCTATTTGATACATTCTTCTTTTATTTATACCTAGCGCTTGGATGTAGTCGTAGACACAAAGTGAGTGTGAATATTCAATAGAAATACTCGGGTCTATTTGAATGTGGGATACATGAAGAGTATAACATTTCTAATAAATAACCTTACATGCTTAAACTTTACAGATTAATAATTGGGTATATGTTGTAAAAGCTTTGTATTTTTCATATTTCCCCGCAAATTATATGCTAATTAAACGTCATTATAATTTTGTATTAAAAGGGAATATCGTATCTTAAGAATCGTTTTCAATAAAAGAAGGTTTTATTTTGCCTGGAAATAATGAAGAGAATACGTTCTCGTAAATTGTCTGCGATAATTTGAATCTGTCTGATTTGTTTCTTTTACCAAATCTTAATTTGGATAGATTTTTAAATTTTTTCATCATCGAAACTACAGAGTAATAAAAGATGTCAAAGTAAAAATATATCATTTATTCAAGGTTCTGTCTTGTATTTGGAACTGCGAGGAAGAGTCTGGGGAATTTATTGTTGATAAAAAGAACTTTGCGAAGATGGCGAAGAATGGTAAAAATCTAAGAGCTGATCTTAGTTCTTCTCTCATTAAGTCCCTACTCTCTGTCTAAATTTGATTTGAGAAAAAAGTTCACAATAACCCACCGTACCGTTTGCTTGTTGCCAAAGATTAACCGGTTACTGTACATTACTGATATTTAAGTAATAGTAATGGCCAAGTTGCGTAGGTTGGATCCAGTGGCTTGACCCAAAGTGTTCTGTGTTCAATACCTGGCTGCTGCAGTGCGGAACAATCTTGAGACACCCGGAAGAGATATGGCATATGGAACTAGAACAATCTAGCCCGATGGACGAAATAAAGTGTTCAATTCGAAATTCCAATTATCTGAAGAAAGCCAGAGCGTACAACGGCCAAAACGTCGTGGATATGGCAATAAAGATGAGGACAACAGTCCGAACAATGTAAAATTACTAGATATTACGAACACAAACCAGTTTTCGTACACTTTTGATATTTATACGGCTTTGTTTGTTATATGACCATAAGAGAACTACTAGAGTGTTACAGAAAACCAGCCAGTTGCCGTATGGTTTTGCTATTTACTTGACGAAAAATATAATAGTAGACTTGCCTATTACCGAACACAAACCAGTTGCTGCACACTTCTTATATTTATACAGCTTTGTTTGCTATATGACCATAAGAGAACTATTGGGAGTTAGAGAACACTACTAGCCAGTTACCGTACGGTTTTGCTGTTTACCTGACGAAAAATATAATAGTAGATTTGCGTTACCGAACACAAAACTATTCCTGTACACTTCCGATATTTATTCAGAGCAGGAACCAGTTACTTTATGATTCTAAGATTTTACTTATGTTCACTTCCTTTTCTCAATCATTGCTGAGATTCCTCGAATCACTTTACTAATATGGCATCTAAAAGAGGAAGTTTTCGATTTCAGACAAGTTATTCATGTTCATATACTGATTCGATGAGGGGAGCTAGATTAGCGCGGAACAAAACTAGGGTGATTTTTTTCTGAATTTACCTTTTACTTAAGCTGACTTTTCCCCGGGGGTAGTGGTGGTGGTGGGGGGGGGCGTGGCTTGTAAAACGCCTGAAACCAGTAGAAAGAAAAAAATATGTAAAATATTTGAGTTTTACCGATCCAGGCAATTGAAGAGACATTTTCAATTAGCTTTCCCAATTCAGCGTTGAGTTCATATCCGACCGGTTCAGCAAGAATTGCAGAATGGCTGGGGAACAAAAGAAAAAAAAAAAAGAAATGAATAAAAATAAAAGAATGAAAGATAAAAAAAAAAAAACCCCTTGGACTTTGACATAAATAAATGTATGGAGGCCTTTTCAGACACAACAATATTTGTTATTGTTTTTAAACAGAATTCAGGTATCGGGTTATTTCGAAGGTAAATTTATCATTATTTACACGGTTGACACGTGGAATATTGTCCTCACCTTTGTCGTTGGTATAATAACGTTTCGACTGCTGAGCACCCCGGTCTTTATTAAGTGTATATCGATTCATGTAACCACAGAGAATTGTCTCACAGTATACTAATCTAATGAATTAAAACGTTGGTTTTGGTAGCATAGTATTTATGGGTTCAATTCCTGCACTGGGCAGTGTGTACTTGGACTCAGGGCCAACAATAACTGAGCAGTTTTAAAAGTAAGAACTAGACGAGATATCCTGAGACATGGAAAGTGGTACTAGAACAGTAGATTAAATAAAGGTTCAATTTACAATTCCCTGTAGGTTACCCTGATGTTGAAACATTTGGTGATATAGTTTTTGTTTTTGATAAATCTATTCACCTGCTGGGATATTTAAACGCAATATGGGAAAAAGCCACGTTTAAAGAGTACGTATGACTAGGGACAAAAATGTCTCAACCTCACTCGACATTTCCCCCTTTGGAAATACCAGTGATTAACTCCAGCTCACTCCTGAGGGAGGTACTCCTTGGGAAGACAATCCTTTAATCAGAGCTCTTTTCTCTGATTTCTGATGGGTTTTTTGATGGGGTAGAACTTGGTTATATTAACGGGAATTTGGAAGATTCTGAAACACATTACATGAAATAAATTCTTTTGAAACCTGTAATTACGTAATATATAAGTAAAGATACTCCTGAGTGGATATTTCTCTTAACACTAAAATCTTAATCTCTTAAGTGATCAATTGCTATCTTTCCTCCTTATTCTCGTAATTTTCTGTAGCGGAGACTGACCTCGGCGACCCAAAAGGGCCAGAGTTGCGTGTATGTTTTGCAATGGTCTTTCGAGACTGCGAATTGGCGAGCTTCGGACTGAAGGTGAATCGGGCAACACTTCGTGTTGGCGGAAGTTGTGCTGTCGTTTTTAGCTATTTTTATTGACTGGTTCTGGGCGCTACTTGACTGAGCGATGGCTGCGTCAGGTGAAAAAAAAAGCACGGTATGCTCATTCAAAAGGAAGTCACGTTTCCGATGTGATGTGGCGTACTTGAGATTGAGGAACGGAGATAATTGTGAAATTGATTTGCTTATTGAACATATTAGACATGTATATATATATTTTTGTGTGTCTGCTTCAGACCAATTCTCACACAATATGTCAACATTGCTAAGCAGTTCAAACCGGTCTTTTGGGCGTATTTATCGAATGCCTTTGCATAATTTATGAAACACATGTACACGGCCTTCTGCAATTTGTATTGCTCTCTCTGATATCATTTTAAGCATAAATATTGCGTTCCGTGTTCCCGTGTCTTTAACTAACCCGCACCTTTCTTTCCCTTTTTTTAGGTCTGATTATACTGTGAGCGCTAATAATCAAGCTCTGGCTGATTAGTTTTGTTATATGGTTCATTAGGATGCTTGTCCAGTGGAGAGTCCACATTCGTTTTCACCTGGATTCTTATGCAGTGCAATGAAAACACATCTACTTAGGCCTTCCGGTATATTAACCCTGTCGTAGATTTCATTTATTATTTCTGTAACCATCTCCAAAACAAAATGATCTAAAGCTTCCAGCATCTCAATTAAAATTCCGTCTGACCCTGCCGCTTTTTTTTCTGTTATTTTAAAGATTTTACTCGATTCGATATTGTAGCGGAGACTTACCTCGGTGACCCAAAAGGGCCAGAGTCACGTGAATGTTTAGGAGTATGGAGACGGCAAATTAGCGAGATTCGGATTGAAGGTGAATCGGGTAGCACTTCATGTTGGCGAAAGTGGTGGTGTCACTTGTAGCCATTTTTATTATTAGTTCTGGGCACTCATTGGCTGAGCGATCGCTGGGCCAGGTGCATAAAAGTACGGTACACTCATTCAAGAGGAAGCTCGCTTTCTGAGGAGGGATTGTCGAGATTGAGGAACGGAGATAATTATTCTATTGATTTGCCTATTGGACCTATTGCATTTCTATAGAGTTCTTTTTATTTGTGTGTACTTTTGACCAATTCTCACACTTCTTCACGTCCTAAAACCTCTTTTATTCATATCACACCTCATTCATTATAAACATTCGAACAGTGTCCATCTTACGTAAGAGGCTCTCTATCTTTCTATTGTCCGTGCTTATTATAGACATTACACAAACGAACAGAAGGTAAAAGAAATATAGCCGTTACAAAGAGGCAGCGATTATGGGCATCTGACGTAGAGCTATGAGCATAGCCAGTGGGTTCGATACACACAAAGGACATTTACTCTGATACTAATCGATCATTCATACCGAGTTCGATCTTCACGAGTGCCTCTGGGTCCTGGCTTTGTGGCAAACAAACCTAAGGTTTGTAAATAAAAGAGATTTCACTTAAGTGTTGGAATGGCATAACAATGTTGGTAGTGGTTCCCAAACTGTGCGGCACGCCTCATGGGTCCAGCCGAAGAGGATATCAGGTGAGGCGGAATGAATGAAAGAAAATCAAAGATTTAGAAATAGTTTCAAAAATAAATATGATTTGAAAATTTAAAATATTACATGTGTAATAAAGATTATAAATAATTATTGAATCGGCTCCGCAATTTAGAGGAGAGGTTTATCAACGATAATGTTCTGACTTCGAATCCGCGGTTATCTCCCTTTATCTCTCTGGACCTTCTTCGTATTAGGACTGCTTGCGCTTTTTCATTGGGATTTCCCTTTGGTGAGGCGCAAGCAAATTTTCATTCTGATAATGCAGCCCAGAAAAAAAAAATAGTTTGGTAACCACTGAATGTTTGGTGTACTGATTTTGAAGTTCGTTCTGTGTCTCATTACAGTTCCAGTCTTGGGTATGTTTAGATGATTTTCAATTGTCAGTGTTGTTAAGAAACATTTACGTCCTGGGTATGACGATAAACTACACCCGCGTCCTGAGTATGGCGATAAACTACATCCAAGAGCAAGGCCTCAGATGGTGTTTTGGGGAAAATAATGTTGCCAGCTATCCGTTTTTGAAACAATAATGTTGCCAGCTATCCGTTTTTGGAACCATAATGTTGCCAGCTATGTGTTTTTGAAACAATAATGTTGCCAGCTATACTTTTTTTGAAACCATAATGTTGCCAGCTATACGTTTTTGAATGTCCTGGGTATGACGATAAACTACATCCGCGTCCTGGGTATGGCGATAAACTACATCCAACAGCAAGGCCTCAGATAATGTTTTCGGAAAAATAATGATGCCAGCTATACGTTTTTGAAACAAGAATGTTGCCAGCTATACGTTTTTGAAACAATAATGTTGCCAGCTATACTCTTTTGAAACAATAATGTTGCCAGCTATACGTTTTTTGGAAAAAAAAATTTATTCCAGCTGTACGTTTTTGAAACAATAATGTTGCCAGCTATCCGTTTTTGAAACCATAATGTTGCCAGCTATGCATTTTTGAAACCATAATGTTGCGAGCTAAGTGTTTTTGAAACCATAATGTTGCCAGCTAAGTGTTTTTGAAACCATAATGTTGCCAGCTATACGTTTTTTGTAAAAATAATGTTGCCAGCTGTACGTTTTTGAAACAATATTGCCAGCTACACGTTTTTTATTCCATACAAAATAGGCCTTTAAAATTCATATAAACTGGATTTGGCATTAAATAACCCACAGTAGTTGATATGCCATAAACCCAAATAAACAAACAAACAAGAAACATTTAAGAGAATAAGCCAGAAACTAACTAAATGCGTCTCAAATATATTTGCTGAAAGAAACATCAGTTTATAACTATTTAATTTTCTTTCCTTACGGGACAAACATAAAATAAACAATTATAAGAATCCTGTAAGGAAAAAGAAAAGGTATATCTCCATGCAAGATATAGTTTGCCTACTTCTCTTCTTTGTTTGCCTAGCGGCATATCAACAACCTTATGAGTCATTTAATGCCAAAATTTAATTATCTTGAAAGCACTAGTAGTTTCTTTTTATAAAAATGTAATGCTGGTAATTTTTTTACTATTAAAATGTATTGCTGTCATTTTTACTATAAAATATCGTGTTTTTAACCCATTTTGTGGGTTCATTATTCGTCCATAACTGGAACGTAGTAGGGTTCATTATTCGCCCAAAGCTGGGACCTAGTAAGGTTCATTATTCGACCATAGCTTGGACCTAGTAGGGGTCATTATTCGTCCATAGTTGGGACCTAGTAATGTTCATTATTAAACCATAGCTGGGACCTAGTAAGGTTCGTTACTCGACCATAGCTGGGACATAGTAGGGTTCATTATTCGCCCATAGTTGGGACCAAGTAAGGTTCATTATTTATCCATAGCTGGAACCTAGTAGGATTCATTATTCGTCCTCAACTGGGAGCTAGTTGGGGTCATTATTCATCCATAGCTGGGACCTAGTAAAGTTTATTATTCGACCATAGCTGGGACATAGTAGGGTTCATTTTTCGTCCATAGTTGGGACGTAGTAATGTTCATTATTCAACCATAGCTGGGACGTAGTAATGTTTATCATTCAACCATAGCTGGGATCTAGTAGGGTTCATTATTCGACCATATCTGGGATCTAATATGGTTCATTATTCGGCCATTGCTGGGACCTAGTAGGTTTCATTATTCGTCCATAGCTGGGACCAGTTGTTCCCAGGACCATACCAGGTCAGGATGTACCTGGGAACAACAGAACGTAAGAGGTGATTCCAAACTCTTCAAAATCTTCCGATCAGATGTTTTTCTTGGAAGCATTAATTTCTTTTTACAAAAAGTGTGTTGCTCATAATTTCATTTTACTATGAAAATATATTGCTGTTATATTTACTATACCCATCTATTTTTTATACTTTCATAGTGTTTTGGGGGGTTAGCTAGCTGGGACCCTAACAGGTGATGCCATCTCGGGTCATCGTGGATATAGGGAGAGCAACAATTTAGAGATGATTCTACGCTCATCAAAACCACCCGATAAGAGGCTTTTTTGCCGGATGTAGTTTAATGTCATACCCACGACGCACAATATATGGTAAATAAAGTATTTATAGGGTAGAAATTTATCTCTTAATTTGTTGCTAGAAGATTACACACACAGACACACACACATTGTGTCATTCGCAACTCCTCAGTGCGACTAGACATCCAAATGCCCCAAGCTAAGATCGAAACCCAACTGATTTGCTGTCAGTCAGAGCTTCTACCACTCGGCAGAGTTACAAAACTAAATCTAGCGTATTGCTTTTACGAATGTAAACAAATGCCAATCAGCCAAAGTGCTTCAATTCATTTTACTGAAGAGCTTTGCATCAATGCAGGTGGCTGTTGTTTATAGAATTACCCTATCACACAAAAGTGCTCAATTAAAATATATTTTCAAGAAAAGTGAACACATAAATCAATAATCAGAGGCGACAGACTGTTTCATGCTAGACGCAAACATCAAACCTGATGATTGCGTTCAACATGAAACAGTCTGTCGCTTCTAAGTGTTGACTTCAATTTTCACTTTTATATTTAAATACGCTCTATCCCTGATAATGAGCACTTTATTCCATAAATATAGCGCACCTTAAAACTACATTTCTCTCTCTCTCTCTCTCTCTCTATATATATATATATATATATATATATATATATATGTAATTATATATATATATATATATATATATATATATATATATATATATATATGTGCATCTTCTGGTCATCTGAAGATCGCGAAAGCGTGAAACATAAGTAGCATTTCGAGCCGTGCCTCGTTGAGTATCTACACTGTGAAACCTTTTTGCTGTCTCTTTATCCTAGGTGTTGAGGAATGTTAGTTACTGCTTAGATAGTTGTTTGCTCTTTGGTCTTTTTCTTCCTTAGTGCGATTTTTTTCTTCTGTTATTTTTTTGTTGTTGTTTTTGTTTTTGCTTTATTTCTATCCCCGCCTACTTTTCTCAGGACTTTTGGCAGGTAGCCTGTGGACAGACAAACATATTGGATTTTTGTAGATAGATTTTGTTAACGTCCAATCACTGTTCTTTAAGGACTTTTAAATTAGTTTTTATGTTTCGAACCATTTCCTTGTTTCTGGTACACATATTCATGTAAATTGAGCAATATCTTAATTTTGGCTTTCACTATGAATTAATTAATTAAAGGCTGATTACAAACAATTTTCGAATAAAATAAATAGAACAGAGTGCAATCAAAGTTACGTGAAAGCTGAGTTTTGAGTATTCTATAATTTTTCATTCCAGGTTAAGTCCAAAACGAGAACTATATTGTTACTTTATAGTGTCTCTTTCGGAAAGAAACTTTTTAATTGCCAGTATCAATATTCTTGTACTATTAAAAAATAAAAACGTATGAATTATTTCTGGGGTTGACTGCGGGTAAAAGAGAGAAAACACGGATTAGGAGCGACTGATGTTTTGGGAAATATTAATTTTTCTTATCGTTTTTATTTGAACGTCTCGTCACGCCTTATTGAACGATGTACCTTACTGAAATTTTTATTGAACGTTTCGCCTTATTCAACTTTTATTGAACGTTTCACCTTATTGAAGTTTTTATTGAAAGTTTCGCCTTATTGAAATTTTTATTGAACGTTTCGCCTTATTGAAGTTTTTATTGAACGTTTCACCTTATTGAAGTTTTTATTGAAGGATTCCACCTTATTGAAGGTTTTATTGAAAGTTTCACCTTATAGAATTAAAACTCACCTCATACAAGTGCCATTAGCTTCTTTCCACGGTAGACGCAAGTCGAAATATTTGTAACATCGTTTGGAAGGGGTGATCAGCGTCCAGCCTGCGAAGACAAAGACAGAATTTTTAAAAAAAGTCAACACTGCAAAGTAAAAACCTTGTTTACTTAATACTACCCAAATCCTAGATGACCAGAGCTTAGCAGCTGATCTCTCCTCAGATCTAGCTTGAGCAGCTCAGTAGGGGAAAAACTGGCGGATCATATTCAATAGCTGGCATGGACGGTTGTGATTTTATACTGTACGGGGGAGTCTCTCTCTCTCTCTCTCTCTCTCTCTCTATATATATATATATATATATATATATATATATATATATATATATATATATATCTTCGTGTATGTGTGCTAAGTGTTATCGGCTTTACCTTCCTATCTGATTATGAAAACTTTTTGTGCGTTTTTTATGCTTAAATTCCGCAAAGTGACCCGTATATATAAAACATGTATAAGATAAAGAACCATATTTACAACGTTTCGGCCGTTGTACGCTCCGGCCTTCTTCAGATGGTTGGAATGTCGAACTGAACCCTGTACTACGGCCGAAACGTTGCAATAAATATGGCGACAAAAATGAGGACAATAGTCCGAATAATGTAAATAGTGTACATAATACCTCATCTCAGAAATATAGACAGATTCTTCTTTGGATCTTATGGAGCTCAAGGTAAATCAAGGAGACAGTAGATAGCAATTGATATTGCATTTAAATTTTTGAAGATTAAAGTTGGCTGAAAAGCATGAAAACGGAAGGGAGTTCCACAAGCGGGAAGTGCGAAAAAAGAAACTGTAAGTATAGAATTTACAGCTATATGTAACCAGTTTAACAGTAAATTGATGAGATCTTGATGCCAATCTAGTACTACGCTTAAATTCAAAAAGTCGAGGTACCTTAGCGAAGAGCTCATCCGAATAATTACAATGAAAAGACAAACATTATTTATTTGTCTGTAAAACAAATATGATATTCTCCCTTGATGTTTCAAGCTTTTGACACAGCACTTTTTAGGATCGGTAATGTTACTGTTCAGTTTTTAGTGACAATGGTGGTCTTGGATACATGAAGTCTGTAAGCACTATATAGCTAACAATTGTTCTTCTTAGACTTAACATTATATTCACGTAAACCTATTATCCCACTTATTTATGTGTACATATAATTATGTCTTAAATATTGATATCTTATTTGGTAATTTCCTTTAAGGCTGAAGAAATACTCCTTGCGAAGCAGTGTTAACGTCAGGGATAAGATTATTTTTATACTCACCATCTTCACATTCGAGAGAAATGTTCGTACCCTGAAACGAAAAAGAAAAGCATTTGATAAGGAATTCCCTAATTGTTAATAATAATAATAAGAAGAAGATTGGTTCTGAAACACTAGATGACCAAAAAACTGCACTCTTCAAAAAAGGACGCTATAGACATGCATCTAAAAAAAAAAAAAAAAAAAAAAAAAGTCTTGCTATCACACCGCGTTGAAACATTCGTTCCTGTACGATCACCAAAGTTAAGCAACATCAAACCTGGTTAACATTTCGATGGATGTCTACTTGGGAATACCAGGTGCTTTAAGCATAGTTGTGCGGGTGGTATAATGGAAATAAATGGAAATCAGAAAGCCGAGTTCAAATTCCGTTTGGGTTCGTTACGCACAAATACCTCTTCTCCCTACTGCTATGGGTCAATTACTAAGACTTGTATCACTAAATCATTATCATCTAAAAAAAAAAAAAAAAAAAATCTTACAATCTAAAAATATTTTCTGGCTTTAAATAACCTGCAAAGTGTTTTATAAGCCGTAGAAAACAAATCAATCAATCAATACAAGCCATTAGGGTGAAATAAGCATAAGCAATTGTCCAAAGTAAATTTCCTGAAAAACAGAAATTTTAAATCAGTTACATATCACCCAAATAGTTCAAATATATACATCAAAATCTTGTCCGGGTATGCGGGATTCCGGATAATGAGGCTTTCCGGAATATGTGGGATTCTATTGTATTTTAATTCTTTTTGGACGTTCATTGTTTTTCCATAGCTGGGACCAAAACAGGTATTATCACGCCGGGTCAGAGTGATCCTGGGAACAACAGCAATTAAATAGTGTTTTCACATTCCTCAAAAGCTTCAATCTACCAATCAGAGGGCTTGCTGTCGGATGTCAGGGCATGTCAGAGTTCAGAATCACTTATGATGTTTTGTCGGGTGAGACGTAAAGGCCACCCTTCAATCTCCTGGTTCTTTCTTTCTTTCTTTCTTTCTTTCTTTTCTATCTTTCTTTCTTTTGCTACTTTCTTTCTTTTGCTACTTTCTTTCTTTTGCTTCTTTCTTTCTTTCTTTCTTTCTTTCTTTCTTTCTTTTGCTCCTTTCTTTTGTTTCTTTCTTTTGCTTCCTCTTTCTTTCTTTTGCTTATTTCTTTCTTTCTTTCTTTCTTTCTTTCTTTCTTTCTTTTGCTTCTTTCTTTCTTTTGCTTCTTCTTTCTTTTGCTTCTATTTTTCTTTCTTTCTCTTATTTCTTTCTTTCTTTCGCTTCTATCTTTCTTTCTTTTGCTACTTTCTTTCTTTTGCTTCTTTCTTTCTTTTGCTTTTATTTTTCTTTCTTTCTCTTACTTCTTTCTTTCTTTCGCTTCTATCTTTCTTTCTTTTGCTACTTTCTTTCTTTTTGCTTCTTTTTCTTTCTTTCTTTCTTTCTTTCTTTCTTTCTTTCTTTTGTTTCTTTCTTTTGCTTCTTTCTTTCTAACTCGATAATGTTTCATTTATCGTTGTCAACTTACTTGGTAATGTTTTACTCTTTTTCCTTTAATTATTTATTTACGCCATTTCTTTTGCTTCATCTCGTTTTGTTCATATTTCCATCAGCCATTACCGAGACTGTCGTCGCCTTGAATAAGGCGCCAAAACCTACCACCTATTCTTATTGTAGGAACAGACAAATAATTTGTGTCCTTAACAATAACAACGTCTAATTAAATATTCATATGGATAGCATCGAACCCAGTCAAGACTAATGATTTCTGATTAAAATAACTCAGCACGACCCTTGCGAAAAGAATAAAAAAATCATTAAATAGTTTGTCATCATTTTATCAATAAATATGACATCAATAAAATTCTCGGGTTGAGTTATTGCGTAGTGGTTACAATCACGGAAAGTTAGATTGGAATCTGGAGTTCGATGTTTTTTCACAGGGAGGTTAACATTAAATAATAATAGTCAATAGGTTTATATTCGTTTCTTTAAATCTTGGGATATTTCATAGGTGATTTTTTTTTTGAAGGATAAATTCTTTATATTCTGTTTGATAAAGTCCTTTTTCTGATATAAAAGTTGATTAACTATTTAACAAATTTTGAAGTAGTTGATAATTTAAAAATTTTTTTTTCCTGTGACCCGTATGGTACCATGTGTACTGCAGCCACAGTAGAAGTGGTGTTTCTGGGGCAAGACCTACTCAAGGCCGGTTTGGAGTTTTTCCTTCTCCTCGACTACCGAAAGTTTTAGAACCCATAGAAGAGGATTCATACCTTTCTCGAGGGTATTAGTACGTAAGGGATTGTAATGGATCCGACCCAGCTCTCCGATTCATCAATCCGATCCACTTTCTATTACTCCAACGTGCCTCCCAAAGTTGATAATATTGTTTTAATATTGAGATTAGCTACATTTATTTCAAATATACTTGTTATGTGGAGAGTAGGCAATATGTATCAATCAATCAATACAAGCCATTAGGGTGAAATAAGCAATTATCCAAAGTAAATTTCCTGAAAAATCTATCTATCTATTTATAACTGTAATATCTTCTCACTATCTATCTATCTATCTATATATGAAATGGACAAAGTCCGGCAATTATTTTAAGACATTTTTTTGTTTATGCATTCTTTTTATAGATACAAATACTTAAGTAAATAAAGTAATTTATAATAAACAGTATGACGTCAGGCTATATGACGGTTGCGTATAGGATACAGGTTCGATTCCTGTTGGAGGACGAATATTTTCTATGAAAATTCCTCGGACATTCAGGCCGGTAAATGTTATTAATGCTTTTTATTATAAACAGAGCATTTACCTAAATATTTTTATCTATAAAAAGAATGTATAAAAATAAAAATGTCTTAATATATATATATATATATATATATATATATATATATATAAAACAGGATTAATTATTGGTGACACAGATATGCAGATGGCATTGTATTGATAGGAAACCATAGAAACTCTTATAGAAGGGAGTAAAGGAAAGCAAGAAGAATGGACTAAACACCAACTGTAAGAAGACATAATATATAATTGTTAGCAAAAAGGAGAGCCCAACATGCGACTTACAAATAAGCGATGCGTAAGTCAAGCAAATAAAAGATTAAATATTGTAGTGTTTTAATGGAGGAGAGAAATTATGATACGGAAACCCGATGGCGCATTGGGACCGCAAATGATGCCTTAAAGTATTATGAAACAGATCTTATTAGAAACAAAAAAAAGAGTGCTCAACTGTGATGTAATATCAGTCCTCATCTACGAATGAATTCTGGACCATCTCCTCACATATGAAGAAGACAATTGAGGAAACAGAAAATAGGATCTACAGAAAGATGTTGAGGATACCATGGGCATAACATGTAAGCAACGACCAAGTTTTATGTAAATTGGGAAAACAGAACACTTATACTTAATATTCGAAAGAAACAGTTGAAACTTCTAGGGCAAATAATGAGAAGAGGGTGCTTAGAAATTTGGAGACACACGGGACATATTCAAGGGAAGTGGGACAAAGGAAAACAGTATATAACTTACGTGGGCTTATGTAAATTGTTAGAAGAAGAAGAAGGAGGAAGAAGGAGAAGGAGGAGGAGGAGAAAGAGAAGAAGAAGGAGGAGGAGGAAGAGAAGAAGAAGGATAATAATAATAATAATAATAACAATAATAATAATAATAACAAGAAGAAGAAGAAGAAGAAGAAGACGAAAGAGGGAGGAGCAGGAGAGAAGAAGTAGAAGAAGAAGAAGAGGAAGAGGAGGAGCTGGAGTAAGAAGAAGGAGGAGGGGGAGGAAGAGAAGAAAAGGAGAAGAAGTAGAAGTAAGAGGAGGAGAAGAAGAAGGAGGAGAATAATAATAATAAGAAGAAGAAGAAGTAGAAGAAGAAGTGTTATTTTTCATACATTCTTTTAGTTTTGTTTAGTTTTTTCTACCCTTATGTTTTTGCTCTGGATATGAAATAACTAGAATTTTTTTTCTTTGTAGCTCTTAATAAATTCTATTTTTTTTTGTTAACTCTCCTAAACTATATTACCCCCATCCATTTACCCAAACTTGTTACATAGGTTAAGAATTGTTTTCCTTGACTTCAATCTGTCCTGTGAGTATCGAATTTTCTAAGACATCTTTCCTCATTATATGCAAACATCGATGTATGCAGACACATAAACATATATATGTCGGGACTCATACATATATAAACATATATATGTTTATATATGTATGAGTCCCGACGGACGACTAAGTATGTATATGTGTCTGCATACATCGATGTTTGCGTTAGTACGATGAAAAAACGACGAAATTTCCCCCACCACTTCCACAATAACACCAATACACGCAATCTACATAAACCCAATTTTAAAAAAAAATTAATCAGTTTGTCTGACGATCGCTAAAGCGTGAAACCTAAGGTCACAAACTCAATTCTATCCAACCAAATATGTTAGCTCTATCTCTGATATTGAGCGCTTTCTAATAAGTACTGCGCATATAATATATAAATAATTATACATATATATATATTTATTTATATTTATATACACACACTTTTCATATATATATATATATATATATATATGTGTGTGTGTGTGTGTGTGTGTGTGTTTGTGTGTAAGTTTGGAAAATACATGCAAGTATGTAGATAATGTTCATGTTTTGGCATGCAAAAATTACTGATCTATCCTTCTTCAATGCGTAGGTCGTAAATGTAGACATTTTACTTTTCACCTTGATGTAAAAAATGACTGTCTTTTAAATAACCAAACAACCTCGAAAGTTTAAGTTCATTGAGTTTAAGGGAAGTGAGAGGTCGGCAGTTTTGTTTACTGAACTCCATTGACTATAAATTCTGTTTGTAGGATTTTTTTTACGCGACATGAGCCGACAATGTGGTATATGAAACTAACTTATCCTTCAAGCCAACCACAGTTTGTTTTAAAAAACAACTGATGGATATGGACAGCTTAGACAGCTTAATACGAAGACTCAGATAGATAGATAGATAGATAGATAGATAGATAAAAAGAAACTTAGATTAATAAAGACTTAGATGAAAAGAAACTTAGATAGTTCAGAGTTAGATAGATAGATATGAATAGACAGGTATAGATAAATATATTCCAAATCAAATTACTGTTTTTAAACAACAAATTATCAATAGTTAACATATGAGGCCGGTAAATGAAGTTATTACTGTTTATTATAAACAAAACTTTTACTTAAATATTTGTATCGATAAAAATACATGTAAACCGAATACATACATACATTATTTAAGGTTTGGAAAATCACTATTCTCCCCTCAGCAACGGGTTAATTAGTAGGACTTATATTAGTAAAATCCTTATTTCCAAAAAATTATTAGAATCTACAACAATATTTTCAGGTAACCTGCAAAAGGTTGATAAACCGTAAAAATATAAATAAATCTCTCAATCAAAATCTAGTCTTTCGATTATTTTCTTTTTAATCTTTTACTTTTTATCGTTACAAAGTGTGAAATTCGAAAAACAAAAGACATATCAAACATGTACAGAAAAATACAACGCATCTAGAGGAAGGGCGTTGATTATTTATGCTGAACCTCTTTGACCGATTCCCTGCACAGTGCCGCTTGATCGATGTTAAACATGGTACGTAGAACTAGAACAGTCTACCCCAGTGAGCGAAATAAAGGGTTCAGTACAACATTCCAACCACCTGAAGAAGGCCGGAGCGTACAACGGCCGAAACGTTGTAATAGATATGGCGACAAAGATGAGGCAATAGTCCGAATAACGTAAATAGTGTCCTTTTCAACGTTGCAAAGACGTAATTTTATTGAGTTTTATGTGACGTTGTGGCGACGATCCAGTAATGTTGCAATCAACTATTTTCCTGATCCCCAAACTAACCACCCATTCACATCTTTCTCAAAAATTTATGTTAACATTCCGAAGTGCTGTAGATAGAAAATTCAGCACCGGAGGTTATAACATTAGAATATTTCTACTTCACTTAAAACTATCTACGACAGTATCACGTTGAAACAACAGTTCTCGTCCGAAGGAAATGGACACAAAACTTATTTTGCTAAATCCAGAAACACATCGTTTTTTTTTATTTATTTATTTATCGGGAAGCACATAGATGTTTTTTTTCATCCCTTCAGTCCTGTTGTAACATGATTTTCAGAAAATAAATATTCATCTCAACCAATGGAATGTATGAACACTTAAGAAGTAATAGAAACATTTGCTGGGCTAGGACACAGTAGTAATACGCCCAGATCGATTTCATCCACGCTTATTAGCCATTGCTTTACGGTAGGTACAGTATTCCAGGAATCCAGTTAATATTAAACTTGTTGTAGTAGTGACGATTACTTCGCTGCGTGTAAAGTATTCTTTTGTGTCATGTCCATTCAAGGCGTAGACAATCATGGCTCTCAACAATTTCCTTTGTAGCTCTAAATAAATTTTATCTTTTTGTGTGTCTCCTAAAACTGATCTGTTATCTGTTAACTCAAACTCGCTAGGTAGGTCATGCGCTGTTTTCTGTCCTTCTTGCTTTCAAACTGTCCCGTGAACATCAAATTTTCCAAGCCGTCTTTCCTCATTATGTGCCCTAGAAATTTCAAGTGTCTCTTCCTGATGTTGAATATGTGTCCTTTTTGTTTCCATTTTCTCTAAAACTTCGTCGTTGCTCATATGTTCTGCGCAAGGTATTCTCAGTAACCCTCTGTAGAACCACATTTCTGTTGTTTCAAGCCTCTTCTTTATCAAGGACATTTTTCAGTATTCACTGCCATATAGGAGGGTTGATATTACGTAGCAGTTCCGTACTCTTTTTTCTTTTATCTTTTTTTGTTTCTAACGTAATTTTTCTGTTTCTTAATACTCTGCTTAGCTTTGTGAATGTATCTTTCGATGTTCCAATACACCTTTGGATTTCACTGTTACACATTCCGTCCTCTGTTAAAACGCTTTCCAGATATTTAAATTGTTTGCTTTTGGTATCTCCAAATTGTAATTTGCTATTTCTTATCCATAAAAGCCGTAAATTCCATCTTCTTTCTTCTAGCTTTATAATAATCAATTATCATTTAAAAAGACATTTGTGTGAATCGGTTTAAAATGAAGAACCTCAGAAGAACAATGTTTACTGATTTTTTTTAAGCACTTCACCCCAAGCAAGGCGAGAGTGTCACTACCACGCAAAGAGTTACAGAGAGCAAGGGTAAAGAGAGTTTTTGAAGAAAGGATAATGAGAAGGATGAGAACATGATCAAGGCATCAGAAGCTGTCGATTGACATTTCATTTGAATATTTTAGTTATCAGGAAAGCAAGTGAGAGAAAGGGAGTTCTACTGTCTTGAAGTGCGAGTTAAGAAGCTCTTGGAGCTGAGGAGACGGCTACATTTAACTGTTTCGACTGTTTCAATGGGACTGAGATGCCAACCTAGTAGCGCGCTTAAATTCATGCAGTTTGGGAACCAGCGAATTGTAGCTCGTCGGAGCAGTTACCATGAAAATATTTGTAGAAAAGACAGAGGGAAACCACAGCACATCTGTGAGAAAGTGACTGTAGTGACTCTCACATTGTATATCTGTCTCTGGATTATTTCAAAGCAAGAGTTTTCAGCTCGAGTTGACCTCAAACCACCGTGTCAGAGTTGTCTTTATTTAGGAATCGTGACACAGTGCCGAACTGGCGAATGGGACGTTACGGCGGAGCACATTTGGCATCGATGATTCGGCGTCGATGATTCGGCGTGGCCTATTCGACATAAGAATCTTTCGGCAGAGGGACAATTAGGCGTCAGATTACTACTTCATCATATAGTCATTCATATAGTCAAATTTTCTCTCTCTCTCTTTCTCTCTCTCTCTCTCTCTCTCTGACTGAAGTAAATGACAGTTATTTTGCTGTAAAGATCTCTACTGCCAAAATGGCAAAAGCACGCCTGTGTAAATGTTGGCTTCCCATACAGAGGAAATGCTGGTCGAATCTCTACTGAAAACTACGTTTTCTTTAATAGAACATTCAATCATTTAGACCGGTAGACGTTAATTTCTTTTTATACAAGCAGGCAACCTTGCAGGATCGTCTTTTTATACAAACTGGCAACCTTGCAAGAATGACTTTTTAGACAACCTGGCAACCTTACAGGAACAACTCCACAACATCACATATGACTCAATAAAATAACGTCTTTGCAACGATGAAAAGACGACAGCTTTTCGGATTTTGCAAAATAAGTGTTGTTTTCATTTTCTCCAGACGAGAACCAGAGATTCACTGATATGGCCGTCGGCCTTTTTCAAGGGGAAAAAGACTATCCTGATGTCATAATTGGCCAGCGTGGAATTTTCCAGCTACAGCACTTCGGAATAACGTTTTGACAATTTGTATATTTGTTTCACGGCACATCAACTCATTATGGGTCATTTAATGCTGAAAAATATAATTTGGGCGCAAAATTTAAACTAATAAAAATATATTTTCTTCTTCTTTCACAATTGTGTACATGGTAGATGATACTTAGCTTTTGCGTATATACATATTTGTGGGGATATGATTACTAGAGGAGGTGATAAGTGTGTTTTATATTGCTTTGTTGAAGTTATGTTTTGCAACACAGTTTCATTTCTTTTAATTGTCGGATATTACATAGATTAATAACGTGAAAGAGTTCATGTTTGTTGTTTGATTTTCTTTAGTGGCATATCAATCTCTATGGGTTATTTGATGCCGAAATCTAAATATTTTGAACACAATTTGATGGATTCAACTAAATATATTGTATATTGTATGCTTCCAACTACATATAAAATGGATTGTTGCTTTTTTTATAAAATTGTATTTTTATTCTTTCATAGTGTCTTGTTTTGTTTTCCCTATTTGCCCATGGCTGGGACCCTAACAGGTGATGCCACTCAGATTCAGGGTGGGCCTGGGAACAACAGCAATTAAGGGATGGTTCAAAACATCACAAAAAACTCTAATCTCCCAATCAGAGGTCTTGCTGCTAGATGTAGTCCATGGTCATAACTAGGACTAACGTTATGACAATGTTGGGGATTCCGTATTAGATTCGATATTGCCAATATACATACAAGAATATATAATAACGTTTAGAATCCTATTAGGTGTACACCGGCCAAACATCGATCAAGCGGCAATGTGCGGGGAATCTGTCAAAGAGGTTCAGCATAAAATAACCAACGCCCTTCGTCTAGACGCATTATATGTTTCTGTACATATTATTTACATTGTTCGGACTATCGTCCTCATCTTTGTTGCCATATTTATCACAACGTTTCACCGGATCTAACTAACGTCTTTATACATTGTGCCATGTGTCCTTGAGGACATCAGGTGAAATATGGTTGCTGATGACATTAGGTTTATAAAACCCAGAAATTCATACATTGATGTCCTCAAGGACACATGGCACAGTTGATAAAGGCTTTAGTTAGATCCATTGAGAGGGACCCAAAGAGTGTGAGTTCAATACCGGGTTAACAGGAGATAACTGATAACTGACATTCATTAAACATGGCACGTGAAACTAGGACAGTCTACCCCAGTGAGCGAAATAAGGGGTTCAGTTCGACATTCCAACCACCTGAAGAAGGCCGGAGCGTTAAGAAGGCCGAAACGTTGTAATAAATATGACGACAAAGATGAGGACAATTGTCCGAATAATATAAATAGTGTAAATCATTTAGTATTTCGTTTCTGATATCAATACACTTTTATTATTTCGAACTATTATTCACCCCCCCCCCACATACACACACATATATATATATATAATTAATTTTTTTTTTTATAGAGCATATAAGTGAATTACAATTAATGAGATCCAAACGTATGAGGTAATTCGTTTGGATCTCATTAATATTAATCCATATATATATATATATATATATATATATATATATATATATATATATATATACACAGTGTGTCCATAAAGTTCGTGTGTACTTTAAAAAATTGTAACTTTATTTGTATTTCTGATAGAAATAATTTGTAAAAGTGATTAGAAATAAGTAAATCTATATTTATTAAGATTTTATTGAAATTTTGATTAAGTTTCCACATGTCCTCCATCATTAGCAAGCCAAAGGGTAATACGATTTTGCAGTTCACGGAAAATATTTGCCAACTAATTTACAGTAATGCCTGACATCACATCACGAGGTACATTAAACTTTATAATATTTTATACAGATTATATATATATACTGGGTGTCCATAAGGTTCGTGTGCACTTTAAAAAATTTATAACTTTATTTGTATTTGCGATATATATATATATATATATATATATATATATATATATATATATATATGTATGTATAGGGAGAGGGATAGATAGATACTTTAAACTTTAAAATATAGGGGTGTACATTTATCTTTATAAAGTTTACTGCCCCCCTCCCCGATCAGATTAAAATGACCCACTTTATTAATGTTGCAATTTTTTTATATTTAGATGTTTTTTTCTGACTCACTTTCATTAACCTCCAATCTTTTATTGCATGTTGAGAAACTTTTCAACTTCCTATTATAAGTCTATCTTGTCTTACGTACCTGATAGACAAGTAACACTGATTATGAGATAAGCGGATATTATTTCCTTTATATCGGATGGGCATATAAATTGCTGCGTTTCAGTGAAAGTTGAGAAGCGATCAATATATATATATATATATATATATATATATATATATATATATATATATATATATATATATATATATATACACAATTATCGATCAATCGACCAGGTGTCATAAACGCAGGAGTTTTCCTGCATCGACTGCTTGCGTGTGCTATGTTTGTACTTGCTACCCAATGCGATCAACCGACACGGCGTGTACCGGCACGTGAGTCTATGAAAGACAAAAGAGAATTACAGGTGTGAAAACAAATCATATCGACATATCTACGAACTTGCGGTATCATAGCGACAGAATTTTGACATCCCGTTAAACCTCCCTCTCATTCTCCCAATCGAACCATTTAGTGTGTGCATTAACAATCGTCCCCGGACCAGGTATTGACTTTGATGGCAACTATTGCGTTGGTGCAAAAATAATGTCGTTTTCTCACATATGTTACTGTGTGAGAAAACGACATTATTTTTGCACCATACTAATATAAGGTTGTTCGGAAAATAATGTCCGATTTTAGAATCAAATTTTATTCCTGACGTATTTAAACCATGTTTAAATCAGTCAAAATGGGTACCCTTGAGTATTTATGTCTTTATGATAATACTCTAAAAATCCAAGAAATGTTTAAATACAGTTTTTGCATCTTCCTTGCTACGGAATGTCTTTTAGCTTAAAAATGTCAAAATGTTTGAAAAAGTACTAGTCAGTGGGTGAAAGATCAGGGCAATATGGCGGATGTGTATCGTATTCAAATTAGGTGAGCTTGCACAGTGTTACCTTGGTGACCATGTGGCCGAAGATCAGGGCAATATGGCGGATGTGTATCGTATTCAAATTAGGTGAGCTTGTACAGTGTTACCTTGGTGACCATGTGGCCGAAGATCAGGGCAATATGGCGGATGTGTATCGTATTCAAAGTAGGTGAGCTTGTACAGTGTTACCTTGGTGACCATGTGGCCGAAGATCAGGGCAATATGGCGGATGTGTATCGTATTCAAAGTAGGTGAGCTTGTACAGTGTTACCTTGGTGACCATGTGGCCGAAGATCAGGGCAATATGGCGGATGTGTATCGTATTCAAATTAGGTGAGCTTGTACAGTGTTACCTTGGTGACCATGTGGCCGAAGATCAGGGCAATATGGCGGATGTGTATCGTATTCAAATTAGGTGAGCTTGTACAGTGTTACCTTGGTGACCATGTGGCCGAAGATCAGGGCAATATGGCGGATGTGTATCGTATTCAAAGTAGGTGAGCTTGCACAGTGTTACCTTGGTGACCATGTGGCCGAAGATCAGGGCAATATGGCGGATGTGTATCGTATTCAAATTAGGTGAGCTTGTACAGTGTTACCTTGGTGACCATGTGGCCGAAGATCAGGGCAATATGGCGGATGTGTATCGTATTCAAAGTAGGTGAGCTTGCACAGTGTTACCTTGGTGACCATGTGGCCGAAGATCAGGGCAATATGGCGGATGTGTATCGTATTCAAATTAGGTGAGCTTGTACAGTGTTACCTTGGTGACCATGTGGCCGAAGATCAGGGCAATATGGCGGATGTGTATCGTATTCAAAGTAGGTGAGCTTGCACAGTGTTACCTTGGTGACCATGTGGCCGAAGATCAGGGCAATATGGCGGATGTGTATCGTATTCAAAGTAGGTGAGCTTGCACAGTGTTACCTTGGTGACCATGTGGCCGAAGATCAGGGCAATATGGCGGATGTGTATCGTATTCAAAGTAGGTGAGCTTGCACAGTGTTACCTTGGTGATCATGTGGCCGAAGATCAGGGCAATATGGCGGATGTGTATCGTATTCAAAGTAGGTGAGCTTGCACAGTGTTACCTTGGTGACCATGTGGCCGAAGATCAGGGCAATATGGCGGATGTGTATCGTATTCAAAGTAGGTGAGCTTGTACAGTGTTACCTTGGTGACCATGTGGCCGAAGATCAGGGCAATATGGCGGATGTGTATCGTATTCAAAGTAGGTGAGCTTGCACAGTGTTACCTTGGTGACCATGTGGCCGAAGATCAGGGCAATATGGCGGATGTGTATCGTATTCAAAGTAGGTGAGCTTGCATAGTGTTACCTTGGTGACCATGTGGCCGAAGATCAGGGCAATATGGCGGATGTGTATCGTATTCAAAGTAGGTGAGCTTGCACAGTGTTACCTTGATGACCATGTGGCCGAAGATTGTAACAGAATTGAACGTAAATGATTAACCACTGCCGATCACATTTTGCTTAACTGAATGAAAGCATTTCATCCAATCCGCATGCAGAAAATTTTGACAGTTATTTTCTGGTTAGATTCCAAAAAGCAGAAATGAATAAGGCCCATGACAGACCACCAGAAAGTTATCATAAACTCCTGTTGATATAATTCCGGTTTTGGCCAAGCGTCATGAATAAACCATTAAGGCGATCGTTTACGACTGTCACAAAGAATTTGTTTCTCATTACAAGTCACTATTCGTTTTAAGAAATGGATTATACAACATGAAACACACGTGAAAACATTGAGCTTATTAATTTTCAATATCTGTCTATATCTCCGAGATGTCGTATTATGATTATTTATATTATTGACATTATTCGGTTTATTATCTTATCTTCATCTTATTCTCAACGTTTCAGACGTTGTATGCCCCAACCTTCTTCGGGTGATTAGAATTTCGAACAGAACCTTTTATTTCGTCCACCGGGGTAGAATGCTCTAGTTCCACGTGCCATGCCTATTCCAGATGTCCCGGTTATTTTCGTATGGATCTAACCAACGTCCTTATTCACTGAGCCATGAATCCTCGAGGGCACATGACTGAGTGTATAAAGACGGTTAGATCGAGGGACTATACCCAAAAAGTTAGTTCAATACCAGGCTACCAACTGTGGCGAATAAAAAATCTTGGAGAGTTGATTTAAAGGGAAATAACTATGACATCCATAAGAGGCATGGTACGTGGAACTAGAACAAAATCCAATCACCTCACGAAGACCGAAGCGTACAACGCCCGAAACGTTGTGAATATGGCAATTAAGTTGAGGATAACAATCCGAATAATGTAAATAATCATTAACTTCAAGTTGAATCCATTTATCGAGTTTCTTCACTTTTTCAATTCTCTTGAAATTGTCCGATATTGTTGAAATGCTGACACTGGTTATCTGAGACATTTCTCTGACACTTTGACGTGTGTTTGGGTGGAGTAGCCTTTTCAAATGCAGATAGACGTCCTCTATCACCTTGAACTTCCAGTCTGGTATCACTTCTGAGGAAATTAAGAAACGTGCGCTGTACTGTCCGACCAAAATCGGATTCTTCATTCCTTGATCTGTTAATGTTGGCAGCAATCTAAGAAGCATTATGTCCAATCTTGTACCGATGGAAAAATAAATAAATAGATAAATACAAAAGAATCTCTTCTATTTTGATGCCCAGCATGGGATGGGGAATCCTGAAAAAAATTGATATAAAATTAACAATTTCTCGTATACCCTACTGAGTTCAAAATCATTCTCGTATCCCTTCGAGATTATAAAATCTTTCTCGTATCCTTTCGAGATTACAAAATCTTTCTCGTATCCCTACGAGATTTCAAAATCTTTCTCGTATCAGCTCTTGATTTCAGAATCCCTTTCGTCTTCCTCTCGAGATTTTAAAATCTTTCTCGTATTCCCTCGAGATTTCAAAATCTTTCTCGTATCCCTTCGAGATTTCAAAACCTTTCTCGTATCCCATCTTTATTTAAAAAAACTTTCTCCTTCGAGAAAAGCTCTATCCTAGCCGCTCTTGATTTCAAAATTTTTCTCGTATCACCTCTTGATTTCAGAACCCCTTTAGTCTCCCTTTCGAGATTTCAAAATCTTTCTCATATCCCTTCGAGATTATAAAATCTTTCTCGTATCCTTTCGAGATTACAAAATCTTTCTCGTATCCCTACGAGATTTCAAAATCTTTCTCGTATCACCTCTTGATTTCAGAATCCCTTTCGTCCCCCTTTCGACATTTCAAAATCTTTCTTGCGGTACTTTTAGATTTCAAAATCTTTTACGTACCAATTAAAATGTAAAATTATAAAATTAGATGTTAAAATTAATTGTCTTTATGAAGATATTACTAATAAAACCATGCCATGTATGATAACTGTTGCTTTTACTAAACTTTGAAATGTCAGATCGAGTGCAATAGTAATATTATGTTGGACAGACAGACGGTTTCTGAATTATGCTTTCATAAGCTGAAAAGTCAAATATCTTGCTCCGTTTATATTTGTATGTCCTGTAACCTATTAGGGCCGTAGGGACACCAGTGTCCTGTATCTATCGCAGTTGTGATGTGTTTAGCGCAAGATAGTCTGACGAATCCTATTCTTCGAGTTTCCTAGACTTACTGCCCCCTCAACACAAGATGGTCCAAACTACCCTGCTTTTTAATCAATTGCTCATTTCCCAATAATTTCATCATAAGCAAGACTATAAAACGACATAGACGAAAGGAATAATTGAGAGTAAAAGAATATGTAAAAAAGAAAACATTATTAAGGAAAGAGAAGGGATACGAAAAATTGAAATCTCGAAATGGTCGGAGAGAGATATTGAAATCTCGAACGGATGCTTGAAAGAACGAGGATTAAGGAAACAGAAGATAACAATTGACATTGTAATTAAATTTTTGTGGATCAAAGATAATGGGAAAGTAAGAAGCCGGAAAAGTGTTCCACAAACAAGTAGTGCGAGAGAAGAAACTGTTAGCATAGAACATACGGTTACATCTAGCCATTTCATCTGTAAAATAATGAGTTGTCAATCAGAACTGCGCTTATATTCATAAAGCTTTATTTTTTTATTCAGTCGAGTAAGTCGAGACAGTCACGAGTCTGTCACGCCATTCATCACGGTCCTGCATCAAGGTCGGAAGGTCATTAAGTTGATATTCTGTGTTAATGCATAACTAGTCAATGTAAGGAGCTGATGGGCAGCAAATCACTTGCGTTTTATTATTTTGCCCAGCCGTGTCCTGAAAAGCGCATTCTGCTTTCGCGGAAGATTGTAGAAATATCAACGATGGGTCCATAGAGCAGTGATTTAGTGGGATGGTGTCTCCAAGAGATGTTAAATATATATCTAAGCATCCGAGTGTAGGTTCCATCAATTGTATACTCTAGAGTTTAAGATTGTAGAAATATCAGGGATGGGTCCACAGAGCAGTGATTTATTTGGATGTTGTCTCCAAGAGATGATAAGTATAGATCTAAGCATTCGAGTGTAGGTTCCATCAATTGTATACTCTAGGGTTTAAGATTGTAGAAATATCAACGATGGGTCCATAGAGCAGTGATTTAGTTGGATGTTGTCTCCAAGAGATGTTAATTATAGATCTAAGCATCGGAGTATAGTTTGAATCAAGCTTAGACTCTAGGGTTTTAGTTAATGTCCGGGAAGTGGCACCATATATTAACACCACCTCTACAGTGGCTCGAAAGTATCTCCGCTTGAGGTTCTCGGGTAGATCAGATTTCCGGATGACATCCATTTTATAAAAAGATAATTTTTTTTGCAATGGCATAAGCGTGATTACAATGAAATGAATTGCTCGGAAATTGAACCCGGCACGCTGATTTTACTTTTTGCATCGATTGCCATTAAAGTATTCGCATCTGTAGACTTCGTAAAGATAAGCGGTTGCTAACGGAAGATCTATATCATGGCTTTTGTTTCTTGATAAATTTAGAACTATTTATTTGATGCCTAATTTTTTTCCTGGTAATTTAACTTCGAAATACATTCATTATTCAGTTTTTATTTTGAACACTAAAGAAATAATGCAATAAAATGATCCAGATTTTTTTAGACACCTTATTGTCCATCCCACTGCAAAATTGACTTATTAGCAAGTTGGTTCATAAGTGCACCCCAGGTTAATAATCGCAATATTAATAACCCACAGCAAGTAAACCGATCATATCCTTGGGCTCTGCGTGAAATGAACGCTGCCGCGGGCTGACGATTCTAAACGTATTTTAAATGTCATTACTTTTCATTCGATACTCTGTGTGTGTGTGTGTTTGTTTCATCTGTGTTGTGTGCGTGTGTGTGACTGTGTATACAGGGGGCGCGATGGATAAATCGTCGTCTAAATTACGCAAAAATGAAAATACCAGACATCTCAATTTAACCGATGTATTTACAAAAATCGCAGAAAAATATCTTGAAATACTAAAGAGTAAATTTATTCAATAAAATCACCATTGGCTTCAACAACGGCTTCTCGATGACTTCAGATCTCCTGCAACTCTTCTGGACGGTCTCCTTGTTTAAGTTGGAGAATGATGTCATAATTGTTGCCTTCAGTTCATCTTTGGCGTTACAAGGAGTTTTGTTGGTCTTTTGCTCAACTGCGCCCGAAACATAATAATCTAGGATGTTGCAGTCTGTGGAGTTAGGTGGCCAGATGTAAAGGGGGATGTGGTTGCAGAAAGTCTGATAGCCAGAAAAGAGTTATTCAGCTTGTGTTGCATGGTGCAGAGTCCAGTTACCAGACATGGTGTCTTCCAGCAGCCACTCTCTTGACTCAGAGCAGTACTATCTCCTCAAGGCACTTGATGTAGGACTCCGTGTATGTCTTCACCAACAAATTTGAGACCCATCTCTTTCTGAATTGTCTGCACTGTCCTTAGATTGATACCCAAACACATTGAAATTTTCATATTGGAGCTACAATCGCAAATGCCAAGGAGTATAGCATGCTGTTTCCAAATTTCTTGCAGAGTGAATTGCGTCATGATGCTCTTTTTTCTCACAGACTGTACCCAACTGACCCTACTCTACTGTGCAGTCGACAAAATCAAAAACAAAGAGCATGCACGAAATTAAATATATAAAATGGCGACAATTTTCTCATCGCACTCTGTATATGTGTATACCTTTTATGTGTGATGCAACTGCGAATCAATGTCCAGTTTTATTGTCTATTGCACTGTGACAAGAAAAATAAATAAATAGATATTCATTAGCTTCCAGGTACAAAGACACGTGAGTGGGAGACACTCACATACACACATACGAACGCACAGACAAACACATGAAAATCAGTCACACTACATAGGTAATAGTCAATATCTACATAAGAGTATGTGTGTGTACAGACCATTTGAAAATTGTTAAATTTATTGTGGAAGAATGATTCATAGTAGAGAATTTGGTAGATATAGACAGTGAGGCGACAGTAATAAACACTGCATGGTGACAGTCAGTTTCAAGCGATCTCGTGCAACCTTCAGACCCTCTCATGAAAATGACAGCCTGAATGTTGTATTGACTTTGTGTCTCTCTTTCTCTCTATTTGTCTCTCCCTCTCTCTTTTTTCTCTGTGTATATATATGCATATTGATTGTTAATTTTTATGTTCATTGACACTCAAGATATACAGGGTGGCCTGAAAAGTCTTGTCACGCCATATATATATATAGTATAATTTTCTATTTCAGATAGCTACGACGAAAATGATGGTGTTCATACTGACCTTCACGATCTATCTATCTATCTATCTATCTATCTATCTATCTATCTATCTATCTATCTATGTTCTTTTATCATCTATCTATCTATCTATCTATCTCAATCTGCTAATCATGGCTTGTTTAACCAAAATAATACACCATAAATATGGCCTAGGATGTATCATTTACTAAAAATATTACTAATTATTATTTTTTCTTGATCTGTGTCTTATACACCCGTGCGTCTTATATGCCGTCAAATACTGTATTTCTAAAGAATTAATGGGTTTTTTTATTTTTAATCTGACATAGTGGATACCCGTATTTGAGTAGAATGCCCTGTTTTTTGTTTTTTTTGTAAACAGCGATTAGTTTGTCTACCGGCGTGCGCGCTCGAAATAACTTAATAATGATAATGTACCCTCCGGATATGAAACTGAGCAGCGATAGATTTTCGAGAAAAATCTGATCGTGATGTACCTTAAGGCAAAATAATAGCCACGAGGCTCTTATAGCCAATTGGTCTAAAGCACTGCGGATCAGACGGTATCTTCATTCATGGAAGTTGGGCGCTGGTTCGAATCCTACAAGAAGGTGTATTTCTTGAATATATATATATTAAAAAGTAATGTTTGAAATAATAATAATAATAATATGTGTGGTAACCGTTCGTATCGAGTGACCATTCATCTGGGTCTCAAAACTTATACTTTAGCGACTGATGGTAGTATCTGTTATGGCTGTACTGGCTCAAACGGGAGTGTCAGTCTTAATTGCAACGAATGCATATGAAGACCCTCTTGCCCAGATGTCGCCGTGTTGTTTTCTTTCCTTCGAGCCTACGTTTCTTCTCTTCTTGCAGCAGCCATCGTTATAAATCGCGTCTCCAGCATGAGCAATCGTTAGTGACATCTTCCAACCTCTCGATGCCCATGTCCATCGCCCTCATATCTCTTTTTCAGACGTCCTTGAAGCGAAGATGAGGTCATTCACGTGCCCTCTTGCCGGTGGCTAGTTCCCCCATACAGAAGGACCATCGAAATCTTCCCATCAGTAGACTGTTGCCTCCTGTGTTTTGCAGTCGCAGTAAGACAACGCTAGAGTATCCTTCCCAGGGCGCAGCCTTGTGCAGCATTTTATGAGAGATCGGCGGTTGCCCATGCAGCTCGTTCCCCTTCTCCACACCACCGATGTTGTCCAAGGGAAATCTTGGCACCGAGGCTGTCACAGAAGCTGCCAGAAAGAAGATGAACATAACATTGGACCCTCTTAAGGACTACCGCTCTGGATTTGTTCTTAGGGTTTACTCATGAAGCCGTTCCCATGATTAGTTATGGCATCAAGGCAGCGGAGGTTTAAAATCTGAGTTTTCCTTCTCTTAGATAGACTACTCTCCCAGGCTGACGAGTTCGGTATTCAGGACGTTTCGGCCGTCGTACGACCTTCCTCCTTCAGGTCAGCTATGTTGGAATTTCGAACCAAACCCTTTATAAAAACTAAAATAATTACGCATAATACGTCTAAATTATTTAACCAAACATGTTTGAATATATATATATATATATATATATATATATATATATATATATATATATGTATATTAGTAAATATTGAAGTTAACACTCTGAGGCGACAGATGATTGCGTTTAGCATGAAACAGTCTGTCGCCTCTGAGTGCTGACTTCACTGTTCACTTTTATATTTACATGCGCTCTATCTCCGATATTGAGCACTTTATCCCATAAATATAGCATACTTCAAAACTGTATTCCTTCACATATATATATATATATATATATATATATATATATATATATATTATAAATTAATTGACTTAAAATATGTTTTTTTCGCTACACAGTTCTAACCATGTTTCAAAAATGGAAGCTAAAAGCCCCGAATTTCATTTTGTAATTAAATTAAAGACATTAGTTCCATTTCATACTCAAGCGAATTTTGGAGTAACTTTAAAAATTACTTTTTAATTACTTAATTTTAAAAATGGGGGGTGCCTACGTCAGGATACTTTTTTTTTTTTTTTTTTAACTACGATTTGAAATATTTTTAATTTTAATTTTTAATATACTATATTTCTTTCAATAACATTTAAATGTAATTGGAATCCCTTACAGTTTGTATAATTATTATCACATCAAGTATATTACGATTTTTAAAAATTTTATATTTTAATATTATTTAAGTAAAATTTCCATATACGAAGGGAAAAAATGCCGTAAGAATTTCAGCCGTTAACAATAAAATTTATAAAAAAAAAAATCCAGACGACACGCTTTTAAAGGATTTTAGATTTCATTGAAAAATACATCCCTACCCACTACCAAAACGTAACAATAACTGATACATTAAAATATAGACATATTGAACACCCAGACACCTCTAGTCTAGCTTAATAGATTTATCTGTAACCTTGGAAACATGAATTTTATTTTAGCTGTGTATTTAAAACCCAGTAATTTTTAAAGTTACTCCAAAATTCGCTTGAGGATCAAATGGAACTAATGTCTTTAATTTAATTACAAAATTAAATTCGGGGCTTTTAGCTTCCATTTTTGAAACATGATTAGAACTGTGTAGAGAAAAAAACATATTTTAAGTCAATTAATTTACAATATTAATGCTCTGTAGATTTACATTGAGCACTATTTTGTAAAAATAAAAATATCTATAAAAACACCGGATTATATATCTTACTGTTCTTCCTATTTATATATATATATATATATATATATATATATATATATATATATATATATATATATATATATATATAGTCTTAAGATGTGCTATATATATATATATATATATAAATATAGTCTTAAGATGTGCTATATATATATATATATATATATATATATAGTCTTAAGATGTGCTATATATATATATATATATATATATATATATATATATATATATATATTATGCACTGTTACATTAGAACATGTAAATATTTACATATTCTAATGTAACAGTGCATAATAAGTAAATATTTATTGGTCTATTGAGCCCTGTTTTAAATTAATCTTTGAACACTGAACTTTTACTCTTCGTTCTTTTACACACACACACACACACACACACATATATATATATATATATATATATATATATATATATATATATATATATATATATATATATGTATATGGGATTAATATAAAAATTGGCACTTAACTGATGTTATAATCAGCACCTCTACGCCAGATTTACGTAGACGAAACTTTCTGTAATATTAGGTCTAGTCGTCAGGAAATTTCAGAAAATTCTATTCATTTTCACGTTTTCAGTTTTATATTAAGTTGAAATAGGTGTTAGGCTGAGTTTTAGTTTGACGTCACACACGCACACACACGCGCGCACACGCGCACACACACGTATATATATATATATATATATATTACTTCAAACGCTAGTTGAGTAAACGTGTCGTTTTTAAACAGTTTATTTCGTCTATCGACCTGTGCACTCGAGGCAACACACTAAAGGAAACATTCTCTCCGGCAGGATTCAAGCCTACGTCCCGTTTGCATGTCAAACTACGGTCTGATCAGGCGTGCTCTGAATACTGGACTACGGAGAGCTTCACAATCAAGCAAGGTTCTACAGCGCGTTCACGCGTTCACATTTATTCGAAAGCCCTATCTGCGTAGTTTCGTATCCGAAAAGTAAACAAAACAATTTATTTATTAAAGACATTTTTATCCTTTTCTTTTCCGACATTAAAGACGAAGATATATGCGCACACATAGATGCACTGAAATATATAAATGTTTATGCATATAAATAAATTAATCATAGCTTCAGTCATTCGTTTGTCCTGTAAAATTTGCAATGCAACATCTGTTGAGACAGATGTTTCATTTGGTATGTTACAATCCTGCTTTTGTGGTTAAATGCAATGAAGTTATTACAGATTAAAACAAAAGTGTGAAGAAAAGATCACGCTTGCAAAGTGCCAGTTGACATTATAAAATATCAAAGCCTTTAAAGTTACTAGGAAGTAAATTTGGGTGATGGCGTTACCTTTCGAATTCGGAAAGCAGTTTTTGTTTATTTACCGTGTTTAATATATTTTTTCCCGAAGAGAGGCAATAAAGACAGTAAGATGCATGCGGCTACTGAGTGCGAAAGAATATGAGAAAAAGGAAACATTATTAGGGAGGAAGAAAAAAAAGAACAGGAATTAAGAAGACAGGCGGTAACTATTGACATTACATTTTATTTTTTTAAAGATCAAAGTTGACTGGAAAATAAGTTCCACAAGTGAGAAGTGCGAGAGAAGAAACTGGTAGCATCGCACTTACGAATACATCTAGCTATGTTAACAGTAATATTACGCTAATCTAGTACTGTGAATAAATTCGTGAAGTAGCGTTACCAAAAAAGGAAAGTTCCTTATAGCAATTACTATGAAAATATTTACAGAAAAGACGCTGTGAGGTTAGGTTAGTTAGCCGAGATATTACGCAGAGACCAATAACATTGCAGATTCTTTGTATTTTATCATAAGATAAAATCTTACAAATAATATTCAGCATATACACGATAACTGCCGACTCGTTGAACGAGTATGACCATCGCTGACAAGACTCATTAATGATTTTAGTTATCGAAAGAAGAAAAATGTCACCTGAAGTCAGCAAATGACTTGCAAAGCTAATTGCAGATGTAGCGAACTAAGTTGTTCTATATAGGACCTGGTCTGTCTTGTAAATGCTCTTCAGCTTGCTCGCGGGTTCTCATGTGACGAGTGAAAAGAGAGCAGATTCTGTCGATTTTATGGTACGTCCTGCTTGTTACGTTATTTTCACCGCAGTATTTATCATAATTAATCAAAGCTTTACCAATATGGCTCTTCTTGTGGCTAATGAAGCCATCTATATCGAGGACATACACTGCTGCATTCATCACCCGTAAACATATACATAGATATCTGCATACATACATTTAATGCACACACACACATTTATATAAAATTAAAAAAAAAATGTAGCAGTACCAAATATGCTATATAACAGTTTCGATTCTTGTCGGACGACGCATATTTTCTATGAAAATTTCTCGGGCATTCAAGCTGGTTAATGTTATTAATACTGTTTATTATAAACAGAGCATTTACTTAAATATTTGTATCTATAAAAAGAATGTATAAACATATGATTGTCTTAAAATATATATATAACAACTTTAATGTTATTCTTAGTTGATATTTCGGATTTGCGCTGGCGTTCTGTTTATTTATTAAACAGTATATTTATTTACTTTCGTCTATCATCCTGAATATCCGAGAAATCTTATTCGAGAAAGATGTGCGCTCCCCGGCAGGATTCGAACTTGCATTCTCCTTGGGGAAACAGTCATTTGATCTGACGTGATTTTACCTTTTTTGTTACGAATTGACTGATGGAAAAACAAGGCTCGAATTGTACTTTTAAACACCAATATACTATACCACGAAAATAATAAACAAAAACTTTAAATTCTCGAAGCTCTCTATGTCAAACCAGCCAACCAACCAATGCTCAACAAAATTTATTACGAATGTAACGGCAACATATTGATGTGCATATAACAAACATTTAATGACATTTTATATATCTATGATCTTCCGATCAGTTCCCTTGAAACGCTTGTTTTGCAAAAAATTCCATAGCTACAACGGTTAAATTAAAATTTAAAAATAACTATAACACCGCGTTCTTCCCAAATCACCATCACAAATAGCTGCAGATTTTTTTGTATTTATTAAAGATGATTTTGGAAATGATCGAAAGTACTTGGGTTAGAAAAAACTACGGTGCTTACCTTGATGAATGTCATCTTAACATCAATAAACTGATTAGCGAATTAAAAAGGATCAGTGTAAAAATAAATAGAAAAAATATGTCTATATTATTCAGTAAACATATTTGAATGAAAATATGCTGCCTACACACACACACAGAGACGCACGCAGAAACACACTTACACACACACACACACACACACACACACACACATATATATATATATATATCAGACTAGTACCCAGATTACTGAATCAATCTGTTCATCGGTTTCCTGGTTTTCCGCTATCTGATGATGATCAGTTACTACACGGTGTTTTGCAAATTACTGTTGGAACGGTTCTGCAATCTTTACGATGGCTGAGAAATTCGAACAAAATGTTCTCATTAAATTTTGCTTGAATCCCTGCAAATCTACTACTGAGACCAACGAAATTCTTGGTGAAGTCCAACAGAAGTTTTTTTGAGTAGTATGCACGCTTCCAATTTTGTTGAGTCTCGTTTCAAGTATAGGATTGTTCACGAGTAAAGCGCGCTGTAAAATGTGTGAAAAAAATAATGCGTGAAGTCATTCATAACGAGCAGCGCTAAAACAATGTATCAACTCTTCCAGATGATATGTTTTTTGAATGAAGTATTAGGTTGGTGCAAAAATAATGTCGTTTTCTCACATATGTTACTATGTGAGAAAACATTATTTTTGCACCAACCTAATAATACGTTTTTTAGACCAAATCCGGAAACTTTAAAATATCACGTCATTTATATAAAAGACAAAAGCTCGCTAATGACTTTTAACTTTAACAGTAAGTTGTATTAGCTTTCTTCATATGACAATTCTAACACAATAGAGCAGATGTTGTTTGTTAAATTCAAACTGACCTGACTACTAGCAACAAAAACATCTGCTTACAACAGCTTCTTTCGACCGACGATTTTCACTATGCAGTGGCTGGTTAAATATAGACGGATTTGTATCTGATAACGTTATAGGGGAGTATATCTGTGCAAATATCTTACCCTTCTCCAAGACCAGGCTTGGCCCTGTTTATTGGTAGGGAAATTTTCCACTTGCAACAGTAGATAGTCTTTGAACGAAGCAAAATGTAAGGATTTCGAATGTTCGATTTTACGCATATAGGTCTACCTGTTTTGAAATGCCAATATATATGATACTTAACTGCGTCATAATTGCGATAAACAGATATCTTTTGAAATTCAGTTGACGTAACAATCAGTCCATACTCAGCAACTGAAGATTGCATTTTGCCTTAAACTCCAAGTCGTACGAACGGCGAGGAATAATACTTACATTTATTAATATATATTTACTAGCTCTGTTGTAATACATCGAGCACTGTTTTATTAACACCAGCATTTTATTTACAATCCATATATATATATATATATATATATTATTTAAAAAAATATGATTCCTTCGCTACATAAGAGTTCTCGTGTTTCAAAAACAAGAGCCAAAAACCTCAATATAATTATTGAAATTAAATTGAATTAAAGTATCAAGCTCTGTTTCATCCTCAAGCGGAAATTTAGGAAATTTAGAAATTTATACATAATTTAAAATATAAATTTTTATATAAATTAATTTAGGAAAATTTAGAAATTTAGAATCTTTTATATATAATGCTCTACTGTGTATCGAGCACTGTTTTAAAAAAATAAATGCTAAAAACTCTGGATTATAAATCTGGCTGTTCTTTCTTTTTATATATATATATATATATATATATATATATATATATATATATATATAATGGACTCTCCCGTCGGTTTCGACGTATGAGGATCTGCCAGCTTATTGATTCAGTTATAAAGGTTTATGCGGTAATCTTAAGTGGCATTTAAGACCCGCTAGTGATTTGCAAAGGAGACGACATATGGAGCAAGTGTGAGAATTGTGAGATAAGATCATTGTTAGATTGGTTGACCTATTAGATCTTGCTCTCGCTTCTTGAAGATGATTCAGACAAGCAGATTGAAAATTGCTGAGTCCACTAAAACACGTTGATCTCCATTCTATCTGTTCCAAAGCCTAGTGCTCAAGGGTGTTACGTGGTATATTAAATGCTGACAAGTTGCTTTTCAGTTTGTCTTTGTATCTTGTCTTTGTATATATATATATATATATATATATATATATATATATATATATAATCCCCTATTAAATAACCGATATTATTAATATGCCTGTTAAACGGTACAAAAAACTTACAAACCATCAACAGTCCCAAGCAGATATTTACTAGACATAGTTTAGCCTAGCACAGTTACTTTCTGGGCGTGGTTGATAACTGCTCTCCCCCACGTACTGTCTTTGTTACTCAAAGTGACTTACAAAAATCGAGATGATCGAAGTCTTGCAGCGGACTTTTTCTTTTCTTTTGTTAATCAATTCACCCCAAGTAAGGACATAAAGAGAATGAAAAGTCTTTAGACGGAATAGGAAACTCAATCCGAAACAGGAAACAAGGGATAAGCCACAACTTCTATTCAAAAGATCAAGTAAGTTTGTGAATCGGACGATGAGATAACCTGTCTATTCCTATTGAGGTAATAAATAAATAAATAAATAACAATTTTGTTCATTTCTGCGTATGACCATAATTCTCTTTGGAGAAAATGCCTTACAATAAGGAGAAGAAAAGAATTAAAATGTGATAATGATTACTATGTGATGTATAGTTGGTTTGATTATTGTCTAGCAATACGAGATTTGTCGTTGAGATTATGGAGAACGAATTTAGGCTGCTGATGACGATCACAAAAGAAGAATTGGCAAAATTGTTGAAAAATGAAAGTGAAGCGAGATAATTCTTTTGTAATCATTTCACCTCAAGTAAGGCAGTAATGCCACTGAGACACAACCAAGGGGATATTAAGCGTTAAAAAAAAAAGAAACACTATTAAAGAGCGATAAAAATAAAAGATTAAAACATGAGAAATCAAGAAGACAATAGATAACGATTAACATTAAATTTAAGTGCTTGGTTTCCTAAGGGGTGTACTTTGAAAACGATTACAGGGCTGTATATATTTCTGAGATGAGGTATTATGTACGCTATTTACATTATATTACATTATCTCATCTTTGCCGCCATCCCGTGCAGCTGCGGAAAGAAATATAGGGGGGGTATGCCACCCCTTAAGGTAAGGCTTCAAGAACACCAGAAAGCTGTAACACGAGAGGAAGTGGAAAAATTATGCGTGGTTGACCACATATGGAGAGAAAAGGGAGATCACCGCCCTCTGTGGGATCAGGTTGAAATCATACACAAAGAACACCACTGAAAAATTCGTAAACTTACGGAATCAGCACATATGCTAAGCCACAAAAATTTCCTGAGCCGACCAAGCATAGAAATGAATATGGGAACCAGTAATAAGGAGTGCCAGAGAAAAGGGATAATAAAAATAATTGCAATATAAGCACTGGTAAAAAATGATTGCTGAAGACATTAGGTTTATAATACCTAGAAATTGATACACAGATGTCCTCAAGGACATATGGCACAGTGGATAAAGGCGTTAGTTAGATAAGTGTGAGTTCAATACCCGATTAAGGCAGTGGAGAACTTTCAGTTAACAGGAGATAACTGACAACTGGCATCCATTAAAACATGTCACGTGGAACTAGAACAGTATAACCTAGTTAGCGAAATAAAGAGTTCAGTTCGACATTTCAACCACCTGAAGAAGGCCGGAGCTTACAACAGCCGAAATGTAATAAACATGACGACAAAGATGAGGACAATAGTCCGAATAATGTAAATAGATAACAGTGCTATAGACTAGGTAGACTGTTTTTCGTTAAGATTAAATAGTTGGATACTTAACAGACAGATCTGTTACAGGTATTATTAAAATAAAGACTGTTTTTAGAAGTCTCTTTGTTGACATCTGCAAACCGAGAATAAAAAAACATTTGCGTGGATAAATACCATTCGAAGGCCCAGTTTAAGATTCTGAACAGGTGCTGACATTTAAAATGAGTTACCTGGTACGAAAATGTCCGCAAATCAAAATCAATAACCATAATTTCTACCTGAATAACTTGACTTTGTGTCTCCAGTATTTAAAAGGGCATCATTAGTTACCTCATGGGCACTTTGATTTGCTATAATGGCTAACAAGTTTGTTTCGCTGTATCAATGAGTAGTGAGTTCTATCCTTAGCGCCCCTTACTTTAGGCCTTATGCCACATTAAGGTAAGCTTAATAAATTGCTCTCATTAGCAGCATCAATAGCGTTTCACTATATACCGGCAAACAGATTTCAGCATCTGGCCACCATCTGTGAAGGACTTCAGAAATGTCTGAATGTATTTCTTCTTCCCCCAGATATGGGTTAAATATCCAGGTAGACTCGGATCTCTAGATATTCCCGGAAGACGACACTGATTTTCAAACCGTTAAGAAGGCTTCGTGAAACTACTCCATTATCTTTCCTTAAATATTATGCGAAATCATGGATAATAACAAAAGAAATGTGAGGAAAGCCATGATCACCTACGTCCTACACTACAGTTCAAGAGTTTGAGGCCACTCCTGGAATTTTTTTTTAAATTGGCCCCCAAAGTAGTCGCTTTGTACTTTAAGCATGATTAAACAAGTGAGACATGATTTTTTTTATTTGAAATTTTATTATGGCTAAAAGAAACGAAGCATTTATGATTAAACTTTGCTCTCGTCTAAATATCCTCCTTTAGCCTTGATTACTGCAGCACATTTTTTTGCATTCGTTGCACACGTTTCTCAAAGTATAAGTTTGATAATTGATTCTATTCTTTTTCAATGACTCTAATTTAGATCTTTTTCATTTTTTTCTCGCTCTTCTATCAAATCCAATGCAAATTCTGAGGATTGCTTAAAATTTTTCTCTAATGACAACGGTTTGCCTTAGCCTATTGCCATATCTACAGATGTTTAATTATGAACGATACCCATAGGAACATGTAGAAAAGGAGAATTGATTGATTCTTTTTCTACGGCTTATCAACCCTTTGTAGGTTATTTAAAACAAGAAATATTTTTAGACTGTAAGAATTTTGTTTTTAGATAATAATTACTTAATGATGCAAGTCTTACTAATTAACCCATAGAAAGCGGTGGAGTCATACCTCCCCCTGGGGTATTTTTTGCGCGTAGATAAATATAACAATTGCCACAAGAAATATAACTCTAACCATTACTCAGGAAACCCACAAATTCAAACTAGAGCGTCTGATATTTCTGTGTGGTCACCCATCTTGGTACTGACCAGGCTGGACGTTGCTTAGCCTAGGTGATCCTGCAGGATCAGGTGTTTTAATGTGATGAGGCTGTAGGCAATAAATGAATAATGAAAGTAAAGATGACTAAAATAATTAATTGAATATTAAAAATTACTCGTCACAACTCCTAAACAAAATATATCACCTTGACCGACCCGAGAGTCGGGTGCTAATTCGGCTCCCCTGCTCTTAGCAATTTTGCTTTTCAGCCATTATATGTTTTCAGGCAGCTGAGTTCTTTTCCCCGTATACTGGTTGCCAAACAAGGCTAGTGGCTACAGGCTGGCTTGATATTTAATACACATCTGAGGAGAATAGATGGATTCATACATTTCCTAAGAATATTTGTATGAAAGTAAACTCTATGTCCTCTGCCTGATCGTCACACTGATCGCATTTTTCTTCCCCGATAACCGCTATGCTTCAGGCGAAATTATTTTTTGATCGTAGCCCATTAGTTATGATAGAAATATAGAAAAAGTTAAAGATAATCTAAAAATTTCACTGAATACAAAGAAATTAATTTTCAATTCAGTATAACTGAAGATACATCCCTTTGTTTTTAATAAAAATGCTGAATTCTGTTAATATAAATGAAAACACACAGAATATGGAGGAAGTGTAACTGATATCGGCTCATAAAGTGCGCTCAGCCAACCGGATTCACTTTCTATGGCGTCCAATTTCGCATAAATGCAATTGGAAAAGACAGAAATACGTCTCTTTTCCCACCAGCTGTAAGTCGACTAAGAGAGTAGACATGCTTATCTAGCCTTGGTTGGCCAAACGTCTAACAGAAGGAAAAATGAATTTCTAACTGTGGAGTAGTCAACGGGTAATTGCTCCAGTATATTTCCTAAGATAATAAAAAGGAAAAGAGATATATGGAGAATAATAATCGCCTATATCCCAAAGGGATATATATATATATATATATATATATATATATATATATATATATATATATATATATAAAAGGGAACATAGAAGTCAACACTTAGAGGCGACAGTCTGTTTCATGCTATATGCAATCGTAAGGCCTGACGATTGCATATAGCATGAAACAGACTGTCGCCTCTAAGTGTTGACTTCTATGTTCCCTTTTATATTTACACACGCCCTATCTCTGATATAGAGCACTTTATTCCATAAATATAGCACACCTTAAGACTATATTTCTTTATATATATATATATATATATATATATATATATATATATATATATATATATATATATAAGGGCTCTGGTGAAATAAATTGTTATAATGGTACTTTAATGTGGTCTGTTTATCTTTTATATATATATATATATATATATATAATATATATATATATATATATATATATATATATATATATATACGTGATATAATGGAAGAACCTGGTACACCCACAAGTGGTGGCACTATAGGTGGTAACCAACTATAAGTATCCGTTAGGACAGCGGACAAGAGAGTCGAGCTGGGACCATTCCCAGCTGTACTGGTCGAACACTCTGCCATCGGGCAGAGATGAACCCGGACGAGGCTATGTCGAAAGACAGAGTTTCGTCCGGGGAGGTAGACAGACCCGATCCCGTTTATGCAGGGTCTACGGGGATTTTTTGGCCGAACCTACGGGCTCAGGAACCTCACATTAAATTCGGCCTTGTGCTAAATGTGTCTGCGTGGGGCAGTTGCTAAATAGCGTCGAGCTGGGATCTTTCCCAGCTGCGCTAGTCGAACTCTCTGCTTGCTATGCCGACGTGCAGAGTTTCGTCCGGGAAGGTAGACAGACCCGATCTCGTTTATGCGGGTCTCAGGGGATTTTTTGGCCGAGCCCACGGGCTCGAGGACCCCACATTAAATTCAGCCTTGTGCCACATGTGACTGCGTGGGGCAGTTACTAAATAGCGTCGAGCTGGGATCTGCGAGACTAGCGGGCTTGCGATAACAGCACGCACACAACTGTACTGACATGCGACGACCGTGAGCATAACTGTTACTTCCTTGCTTGTTTCACTGGTTTCTATCATAAACCTGTTACTATTTATCCACCATATTTGTCCATTCCATATTCCTATTAGCACGGAATAAAACAATACGTATTATTTAAACATATATTGTAAAATATAAAAGACAATGAATGTCTATTATGTTTGATGATGAGCCATTCTAAACTTCGTATGGTTGCTTTAATTACGGGTGAAAATAAAAACAAATATTGTCCAACATTTGGATACTTTTTATTGAACTGTTCCTTGATATAAGCTTTCGGCTCACATGAGCCATTTTCAGAGTGGTTATACGGATATTTAAACAAAGATATTCACCATCAAATATGATATTACATTATGTTGACATAGAAGATTGCTACGCGTCGAGAAAATAGCTATAATTACCTTCCCAGACGAACAAAAATTAATAAATAAACTCATCTCAAAATAAAGACACGAAAACAATTTTTTACTACGTTACTTAAAAATCGAAAGCTAAAAACGAAGAAAAAAATTAAAAAATAAATAAATAAAATAAAAAATAAATAAGTATAATGAATTAAACCAAATGAATAAATGAGAAAATAATTTAATAAAATGCTAAAAAAATTAACTAACAACGAATACATGCATAAACACAATAATAACAATCAACAACAAATAACAAAGCAATCAATAATAAAGTTAAGAAAACTGCATTCAGATCAACAATTATATCCACTCAATATCCCCTAGAATAATTTGAAACAGCCGTTCCCAGCGACCCAATAATCGTTCTAATAATAAAATAGACCAACCCATAGTGCATCACTGATGAGCTTATATAAATAGTAGAACGAAAATACAATGCAGTTGGCCTGACGATTCGGTTTAAGCATGAAACAGACTGTCGCCGCTGAGTATATATATATATATATATATATATATATATATATATATATATATATATATATGGTAAATATATAAATTATTATATATTTATGGGTAAAAGTGCTTAATATTAAATACTATAACCTTTTCCATATTATGTATATATATATATATATATATATATATATATATATATATATATATATATATATAAATATATTGTGCATTTAGGCAGCATTCCCTCTTTTATGCGTGTTTCCTTAAAGACGACTGAGGAAAATTTCTTAAAGAGAGCACAGGAGAATTCATCCCCTCGTCCAGTTTTCATTAAAGAACTGAACAATGCAAAACAGACACTAGCTAACAATGGTTTCCCTAAATACATCATCGACTACCAGATTAGACTATTCCTTTTCAAAGTAACAAGAGAGAGAGAGAGAGAGAGAGAGAGAGAGAGGAGAGGAGGGAGGCACGGTGGAGTAGAGGATAGCAGCTCAGATTGTGGAATCGAAGAGCCGAGTTCGAATTCCAGTCGAATCCATTACATTCACTTACGTGCTAATACCCTTCGGAAAGATATTAATCCTCTCCTTCTCCCTTTATCTATGGTTAAATAGCAAGAGAGACTAGGTTCTATAGCCTTGGATGGCAACTGGTCTAGGAGAAGGACAACTCTGATTTTGAAACCTGCGGAGGGTCATTTGTTGGTGTGGTTGATTCTGCACAAAGCCTTCACCACTATAATCAAATATATGTGCTGGTGTCTGGGCTGTCGGTTCCTAAGAACTGCTTGACCCTCATATGTCGAATACGACGGGAGAGTCCACCATATATATATATATAAAAAAGATTAAGAATTCTAAAAATTTATGAACTAAATTTCGACAGTTTCTGCGTAGAAATAAATCGAACAGAGACACTAAACTAAAAAAAATAAAAGCGACATTTGGGAAATTCTTTAGAAATAGGTTTTTATATATAACTTACGTCATGCCCGGGTTTATGTATTTATTGATATCAATTTTCTTAGATTATAAATCATTGAATTTCAATAATCATGAGAGGTTAAACAAATATTTCGCAATACTGTTGATGAATAATACACCGATATTCGATATTCGAAAAAAGCAAGCGTGACTGAAACTAAACAACTGATAAGTACGTTCTTTGTGTCTTTTTTCTTTTCTCAACAAGCAGGAAAAATGCCAGCCGATTTTACGATTCCGCCAGGGTGTGTCTAAACTCAAACTATTCCCTGTACTTTTTTCTTTCTATTAACCATGCAAACACGGATGTTATTTCTGTCTGAATTTCTGGGATGTCGACTAATAATTATTATTTACATTATTGACTTTCGAACTACACTTTGTTGCTACAACCACAACGTTTCTGCTGTTGTGCACTCCAGCTTTCAACAGGGTAGCCTTCGAACTTAACACTTTATTTAATAAACGGGGTAAATTAACCTCGTCTCGCTGTCAATGTCAACGGATATCTCATCTTGTTTTTATTTATCTGGTCTGTTAGTTCTGTTATGCACCAACAGATGCTTGACAAAATCTAAAGAAGAATCTGCAACGTTATAGATCCTGATGTGGCATTTCGGCTTCACTTACATTACCAATGCCGTAATGTAGTTTCTTTCTGCCTTTTCTATAAATATTTTCATAGGAATTATTCTGATGAGCTTTCTTATTTGATAACTCGAATTCATAGGTTTAAGCGTAATACTAGATTAGCAGCTACGTCTTATCATTTTACTTTTAAAATTGCTATTAGGTTGGTGTAAATAACCAGTAATAATGTCGTTTTTTGACGTTAAAAAATACGTCAAAAACGACATTATTACGTCATTATTTTTGCACCAACCTAATAGCTGTAAACGCAAGTTCTATTCTAATAGATTCTTCTCTTGCACTTCTCGTGTGTCGAACTGTCTTTTGACTTTTTGCTTTCTTGTTAACTACGATCTTCGATCATTTAAACTTAAACTCAAATTTTATGTCGTCTTGAAACCAATTCTGTTATTGTCTTTCTTTCTCAATAACATTTTCTCAGTTTCTTTCACTCTTAGTAATCAGTTGGGTCTTAGTGGCGTTATCTCCTTCTCTTTCTTTTTATGTGCCGTGTCCCTTCAGTAGAAAAACGATAATAGCTCTCCAAACTTCCCCCTATTCCTTTCAGCTCTCAACAAGTTCTTTCCCTCTGCTTCCTCCCCCAGACCACGTTATCCACTTGCTTAAGTCCGCCAGGTATCTCATGCGTTGTTTTCCCTTGTCTCTCTTTTCTTCTATTCAACCCATGAGTATCAGATTCTCCAGACCCTCCTTTCTTTTGATGTGCCATGTCCTTTCGGGACATAGGCGATCACGGCTCTCCACCTCCTTCTATCCCTTGCACCCCTCAACAAGTTCCTTCCCTCTGCCACCTCCCCCCAGACCACGTTCTGTCATCCACTTGTTTAAGTTCGCCAGGTATGTCATGCGTTGCTTTCCCTTGTCTCTCTTTCCCTCTATTCGACACGTGAGTATCAGATTCTCCAGGCCCTCCTTTCTTTTTATGTGCCATGTTCTTTCAGGATGTAGGCGATCACGGCTCTCCACCTCCTTCTATCGATTGCTGGTCTCAGCAAGCTCCTTCCCTCTTCTTCCTTCCCCAGAACACGTTCTGTCATCCACTTGCTTGGCCTGACGATTCTGTTTAAGCATGAAACAGACTGTCGCCTCTGAGTATATATATATATATATATATATATATATATATATATAGAGAGAGAGAGAGAGAGAGGCACGGTGGATGTCGTGCGTTGCTTTCACTTGTCTCTCTTTCCCTCTATTCGACCATTGTGTATCAGATTCTCCAAGCTGTCCTTTCTCATTACGTGACCCAGAAATTTCAGCTGCCTCTTCCTGGTGTTAAGTATAAGCCTCCTCTTTGTTTGCATCCTGTCTAAAACCTCATCGTTACTGACACGCTCGGTCCATGATATCCTTAGCATCCTTCTCGGAGGGAAAGAAAAAAAAGACACTTCAGTTACTTGCCACCCGGTTTCTAGCGCAAAATTTTATGGAGGTTACGCGAATCGACAGACACCTGGAGGAGGGAGGGACACTGCAACGGAAACATTGTAATAACAACAACAAAGACGAGGACATTATCAATAAATCATCATCACCATCATGGTCATCGTCGTCATGTTGCGTTATTTTTGCCTGCAGTAAATCATGAACTCATGTCACTGAATTCTCGTATTTAAAAGAATTTCAATCATTGTAATTTCTTTTACATACTTGCCTTCGAGTGACCAGACATTTGAAAGATGAGCGCTTTTATCACGCACCTACTTTAGATGTGAATGTTTTAAATATAATCTATCTATCTATCTATCTATCTATCTATCTATCTATCTATCTATCTATCTACTTCAGCCTGTCAGTTCTATCTGACTGCCTGTCTATCTATCTATCTATCTCATTTTATACATTATCTATCTATCTATCTCAGTTTATACATTATCTATCTATCTATCTATCTATCTATCTATCTCTCTATCTCAGTTTATACATTATCTATCTATCTATCTATCTATCTATCTATCTGTCTGTCTGTCTGTCTATCTATCTATCTATCTATCTCAGTTTATACATTATCTATCTATCTATCTATCTATCTATCTATCTATCTATCTATCTATCTAAAGAGTTTAAAGCGTGACGTGGCCTGAAGATTTAATCATTTATCAAAGAATTTTTATTTAAATTTCATTATACATCTATAAGTGAATTTGTACAACAATAAATTCAATAGCAGACACAAGCAATCTTCTTAGTGTTGATATATATGTTTCTACTTTTACGTTTGAAATCCTTTCTTACAATGTAATTATTTTGCGATTGTTATTAGCCGAGAGCAAATGTTAATATCGTTCATGTTTTCCGAAAATAAATCAACTTTGCAAGTCGGAAAGATAGACTGGAAAGTCTTTGCAAGAAGGATGGAACCAAGTAAAATAATTGTGAATCGTATTCACTCTCTAAGACACGACTGCTTTCTTCGTGTGCCATGATAAAGGTATTATTTGCTAATATTCTTCAATATTTATAATCCCTTGGGTTTTTCGTATTCTGAGTTTCTTAATAAAAGAACATGACGTAACAATTATCCGCAATAACTCTTCACCGTCAACTAATGTTTTACAAAAACAAACATTGTATATCAATTTAACTGTTCTTTAGGAGATTGTATCAATGTGAACAGAAAATGGATATTTTAAAAACAATACATTAAACGCTTTAGTTGGAACAAGGATCACGAAAGGAATGGCGATGCTATGACAACTTATTTTCACATCAGTTTTAGATTCGTGGAAAGCCAGAATTCTAAAGTAGGTAAATATTGACCGGACTGAGAAGACAGATATGGCTGACGAAAAAAATAAAAGATATCTCGTTCCGTTATTTCAAATTCAGCAGTAAAGCATGTAGAAAAACATATTCAGTATCGTCTCAAAGTAGAGTCAATAAACGCACTAGAGAGTGTGAAAAATTAGTACTAGAAGCTTATAGTCAAATTAATTATATATATTTATAGTCAAATTAGTGCATGTTTAGATTCAAATTAGTACGGTACTTTTACATTTAAATCAGTTCAATACGTTTCTATTTAAATTAGTTCAATAAGTTTATATTTAAATTAGTACTATACAGGTTGTGTAAATTCAAATAAGGAGGAAAATAAAATATAGATTAAAACATTCTAAAAAGGTTATCGGTGAAAGAAGAATTCGTTTTTTTTTTTGTTTTTTTTATTCTCTAAATGTATTTTTCTCTTTTCCCGCCTAGCAAAGACCGATGCTAATATACACGCTAACCTAAATTCCTCCTCAGTTCATGTCCGTAAAACATCGTTACCGAGAGCAAGTCAAGTTTTGACACGTTTGTTGTTTTTCGTGTTTGCCAAGTGAGGTCGATGGTTTCAGTGTGAAAATCAATTCTTACAGAAAAGAAAACATAGTTTAGTAATTTCAGGAATTCTTTTCAGAATTGAGAGACTGATCTTTTATGCGTCGTGTCCCTTCAAAATATGGACGATCTGGCTCTCCACAACATTTACAGGCAGGTCTAAGTTTGTCTCATTATTATTCCTCCCATTTTCTGTTCTGTCATTCAGTCTCACAAACATATTTTCTAGGTTACTCGCTGTTTCCAGATCTCCCTCTTGACACCAGTATGCCTCGTGAGTATCAAGTTTTTCAAGCCCTCTCTCCTCGTTATGTGTCTCCGAAATCTCATCTCTCTTGTTCTAGTTCTAAGCACAATTGTCTTTTTTTTCTACGTCGCTCACATATTCCATCAATGATATTCCCAGAATCCTTCAGTAGAACCACATTTCTGTTGATCCAAATTCCCTCTTAAACTGTTAGGAAATTGTCCAGTTTTTATATGGCGTAATGAATAGCGGCTCAGATTGCGGAAACAGAGAGCCGTGTTCGAATTCCAGTCGAATCCATTACATTCCCTTACGTGCTAATACCCTTGGAAAAGATATGGGTAAATAGCAGACTGGGTTCTATAGCCTTGGATGGCAACTAGTCTAGGAGAAGGACAACTCTGAATTCAAAACCTGCGGAGGGTCGATTGGGGACCTTGTGGCACGTCCTTATGCATCAGGTCTCTGTATTCGGCTCTTCAAAAAGTGTGGTTGGTTCTGCACAAACCTTCATCTCTATAATCAAATCATATGTGCTGATGTCTGGCTGTCGGTTCCTAGGAACTGAGTTGCTTAACTCAGAGATCCCAGTTAAAAAATAAAACTAAAAATATTAAATTTAATACAACCAACTTCATAATCCGCAATAACACTTCTCAACTAATCTTTTGCAAATGACCAATTATGTATATCAATTTAAATGTCCTTTAAGAGATTGTATCAATGTGAATACAAAATGGATATTTTAAAAACAATACATTAATTTTTTTCTGAAAACAACGGCAGAGTCCAACCATGCCGTATATTACGATCAGTTCTACATCGGACTTCAGAACAATTTTATTGTTTTTTAATAAAGTTATCCCATTCTTAATATTTTATTTAATATTTGAAAGGTCTCTTTTGTTATTGCAATGTGCTTTCGTATTTCTATGTCAAATTTTCTGATATTATCAATTATAACACTTTCCAGGCAGAATTCTGTATTTGGTTGATTCGGACATCTCCAGTAACTAACTCGAATCTCTGGGATACACTTTTAGCTAACGACAATATATTCTGTTTTCTTACTATTTGTTGTGGATTCCGTGAATGGAATCCTGCACAAATAAATAAACAACGCCAGTAATTGAGACAGAAAAATAAGTGTATTAAACGTATTTCCCCGGACGAAACTTTGCCCTTTATCCTGAACTGAACAGTCCAACATAATATTTAATTGCTTTTTAAAAAAAATTAATGTTTACTCAAGAATCACTTAATTACCGAGTGAGGTTGTTGTGTGGACGTAAGAGGAGGAATTAAATGTAGATTATGAGAATATGTAGGATAGATAAGGGTTGATGCTAGACTTGAAGAGATTAAGATAGGGAGTTCTAGAACTCTGCACTGGAATATTTAAGGCCCAAGAGACACTCAAGGTAGAGGTTAATGAATGAGGTTGTTGTATGGACGGAACAGGAGGAAGTAAGTGCAGATTATGAGGATATGTGGGATAGATAACGGTTAATCCTAAACTTGAAGAGATTAAGATAGGGAGTTCTAGAACTGTGAACTAGAACATTTAAGGCTGAAGAGGTACTCAAGGTAGAGGGTTACTGAATGAGATTGTTGTATGGACGTAAGAGGAGTAAGTGTAGCTTATAAGGATATGTAGGATAGATAACGGTTGACCCTAGATTGAAAAGATTAAGATTGTAGTGATCAGGGAAACAACTTCTTGACAGTCTGTTTCGAACGGTAGCGGTTTATGGCAAGGAGCTAAGAACTTCCTCGTTAGCAATGGAATACGAAGAGAAAACACAGTAAATGTCGTATTGCTGGTCAAACTGTGAATATCTGAACTTTTTTTTTAGATTTTACAGTGATGTTCTCCCTGTACTATATCCGGAATTCATTGGAGCTCGAGAGTTACTTCGTAAGAGGCACAACTAATGCGGATATGAGTGGAAAATATGGATTAAACCTAGACTCTAGCAGGTTAAAATTGTAATGATCGGGGAAACAACCTCTTCGTAATGGATTCCAGAAAGTACCTGTTCGTTCGAAGAAGCTTCTCAAGTGGAACTTACATCTCACCAATGGAATATTGTTGGAATGACAGTGATTCGCTTGCGATTGGCGTGGCATGGCGGGTGAAAACCTATATATGGCAGCAGTACTCGATTATAGGTTTCATGCTCAGAATGTTATCAGAAAGAGCGATACAGATTCAGAATGACGTGTACCTATGCTTCATGGACTACCCCAAGGCCTTCGACAAAGTACGCCACAAGGCTCTGACGGAACTGCTCAGCAACCTTGATATATTCGGGAGGGATATCAGAATAATCAAAGACCTATACTGGTAGCAAACAGCACGCATGTGCATAGGGAACGACTTCAGTGAATATACAAAAATAGAAAGGGGCGTAAGGCAAGGATGCATCTTCTCACCCAACCTGTTCAACCTATACAGCAAGGCAGTTCTGAGAGATTTGGAAACCCTATCGGTATTTAGCATTATCGGCCACAACCTTAACAACATAAGATACGCAGATGAAACAATACTGATAGCAGACACAGAAAAGAAATTACAAAACCTCCTACAGAAGGTAGCGACGGAGAGCGAGAAGAAAGGACTAAGCAGAAGACAGAATGCATGGTAATCAGTTAGAGGATGAGCGCGAAGTGCGATTTTGAAGGTTGGGAACACTAGAATCAAGCAGACGCGAAAGTTTAAATATTTGGGGGGTGTCTTGACAGCGGACGGTAATTACGACACTGAAATCCGTAGACATATTGGGATGGCCAAGGACGCATTCCAAATGCTGGACAAAGTCTTACGAGACAGGAGGATTTCTTTGGTAACAAAGAAAAGAATACTGAGCAGATACGTGACATCTATTCTTCTTTACGGCAGCGAATGTTGGACGATTTCCTCAAAGATGAAGAAGAGATTCGAGGCGACGGACATGTGGTTCTATAGAAGGATGTTAAGTATGTCATAGACCGAGCGTGTGAGCAACGATAAGGTCTTGGAGAGGTTGCAAACAAGGAGAAGGTTTATGATTAACATCAGACAAAGGCAGCTGAAGGGACACATAATGAGAAAGGATGGCTTGGAGAATCTAATACTCAGCGTGTGACGTACCTGATGAGCTTGAACAGGTGGATGATAGAACGTGGTCTGGGGGAGGAAGCAGAGGGAAGGAACTTGGTGAGAGCTGCAAGGGATAGAGAGAGGTGGAGAGCCATGATCGTCTACGTCCTGAAAGAACATGGCACATAAAAAGAAAGAAAAGAAAGGTAGAGACCATCTTTCCTGCATGCTGAAACGAACGAATGCAGAATTTTCTATAGAAATAGCGAACGGATATGGCTTTCCAGTCGAAACAATTTCTCTCTCTCTCTCTCTCTCTCTCTCTCTCTATATATATATATATATATATATATATATATATATATATATATATATATCCCAGCCCGCTCTTGCCTAAAATATCTATCTATCTATCTATCTATCTATCTATCTATCTATCTATCCCAGCCCGCTCTTGCCTCCTTGCCTAAAATGTCTGTCTGTCTGTCTGTCTGTCTGTCTATCTATCTATCCCAGCCCGCTCTTGCCTCCTTGCCTAAAATGTCTATCTATCTATCTATCTATCTATCTATCTATCTATCTATCTATCTATCTATCTCAGCCCGCTCTTGCCTCCTTGCCTAAAATGTCTGTCTATCTATCTATCTATCTATCTATCTATCTATCTATCTATCTATCTATCTATCTATCTATCTATCCCAGCCCGCTCTTGCCTCCTTGCCTAAAATGTCTATCTATCTATCTATCTATCTATCTATCTATCTATCTATCTATCTATCTATCCCAGCCCGCTCTTGCCTCCTTGCCTAAAATGTCTGTCTATCTATCTATCTATCTATCTATCTATCTATCTATCTATCTATCTATCTATCTATCTTCGTTTATGTGATCATTTAGGTGAAGATCGTTTCCGATTGTACAGACGTAGTGTTTCTCGCCTATAGCTCCTCCATCTCTATTTCCATCACAAATATTTGTTTCGGTTTCATTCCTTGGGATTTACCTGGCTACGTCCAAAGAGTCGAACCACCCATACTGATTCCCTATTCCATTTGTAAGGATGAAGTTCTACTTAGACAGCTTCGTTCCAAGAAATACTTCATAGAATAAACTTCCATTTGAATCTTTCCATGAACACTACCGTCTTAAGCTGTTTCATGCTTAAATGTAATTCTTCCGGCCATATGTGCTGTTTTGGCTCGACTATTTGTATACGTTGTCCAATGGTGTATAGCTTAATAATGTCTTTTATATTACCCTAACGGTTATTAGGCGTGCGATAACGGTTATGTTACAAATTATTCTGGAGGATATTGGGTATGAATAATTATTTGTAGCTATTTTGTTGTCTCTCTATATATCTGATATTATGATTACTTTCATTATTTGCATTATTCAGACTGTTATCCTCATCTTCATTGCCATATTCACAACGTTTCAGCCTCTATATCTCTGAGATGAGGCATTATGATTACTTCTATTATTTACATTATTCGGACTGTTACCCTCAGCTTCATTGCCATATTCACATCGTTTCGGCCGTTGTACGCTTCAGCCTCTTCAGGTATTGAAATTACGAACTGAAACCTTTATTTCGTCCATCGGGTTAGATTGTTCTTGTTCCACGTGCCATGCCTTTTCCGGGTGTCTCAGTTATTTTCCTTTAACTCAACTCTCCAAGTTTTGATTCATATGACCTTGGTATTGAACTCAAAGATACATGGCACAGTGGAGAGAGGCTTTGGTTAGATCCTGTGACTAGACCCAACGAGTTGTAAGTTGTGAGCTTTCTGTCACATTTTGCATTAACTAGAGGCGTAAAATAAATCCGCTTTTATGGAGTCCGGTGCATCTTGCCACCTGTTTCGCCGCCATTTTCTCAATTAGCTTCGCTTCTTTTTATGTTAATACGCTTAAGTGCCAACGCCATTTTGCAAGGACAAAACACGCGTAAAATATGCGTTAATCCTGATCCACAATTTAACGTCTTCCTCTACTCCTGATTATACGTTCTTGACCTTATATTTTATTCCTCTTCTTATTTATTTAAGCAAGTCCTTTACATTAATCACTTTTCACTCGTCAAATGACTTCACATAAGAAGAGTCCCATTTCAATCAGGATCAAACCCCTCTTAACAGCAGATATTTTTTATTTTACTTCAATCGGCTGCATAAACACATCTGAGAATTAAAACACATCGATTCTAATATAGCGGTCATTGAAGGTCATATAGCGATTACTTAGTATCAATGACTTTCTATGTAACTTAATTCTTAACCCCAGATCTTTTACAAAAGAAAGGTGTCCGGGCCGTGCAATAGACATTGGCAAATTGAATTCAAACTCTGGTCTCATCTGTTGCGTTCACTTTCTCAAAAATGCCTTTGGGAAAAGAATGAATCCGTCTCTTCTCTCAAAAGCTGTTGGTTTTAATTATCTCACATCGGGCGTTAAATTTTAAATATGAAAGATGAGCGTTCCTCCGTCTTTAACGTTTTGATACAAGCTGTAACAAGCGTTTGTTGTAATACTGCCTTCCAACTGTCTTATCGTTTTGTATGAGTGATTCTATGAAGGCCATTATTAGCCTGAAGAAGTTCCCTCTTAAAACGAAACAAGTCATTTTATCTTTTAATTTTTTTTATTCTACTTACCACCTATAGGCGTATTAGAACAGGGAAATAAGACTTCTAAAAGCTAAAATAATGTTTGAATACATGAAAATTTCGCTGGGGAAAAGAAGAATTCTGAACTGCTATCAATCCTCTAATATAGTTAGTGAATCCTGAGCAATTTCCTCAAAAACGAAGAGCCAAATTCAGACAACAGAGATGCGATTCTACAGACGAATGCTGAAATAATGAAGCCAGTTTTAAGGAAAATTAAACAAAAGGACGTTTATAATTACAATTTGAAAACGTTGAAAGATCTGGGACACATAAAGAGGAAAGTTAGTTTGGAGAATTTGAGACGTACAAGGTACTCTGAAATCAAGAAGGGTAGAGTTTGGTTTGGTTTGGTTCATTTTAGGATAGATTAGTATGAATAGAATATGTATGCTTTGTTTTATATTGGTTTGGTTTATTTTGTTTTACGGCATATCAACCTCAATTGGTTATTTAATGCCGACAAAATTTTTAGGATAGATTCGGATGAATGGAATATGTATTCTTTAGTTTAGATTGGTTTCGTTTATTTTGTTTTACGGCATATCAACCTCAATGGGTTATTTAATGCCGACAAAATTTTTAGGATAGATTCGGATGAATGGAATATGTATTCTTTAGTTTAGATTGGTTTCGTTTATTTTGTTTTACGGCATATCAACCTCAATGGGTTATTTAATGCCGACAACATTTTTAGGATAGATTCGGATGAATGGAATATGTATTCTTTAGTTTATATTGGTTTGTTTTATTTTGTTTTACGGCATATCAACCTCAATGGGTTGTTTAATGCCGACAACATTTTTAGGATAGATACGGATGAATGGAATATGTATGCTTTGGTTTATATTGGTTTGGTTTATTTTGTTTTATGGCATATCAACCTCAATTGGTTACTTAATGCCGACAAAATTTTTATTGGGGTTAATTTTGTTCTGTCAAAAATCTGTTTCTGATAATATTTTTCTTTCAAAATTGTATTGCTGTTAATAATTTTTTCAAAAAGTATTGCTGGTAATAGTTAACTATTTGCCCATAGCTGAGACCCTAACAGGTGCTACCACCCTGGATCAGGGTGAACCTGGGAACACCAGCAATTATGAGGTGGTCCCACACTCCTCAAAACGTCCTTGTCAGAGCCCTTGCTGCTGGATGTAGTTTATCGTCTTACCCAGGACGCGGATGTAATTTAACGTCTTACCCAGGTCGACAAGAAGGGTAGATGTTGACAAGTACATATAAATTGATGGCAGAACAGAAAGTAGGAAGAATAATAAATAGACAAACTTTGCTAAGAGATACGAATGATAGGAAGTTGTGGAGAGCTATGATGGCTCAGGTCGCGATGGAACATGACAAGTTACTATTTATCTATAATCTAACAGCCGTACAATGACTTTATTCTGATCGTTTAGCTGACGAACTAATTGTCAGAATTGCCAATCTCGGAAATTTCTCTCTGTCCATGGGTGTAAGTAGAGTTCGTTAAAATATATCTTCAATGTCTATCTGATGCTACCTATGATAGCAAAAGGAAGAAATCGATGAAACACAATTATAATTCTAGTAGACACTTATATTCTGAGGAAGTCAGCACTTACAAACGTCGTCTTTTATATTTCGTAAAAGCATTATCATTGTATTATGTAGTCAAATGTTGCATTGTGAATCGTCATTATCGGTCCCATAGCCAGGTATGTTCCATGGGTGGCTGCGCAGCTGAACACTTGAATAGATCGCTCCATATATCTCCGAAGGTATTAATTCTTAGGTAGCTTATCTTGAGAAAGAGGATTTCGCGCAGTCCTTCTCATTCCAGGTCAAACTACAGCCGATGTCCTCCAAAATTAAGGCTACTCTTGGTCCCGGATACTTGGACGTTTTTTTCCATAGAGGTAACCAACCACCCTGGTCATTGACACCCTCGCTTAACGATGCCATGGCATCACCGCACCGGCGGCATACATAGATATAGAGTACAGTCTACTCTGTTTTTTGTGATCGCAGTTGGCCCTACAAAAAAGGCCATCTGCTGTTTGCCAGTTTTTTTTTTTTCAATTATCCTGTTGGGTGTCTATCTGCTCTCCTTACTAGAAAAGCTAGAAAAGCCTCAATACAGAATAAACTCATGTTGGATGTAATGATTTGCTGGACTTGAGTGATATTCGCTATCCCACAGCGAGTTTTCCACGTTGCCTGACATATTGATAGGCGAAATAGTTGTGACATGAGCAAGATTTTTAAAGTCAAAGGTTTGAGCAGAAGAAAAAAAACCTAATATATTGATTTTTATTGCAGTGAAAACATTCTCACTTTTCCTAATACGCTTACAGTTATCGATAAATCAATACCTGTGTTCGAAAAGAAAAAAAAACATGGAAGAAATTCAAAACAATGTTTACAGAGGATATGCCAACGCGAGAGTCGCAACTCTTCATAGTTTTTGCTTATAGAAAAAACATTTTATGTTAATTATCTTCATAGAAAACAAAAGTTTTGGAACATCACGAAAGGTTCGTTAAATCAGACAGCACATTTAGAAATTGAATAAACATTATTTCAGGGAACTTAACTGCATAAGTTAATAACCTAGGAGAATTTAAACTCACTAAACATGGCTTGCGAGGTAACCGCGCTAATTATCAATCAACGAAAGGCAAGTTAACATATTTACTTAACGCCGGAATTTTTTTCCATACTGAGAGCCAGTAGTTGAATCACTGTGTCGTGTCAGAAATTTTTTACAAATGTAGCATTCGTCTGTGCATTGAATACTGCTGTCATATATGGTCTGGTGCTCCTGCTACTCATCTTGAGGTTCTTGAGAAAATCCAAAGAAGGATCTGCAAGTTAATCGATCCTAACCTGGCATCTTGACTTCAGTCACTTTCTCACCAACATGGCGTGACTTGCTTCTGTCTTTTCTACAAATATTTTCATGGCAACTTCTCTGATGAGCTTTTTTCCCTGGTGCTCCGACTACACGAATTTAAGGTCCCACCCTTTTACTTTGAAATAGCTAAATGCAACTGCAACTTCTCATCAAACAGTTTATTTTCTGGTACTTTCCGCCCGTTGAATTCTTTTCCATTCACTTGTTTCCCTGATAAATAACATTCTCCAAAAATTTAAATGCAGTGTCATCTTCTATCTTCTTGAATGGCGTTCATCTTTTGTCCTTTCTTCAACCCTCCCTATACTCATTTTTTTTCTCTCACTTTCACTCTCTGTAACCCCCTGCGTACTTGCGGCATTCCCGCATTGCTTGGGGTGAAATTATTAAAAAATAGTAGAAACTTAGTCACACTCGACTGACTTTTTATAAAAGCTTAATACACATTCATAACAGAATGTTTTAACATACTGCCATCCTAAGATCCTTACAATTACATTTAGATATTATACCATACAATTTATGTTTGTAGGCCTGAATATAAATAAAGCTGGTAGACATACTAAACATCTTTTAGATTTATACGACACGGTTCTACATGTTGACTATCGTGTATATGTCTATACACGATGGCTTATACATTCTGAATACTTGAAACACTTGGTATATAATCTATATTTTAATGCTATTCAATATATTAATGTTTAACGGTTTTAGTATAATCGTCGGCTGGTCGACGTACATATAAACACATCTTTTAGATTTCTACAGTACAACTATAATTGAAGGCCTTACTATACAGCTCTACTTGGAAGGCTTAAATTACATTCAAACAATTATGGCTTTATTAAATAGTCATTCTTGAAAACCTTGCAATAAAGTCTATATTCGAAAGCGTTTCTATACTGTTATAATCCTAGGCTATTCCATAATATCATTCATGCATGCTTCAATATAATCTTAAATGGTTTACAGTACAGCTATACTTGAAGGCCTCGTACATTAATAAATGTTAACCTTATTGTGTGTCGATGGAGAAATAAATGAAAAAAAATAAATAACAAAAAAACGAAAATTTCACCATCTTTAAAAATAGATGGATAAGAAAAATCACCAGGCAATCAAAGCCATAGTTCAACTAGTTAATCAGAAAGGTTTCATGGGCTAATGAGAAGTTAACGGTTTTTCAAAGCCGATCTATAGATATGAATTCAAACGGATGAAAAATTAACCAAAACAGGCATTGATAAATTATAGTTTTTATTTTCCGATGCTGCGGTTATCGTAACATACGGAGAGTCGAAATACTACATTTGCACGACCAGCTGGCGACCGTACACGCTTAAAACATTCTTGCAACATTAAAAACAAACATACCTTCCTTCACCACATGGTCAAGTGGTGGCAACTACATCTGGACACACACACACACACACACACACACACATATATATATATATATACATATATATATATACTTCCTCCCAGACTCTTTTTCTATCTTGCTATCTCTTATATACATTAGGACTGTTATACTTGAATCCTTGAAATTTCAACTTTCACCTTATCCTTCGGTATTAATTTTATTTTGTGTTATATAAAGCTTTATTTTGTAGTTATAAAGACTCTGTGCGTGTTCTTTTATTACACAAGGTCAATAAACACCGAAATGAATTATATCGATATGCAATTTGCACGACTAGTTGGCCACCGTACACTTCTAAACCGTCTTTACTACATTGAAAACAATCATACCTTCCTTCACCACGTGATCAAGTGACGGCAACTACATTTGGGCCCACACACACACATATACACACACGATATATGGTAGGAACGGGCGTTATCTTAAGATAAACAAATAGTCCAGAACAGATAACCTCCTAACTCTTATAGTTATTCAGTCATATTTGAAAGCCCTGTGATACAATCATTATTTAAAGACTTTGTTATAGTCGCATTTGAAAGCTTTTACATACACTCAAGCTTGAAAACTTTACTATCATAGTTTCTGTAAGTTTTTACTGTACGGATGTAAAACCTGGACAACGTCTAGGTATCGTATTAGGCCACTGGAAAGATTTCCTGAGAATTAAAAACGGAGAATCTTATACATCAAATGGTTTCCTTTCACAACAGATACTGCTTTTTTTTTTTTTTTTTTTTTTTTTAGAGAGAGAGAGAGAGAAGGGCATGAGTCTCGAGAAATCGATAATCCTGAACCAGATGCCCTGGATGACAGGCGGCTTCCGAAACATAATCTATCGAGAGGTAACCAGTGCTAAAAGGCCGTAGCATAAACCAAATAATTAGTTTAAGGATGTTATAAAAAGTAGCATTGAAACTTTTGAAATTGATGTGGTGACTTGGGAAAATTTGATCAAGAGTCGTGCAACTTGGAGGAAGCACCTTCAAAGGAAGAGGGCAATTATATTGTTAATGTCTAATAGACCCAATCCCCAATTTCAAACACCGAAGCAATGATTATGTTAGTTGCTCTTTCGACCATAAGATACAATTACAAATTCATCTATTGTAGTAGTTTTGTGTGTTAGCAGCATAAAAACACGAGGTCAACCGGAAACAGACAAAATATGACGCATTTGTTTTCATAAAAAATAGACAAAATCTTGCAAGGTTTGAAAATATTTGATCATATTGTTACAATTTTTGGATACATTATGTAACTAGTGAGCTAGCCCAAATGACTTGACTCACTTTATAGTACACCAACAGAAGGTTAACCAATCAGAAGACGTAGAATATACAATCCTTCGTGTATAAAGGTAGCCATTTTGTTTACTCTATCCCAATGTCCAGTGCCAGCTTGTCAGGCGAAGAGAAACAGAAGGAAGAACTACGCTCTGCTACTTTACTGGGATATCCATTGCTAACCTGAACTATGCTTCACTACTGTTTTCAAAATATTCACTGCTAACCTCTGGATTCTCTATTCAAGAAGAACAACACATATAAATGTGAAATTCCTTTCAGAAAATTACTTTTTCTTTATTATTTTTCGATAATTTAAGTATTCACTTATCTTGAATTTTGAATTATCCGAATACCATTTCTGTTTCAATGTGTCTGGATAATCGAGTAAGTACTGCACTTTCAAACCCTTGTCATTCGATTAATATCTAGTGGCTTTTCTATATAGCTATATCTGATAGAGCCTAATTGGTAGTTGCGTATTTTCAATCGACGCCAGTAATTGATATTCGAGTCTAGATAAAAGACAGGATTTAAAACTTTGACTTTCATGGCAGGCACTGAAAGCTTACGTTTTCAGGATAGATGCGACGTTATTCTTTGTTCGTTCACTCCACCCAACTAAACATATTAAATGTATCACTTCATGATATTGCGTATATTCTAACAAAGCCTACTTTCTATGACCTTGTTAGATTTTTCGCTAATATTCATTCCAAACTCGTTTTAGGTGAATCATTCACGGTCTTTTTTTTTAATACAAACTATTCTGCTGATATTTTCTTGTACTGCCTGGCACTTTCTTCGGCTGCATAAAACGTGTAGCAATGTCCATCGCAGTTTAGTATGACCGTTGTTGGATGAATCCAAAAGATTCGGATGATACTTCAGTCGTTCGGTTATTGAAGTATTGTCCAGTAGAATCAGCATGACCTATTGAAGTTATACTTAAAACAACGTTTGGGAGTTGAAACTAAGCCATCGTTTCTTACCGAACAATGAAAAAGAGAAAGGTAAAATACAGAACTTATTCTATATCGTATTTTTTTTTCATTACAAAAATCAAATTGACCAAAAATTGTCTATTGCTGCCAATCCTTACTTTCCGTCCTTGACAGGAGGCTGATAAATTGAGGTTTTACTGTACTATTTTTTACTTAATATATTAAGAGATTTCTAAAAAAAAATTGATTATATCTAAATTATCCAATACATATAATCGAGAGATTTTAGAATGTATTAAGTCATGCCAAAACGTTCTTATTAGAATTTTTTTTTAAATAAACTGACGCCAAAAATGATCTTCTTAAGAAACGTCATTTAAGCAATGTACTAGAAATACACGTGAAAATTTAAGTTTTTCTATTTTAATTTTGTGGTAAATCTTAATTCGTAAGGTAACGATTAAATAATCTCATGAAATATACGTATAAATCCCCCTATTGCATCATTAAATATTTGAGCTTAACAACTTTAATAAAATATTGCAATGACAATAAAAAATATGAATGCTGGTCGTTATTTTAAGAAGTAAGGGGGTACAAATGGATTTGAAATTGGCACCTTTTTGCATTTCCCTGAAACAGGCATTAAACACTTCTATCTTCTTTTCTTTCTTTTTCTTACTGAAACCAAGTAGCGTCCCTGATACATCTTTTCCGGGGTTTTTTTTCCAACCGATCAAAAATTAATTTTCCATTATTTTTTAGATACTGACAGGGCGCAAAATTATAACAAGATCTTTTAAATTCAATTCAACAATCTAATGCTCTGATGAGAAGATTTAAAAAGAAATCGGTCGACTTGAGTAGTTCAGGAAGATAGAGTTTCTAAGGCAAGCAGTCTCTGTAATTACTGTACTGAACATGAAGACATAGAGCATTAATATTAAATAAAATAAATTAATTTTTTTTAATTTATCTTATCACTTATTATCTCTGAGTTTCTTTCTGGGGCACTTGGTTGTTAATTATCGTCAAATCTAATAGGTCAACAAATAATTCCCTTCAATGAGAGATACCAGCTGGTACTTAACGGTTCTAAATTTAGCAATCTACAGCTTATATTGCCTTACATAGTACAACCAGCAAGCAACACGCTTTCGCCTGACCTATTATCGAGCGCTAAAAGCAGACAACGATTGCAAATATAAAGACTCACATTTGTGATTAGTGGCTTCATTTCTTTTCTATAGTACGAAGTGAAAGCCAATTGGCCCAGGCGGACGTTGAAGCCGATTCCCAAGCGCTATTAGAGTTCCAGACGTTAACCATTGCTTCATTCGCACCTCTCAGCTTTAATAACAACAATCAAATTCAGTTGTGAGTAATGGGAATATCCGCCATTTTGAATTAACAAAGAAATGATTTATCGGCAATTTTTCTTTTTAGTCTCTACGTATATATTTGCATATGCGTGTTTGTGTGTGTGTGTGTGTGTATGTGTATGTGTGCGTTTGTGTGCATCTGTGTATGTGTGTGTATTTGTGTGTTTGCGCGTATCTGTGTGTATTTGTGCCTGTGTGTTTTGGTATTCGCGTGTGTTTGTGCCTGCATTTGTATGTGTATTTGTGTATGTGCCCATTTGTGTGTATGTTTATGTTTGTGCCTGTATGTGCGTGTGTTTGTGTATGTGAATATGCTTGCTCGCGCGTGTATGGTTCAACTTCAGATTGTTGAGACTTCTCTGTTTTTTGCCGTTCAGATTTGATTTACGGTTTCCATCATCTACACAAAAAATTGTAAATCTTTTTGCCGCTTGCCATAGAGTAAGACTTAACAAAAAACGGCTCGCAGCAAATTTAGCAATTATTTTTAGTCTCAATGGCGCCTCGCTATATAGCCTTGTGCCAGACAAAGATGAAATCAGTAAACACCTTATCTTTAAATTCTTTTACTCTATCTTTTGAGTTGTTTTTATTCCTCCATTCTTACTCTTTCTATTTTTCTACCATTCTCTCTTTTCATTCTTTCTTACTCTTTCCATATTTCTTTCTTTTCTCTTTCCTTCCACCTTTCTCCCTCTTCATTCCTTCTTCCTCTTTCTCTATTTCTTTCTTTTCTCTTTCCTTCCACCTTTCTCCTTCTTCATTCTTTCTTTCTCTTTCTATATTTCTTTCTTTTCTCCTTGCTTCCACCTTTCTCCCTCTTCATTCCTTCTCCCTCTTTCTCTATTTCTTTCTTTTCTCTTTCCTTCCACCTTTCTCCCACTTCACTCTTTCTTTTTCTATATTTCTTTTTTTTCTACTTTTTCCACATTCCATTCTCTTGATTCTGTTTTTCTTTCTCTATTTCTTTCTATTTCTTTCCTTCCACTTTTCTTTCTTTGATACCTTTCTAAATTTTCTACTTCATGTCGTTCTGTTTCCCTTTTTTTCTCTGGCTTTCTTTCTTTCTTTCTTTCTTTCTTTCTGTTTTAATTTCCTTAGCAAGTTTGTTTCGCTAGATCAGTCACGACTGAGTAATCAGGAAGAGGCACGTAATGAGAAAGGAGGGGCTTGGAAAAAATAATACTCACATGACAGATTCAGGTAAAGAGGGACAGGGGAAAGCAGCACGAAATATACTTGATAAGCTTCTGTAAATGGATGGTAAAACTGGATTTGGGAGAAATAACAAAAAGATAAAACTTATAAAGAGCTACAAGGGACAAGAAAATGTGGAGGGCCATGGTCGCTTATGCTATGAAGGGATGCGGCAAATAAAAGAAGAACGATTTTAATCTCCACTGGATCCTCCACATTTTCGGCCTTTTTCTAAATCTAAGGTGGGCCTCGAAAATCATTTTGGGGGCATTTTGACGTGGTGTAATAGTTAACAAGTATGATTCGCTTCATAAATTATGATTGAGTATTGAGTTTGATCTTCACTGAGTACTCAACACTTTTAGCCTTATGCCACATTTAAGCGAGACTTGAAAAATAGCCATATACACTTTTCTTATATTTTGTCCATACTTTTCTGTCTAACTCTGATACTGTTTCCATATTTCTCTCCCTTTGATATTCTTTCATTCTATTCGTCTTATCTTCATTCACTTCTTCCTTTTTCCTTCTCTTTCTTCGCGTTTTTTTTTATCTCGTCTTTTTCTTTTTCTGATATATATATATATATTTTTAATTTTCATTCTTATTTTTCATCTTCGGGATTTGTTAAAAAAAATCTCGTTTTTCTCAATTTTACAACCTAATTAATTTCCGCTTTCACTCTTTTTCTCTTTCTCGTTTCCCCCTCTTTCTTGTTTCTCATTCTATCTCAGTTACCATTCTTCTATGTTTCTGACACTTTCTTGCTCTTTCTCGTTTTTCAGTCTTTCTCGTTTTCCCACTCCTTCTCATTTATTTCTCACTTTCTCGTTTCCCAATATTTCACGCTCTTTCTCGATTTCCAGTATTTCTCGTTTCCATTCTATTCTCGTTTCCTTCTCCTTCTCACGCTTTCTCGTTTTTTGCTCTTTCACGTTTCTCACACTTTCTCATTTCTCGATCATTCTTCTTTCTCACTCTTTTACGTTTCTCCCTGCGTATCGCTTTCCACTCTTTTCTGTTTCCCACTCTTTCACTTTTCTCACTCTTTCTTGATTTCCATTCAATCTCCTTTTTCATGCTTTCTCGATTTCCACACTTTTTCAATTTTTCTCGTTTCCCAATCTTTTATGCTTCTCACTCTTTCTCGTTTTCCAGTCTTTCCCATATTCCAGTCTTTTTTGTTTCCAAATCTTTCTTGTTTCCAACTCTTTTACGTTTCTCAATCTGTATCATTTCCCACTTTTTTCAGTTTCCCGCTCTTTCTCAGTCTTTTCCGTTTTCTACTCTTTCACGCTTCTCACTCTTTCTCGTTTCCCACTTTCTATCGCTTCCCACTTTTCTAGCTTGTCCTCGTTTTCCTCTCTTTCAAGTTTCTCACGCCTTCTCGTTTCACATTTCATTCTCGTTTCTCACTGTTTCTCTTTTCTTACTGTTTCTTTTACCCCACTCTTTCTCGTTTCCAACTCTTTCTTGTGTTCTACTCTTTCACATTTCCCATTCTTTCACATTTCCCACTCTTTCTCATTTTCCACACTTTCATATTTCCCACTCTTTCTCGTTCCCACTCTTTCTCGTTTCCCACTCTTTCTCGTTTCCCACTCTTTCTTGTTTTCCAGTCTTTCACATTGCCCACACTTTCACATTTCTCACTCATTCTCCTTTCCCACTCTTTCACATTTTCCACTCTTTCTCGTTTCCCACTCTTTCTCGTTTCGGACTCTTTCTTTTTTCCCATTTTTTCTCGTTTCCCACTCTTTCACATTTCTCACTCTTTCTCGTTTCCCACTCTTTCTCGTTTCCCACTCTTTCTTGTTTCCCACTCTTTCACATTTCCCACTGTTTCACATTTCCCACTCTTTCTCGTTTCCCACTCTTTCTCGTTTCCCACTCATTCTCGTTTCGCACTCATTCTCGTTTCCCACTCTTTCACATTTCCCATTTTTTCACATTTCCCATTCTTTCACATTTCCCATTCTTTCACATTTCCGACTCTTTCTCGTTTCCCACACTTTCTCGTTTCCGACTCTCACTTTTCCCACTTTTTCACATTTTCCACTCTTTCACATTTCCCACTCTTTCACATTTCTCACTCTTTTTCTCCGATCTAACACAAACAAAAAATGCCGGTTTTCTTTGTTTCATTCATTTTAATATCCTGACTGGATAGCAAACATAAAATAATCACTATGCCAAAGGCCTATTAAAAGTTTGTCAGTAACTGGCATAACTATTTGAATCTGTAGACCAGCTAGACTGGACGTTTAGTGGGGGTAGCTGTTCGTGATATGAATCATCCCGTATCCATAATTGTCTATTCAGCAAACCAGTCGTCAAACGAGCAACAGTAACATTGAAAATAAAATAAGAAAAACAACATCGAATAACAGCGAGCAAATTATTTGAAATTACAGTGTTGTTAATGTAATTTAAAATCTGTAAGTGACATATTGTTCAGGATAAGCAGTGATAACATTCATTATATACATTTGTCTCCTAAATACAAATGCAGGCACGATAAAATGATTCCCTTCATTACCAACCCTTCCGCTGATTTCGTAGGACACGTTCACTAGTTTCGAAATAGTTCTTCACTGAAACGTAATACAAAAATACAGAATGCATGGTTATCAGCAAAAGTAAGATCCCAAAATACAAATAACAAATTGCGGATTCTAAAATCAAGCAGGTAGAGAAATTAAAATATCTGTGAAATGTTCTAACAGAGGACGGAAAGTGCGACACTGAGATCCGAAGATGTATCGGGATGGCCAAAGATGCATTTCAAAAGCTAAGCAGGGTATTAAGAGAGAGAAAAATTTCCTTAGAAACAAACAAAAGGGTATTGAACTGTTACGTGATATATGTCCTCCTGTATGGCTGCGAATGCTGCACAATCTCCTCAGATGAAGAAGAGACTTGAAACGACAGAAATGTGGTTCTACAGAAAGATGCTGAAGATACCATGGACTGAACATGTGAGCAACGATGAGATTTTCGAGAAAATGGAAACAAAACAAAAACTTATACTTAACATCAAGAAGAGGCAGTTGAAATTACTGGGGCATGTAATGAGGAAGAAGGGCTTGGAGAACCTGATACTCATAGGACAGAGTTAAATGGATGGTAGAAAAGGTTTTTGGATAAAATAAAATAAAAAAAAAACTTACTAAGAACTACAAGGGGCGGAAAGATGTGGAGGACCATGATTGTCTACCTCCTGAAAGGACATGACACTTAAAAGAAGATATAATAATTACATGCAGAACATTTATTTTATGAGTGGGAAATAATGAGAGGGTTCTCTTGTACATTATTTACATTATTCGGACTATTGTCCCTATCTTTGCCGCCATATTTATTTATTTGAGGACAATTGTCCGAATAATGTAAATAATGTACATAATACCTCATCTCAGAAATATAGACAGATACTGAGGGTTCTCTTGATAGAGATAAGTAAGCCACCCATTGCAACAATAATTAATATAAGCAAGAATACAGGTGAGAGCGGCTGAGTATTGTGGACGGTTACTCAAATTTGATGTTTGGTTTATAAATGAAGAACTGATAGGAATACATTTTCAGTAGGAATTGAAATCAGCTGCTTCTGGGCAGACAGACGGCGTTTCTTCTTGGTTCAAAATTGATATGATGTCCTGAGAAAAAAAGATCAACCCAACCACCAGACTATAATGTAGAAGATGTCTTGGCAATAAACAAATAAGTAAATAATTAAATAATGATGTTTTGTATAATAGTGCGAATCTAATTTGTAAGTTTTGTGTCCAATAAATTGAAACTATTGATCACTTTATTTCCCGATACCCAATACTCACACCCAATGAGTAAAAAAAAAAAAAAACCCATAACAATTTTGATCAATATCTGCATTGAAAGATTTATCATCTCTACAGGATCAAGACAGCTGCAAACTCGTATGAACAAGATCTTAAACCTGTAGTTGAGTAGTTACTATCCTTTTGGATTATTTTAACACGGATCGAACAAAACAAGTAAATCTCCCAGACAATAAATAACCTGTCCTCTTTCTCGCTGAATATATATGAGAATGATGAGATAAATAAAGACAGAAAAGAAGAACATTTGCACACTGATTGACATGATTATACCAAGTGACGAAAACATCTCTGCGAAATTTTTTGAAAAACTAAACAAATACAAAGCCCCGGATATCGAAATAGAAATACGTGACACTTAAAAACAGAAACTGATCCTGTTGCGGTTGAAGCTTTGGGACTGATAAAGAAAGAAACTCAAGAACAAATAAACAAAATCCCTGGTACACCATCTCTTCAGGAATCCCCAAAATAGTTCTTACAATACAGCCCATATCCTGCGAAGAATTTGAAACAACAAAATAAGCACGCTTCGTATGTTATTTGTTTTGTTTTGTCTTAAATTGGTTTGTCTTACGGCATATCAGTCTCAATGGGTTATTTAATACCTACAAGATTTTTATTTCTGGCAATATTTATTTCAAAATAGTAATTTTTTTTCCAAAAATATATTGTTGCTAATTTTTTTCAAAAATATATTGTTGATAATTTTCTTTTTTTAAAAATGTATTGCTGGCAATAATGTATTGCTAATAATTTTTATTCAAAAATTCTTTGCTGGTAATAATTTTTAAAGTCCGCGTGAACCTGGGAACACCATCAATTAAGAGGTGGTTCCACGTTCCTCAAAACCTCCTGATCAGAGGCCTTGCTGTTTGATGTAGTTCATCGTCTTACCCAGGATGCGGGGTAGATTACAGTTTTCCCCAGGACGTGGATGTAGTTTATTGTCATAGCCAAGACGACTAGGTTATTGGTTATGACTCAAATTCTGATTATAAAACAAATGTAGGTCGAAAATATTATTTAATTATAATAATGATAACTTCACAGTAACTGAAATTCTAAAAAAAAAAATGAAGAAATTAAAACAAAAAACGTTAAAAATATCTACACAAATCATGTTACAGCATAATATTTAATATCTAAAAAACAACTAAACTAATTAGGTTTGTTTTTTATAGGTTTTCAGATAAGACGTTTAGCCACCTTGAGCATATTTGTCGTAAGAATAACTGAGAAACCTCTTGAGCTATTCAGCTAGAAAGAGGACAGGTTAAAATCATTTTGTATCAGCCCCACTGTCTTTTTAACTTAGCAATGGCGAGAGGAAAACGATCATCCAGGACTTCAGTAATGGTACCAACATTCATACTCTGGCTTCTATCTTCAAAGTACATTCAAGAAGCATCAAGAGAACAGTGGATAAGTTTAAAAAGAGAGAACAGTAGAGAGGAAAATTGGATGGCGAAGATCATCTTGAATAAGGTGGAAAAAGATCCTGGAATAATAATAATAATAATAATAATAATAATAATAATAATAATTATAATATATATATATATATATATATATATATATATATATATATATATATATATATATATATTGAACTTTATTTCAGTATTTCATGAGCTTCCGATCCTTTGCTATGATTAATTAATGTCATTATCGTATATGATCGATTTCATCACGATTATTCTGTTAAACCTGGAGAGTAATTATATATTCTTATTGCTCAAAGTAGAGTCCAATAATGTTATCAAAACCTCGGGGAATTCCAGCGATATATCTTTAATCATTTCTAAGATACAACGGCTCAAACTTAATCTAACAATTGGACAATTTTGGTGTTACACGTTTTTGAAAATGTTGCTGTTACTCCCGGTATATATATATATATATATATATATATATATATATATAAGTGCTCGTATGCATATGCGTGTGTATGTGCGTATATGGTTGTATGTGTAAGTTGGTATATATGCAATACAGATATAGATAAAACAAACAAGCACAGTGACATAGAGATTCTTTTCAAAATGCCGAAGCTAGAACATGATATACCAGAGTGATTAATGATTTCGCAACTCATCCTCAGAAATCCCAAAATCTCTCTTCCAACATATAACTTCGTCTTTCTACTAGTTGAACTGAACATGCCATTGAAACTAAGCTTTTCTTTGGCGAAACGCGTCTTTGATTAAAGATTTTCCACTTTATCTCATCATTCTCATATATATATATATATATATATATATATATATATATATATATATATATATATATATATATTCCAGTCGAATCCGTTACATTCACCTACGCGCTAATACCCTTGGGAAAGGTATGAATCCTCTTCTTCTCCCTCCAGCTATGGGTAAAATAGCAGGACAGACTGGGTTCTATAGCCTTGGATGGCAACTGGTCTAGAAGGACAACTCTGAATTCAAGACCTGCGGAGGGTCGTTTGGGAACCTTGTGGCATTCGGTGCACCAGGTCTCTGTATTCGTCCCTCCAAAAAGTGTGGATGGTCCTGCACGAGGCCTTCACCACTATAATCAAATCTCATGTGCCGGTGTCGGTTTCCTGGAAACTGATCTGCTTGATCCTCATACGTTGAATTTGACGGGAGAGTCGATCATATATTTGGAGATTTTGGTCTCCGTCTTCTTCTTATCATTATAATGCTCTGTAGTCTACATTGAGCTCTCCTTGGATTTATATCATCCTCGAAATTATCCCTTCCAGTCACAAAATTGTGAGACACACACACACACACATATATATATATATATATATATATATATATATATATATATATATATATATATATATATGTATATATATATATGTACATATATATATATATATATATATATATATATATATATATATACATATATATATATATATATGTACATATATATATATATATATATATATATATATATGAGGGTTATGACTTCATAATATCATAATAAGGATTTCGTTTCTGCAGCCTTTTTGTAAAACTAACATTTTTTTTTTTATATTTGTGTTTTTTTTATGTATGTAGTGTTTCCTACTTTGTCTTGCAAGTGTTTTTGCTTATATAATGTTTTATATATTTAAAAACCATTAATTTTTGGTGGGGGCAAACAGATGAACTCTTTCGATGAGCATTTGTTAACATATAATGAAGAAGTATTTAATTAAGTTTTTTTTTTTTTAAATGTCACCCCCAACACGGTATTTCTAAAATCGTATTTTAGCAAAGTAGTACTATGATTTTCTGGAGTCTTCTAGAAATTTCTGGACTCATCTAGAAATCTCGGGAGCCTTCAAGAATTATATGGCACCTTCTAGAATTTATGGAAATTTATGATGCCCATTTTATGGGACTGTATAACCATGATCGCTGTTTGGTTGTCAGTTGAAGGTGAATGGGAAAAGTGTGTTGTGTTTGTGACCAAATATATCTTTTTGTTTTAGAGTATATAATTTTGCTGATTAAGAATCGCTGATTGATTTGTTGAAAGATCTTCAAGTGTTCATGTTTAACCATAATTCCACTGAAAGATACAGTAAGATCTGGATGAAGAGTCTCATAAGATTTCAAGAATCACGTACGAAAAGAAGACTTCCACTAGAAGTGCAATCACTGAAAAACAAATGCAAGATACAATTCAACATGTAAATTTTTTATCATTATCTCTTCTTTGGTGCATCCATGAAATGAATGAAAGAACGTATAAAGAAAATCTCTAAATAAGTATCAAGTTTATGGTAAATTAAATTTAATTTATCAAATTTTATCAACTCAAGTCATACAAGGAAAACAGGATCAACGGCTGAACACCTACGTATACGTAGAACACCTACGTATACGTAGATGTATAAAAATATGATCCTCTGAATTAAATTTTTGACATCAGAAAAGAAATTGTTGAATGGCTGTTCTTTGAGGACAGACGGTTATGTCACTTTCAGATCAAAAGCAAAGAGCATGTTGGATATAGAACTGTAAAGACTGCGAGTTCCAAAATTATACACCTATCCAAAAGAGGAAAGGTGTCCTTGAAGCAAATTTCAGTAACAGTAACAACATCAGTACCAATTTCGGAATCAGAGACTGAATCAGAAATCGAATATGAAGACTCCGAAGACTCTGAAGAACAATCCACAAGAAAACGGAAGTATAGCAAAATCAAAACTGCGAGCAAATTAGTAACATCTTCAAAACTTATCAACCGTCAAAGCAGCAAATATTTGTCAGCAGTCATCTCAAGAAGGGCAATAACATTAAGACAATTTCTCATTCTGGTATTTACAGTTCCACTATCAAAGAAGCTGTTAAACTAAGAAATAAGAAAAACAATACACTTAGAAAATTGGTCATTGAATTTTGATATTAAACGAACTGCTGGCCAAAAATATCACCTGCTTGTTTTGAAGAATGTAAGAAGAGAAGTTAGAAACATTAGATCTATCAAATGGAAACGCGGATACTGTTGTCAAAGGAATAACAGCTGTTCTGGATAAATAGAATTTATGGAAGAGCATAAAAATGGTTGGCGCGGACACAAAAAAATGTGAAAAGATGGAAGCATAAAATGGGGTTATTATCATTAATTTACAAAGACTGCTCTAAAGAAACAGGAAGAACCAAAATTCATTGTCTGTCAACTTCATATGCCGGATTGAGTGCTTCGCGGAACTTGGAGAAACAACACATCGCGCAATATCGAATATCCGTTTATCAGTGAACTTTTAAATGACTACGAACAGCTCAAGAAGAAATTCAAGAATGGTAAAGAAGAGATTCCTGAAACAGCAGAGTAGCGTGATGATATAATATTTTTATTTCATTTAACTCGAGTTTTCCACCTTTTCGAAAACAGGAAGATTTCCTAAAGTAAAGTTTTAAAAAATACATCACTTAAATAATGCAAGATGGAATTATAGAACAATACTAGCTCTTTTGGCATTTATTCTTCTACCAGAAAAAAAGAGAGTCGCAACTCGGAATTTGTATATTCATTTATTGCAGATGGGCGGGGCCATTGTTTTACTGACCAAATGACACAGCTGGTTATATAGCAGCTTGCAAGCCCACAAAAAAACAAAACAAAAAAAAAACAAAAACAAACAAACAAAAAACAATAAACTCTGCGAAAAAGTTTTGGAATCCAGTACCACCGAGAGTGGAATTCCCAGAAGTCAGTGTGCTTTACAGGCAATCAAGAGGCTTCAAGATATTTATGACGTCTTTAAAATAAAAGAGAAAATTCACCTTATAAGGGTGTTCCAATAACTTGGACCGATTTTAAATGTGAATTAAGTTTAAGCGTCTAATTGTTTTTTCTTTAACTTTCAGATTTAAAAAGTTTTGGTAATTTCAACCATGGAAAGATTAACAATCAAACAATGTATTAAGGTTAATGAAGCCTATTACGAAAATGGACCTTCAAACAGAATCTGAATGAGAAATTAC
>OZ010595.1:83478617-83491117 GCA_963932145.1 Acanthosepion lycidas | reverse complement strand
GTAAAAATATAGACAGAAAAACTGTTTTTTTTTTAAATTATTTTTAAAGAAACTGAAGCTTGAAAGAAAACGGAGATGCAAAATGGAAAGCGATCAATACTCTGGATATTTTCAAATATATATATTTCTAAGGTATATCGACACACCATGGTTGCGTGGACTGTCAACGTCCGCCTGGGTTACGCCAGCCCGACTGGCGCTGCCTTCCGCCAGTTTGGCCGTTGAGATCGTGTAGATCTTAACCTATCCCGCCATTTGAGAGGATGGGAATTTTTCGTTGCGTTCAGTCTGGTCCTTCCTCTTCGACATTATGGCCATGGGTGGCCGTAAAGGTGTTGCTACGTCACGGCTTCGCTCTTGGGATCACTAGGGCAAGTACGCGCTCTACCTAGGAACCACCATATATATTTTACACTGGATGTCAGAGTGTATGGTTCATTATTAAATAGACATCTTTGCCTGATTAATTAATGACACTAATAGAAAGTAACCAATAAATAAGAAAAGAATAATAAAAGTACAAAATTACCATTAAATATATGAGAACATTTTTATTATTGTTGTTGCTAAAAAATAAATATATGTCTGACGCTCAACTCCACGAGAGCACCTCTTTGCAACTGTTCGGTCTCACATTGACTGATGACCTGAAATATATGGAGTCAATAGATTCGTCCACCGCTAGGAAAGTTGGCTCCCTGTGCCGCGCCAGGAAATTTTCTCGCCGAAGTCGATCCTTCAAATCTACAAATCAACCATTCGCCTTTGCATGGAGTATTGCTGCCATATATGGTCTGGTCTTCTATTTGTCGCAATGTCCTTGATAAAATCCAGAGACGGATATGCAATGTAATTGGCCCTGATCTGGCAGTCGCTCTCTCACAGACGTGCCGTTGCTTCTCTCTGTCTTTTTTACAAATACTTTTACGGTAGCTGCTCTGATGAGCTGCTTTCGCTGGTTCCCAAACTTCATGAATTTAAGCGTTCAACTAGGCTGGCATCTCGCTCTTACCCTTTCACTGCCGAAACTGTTAAATGTAGGCGTCTCTTCTATTCCATTAGCTTCATGTCTCGCATTTCTTGCCTGTGGAACTCCATCTCCTTTTCCTGTTTTCCTGATAACTATAATCTCCAACTATTCAAATGTAATGTCAATCGACGTCTCCAGATACCGTGATCTATCCCCCATCCTTCTCTTCATCCTTTCCTCTATCACTTCTATTTGCGCTCGCTCCAACTCTCTGCAACCCCTTGCGTGCTAGTGGCTTTCTTAAACTAGAATGCGGAGGAAATGGAGGAATCAGGAAGGCATGGCCGAGCAGCGGACATCTGAACTTCGGGAACTAAATTTCTTTTTTTACAATTCCGTTAACGATGTAAAAGGCCCGCGAACCACTCGAGGTAGAGGGTTACAGGGTAAGAGGCGCAGCTTATGCAGATACGTGTGGAAGATAACGTTTAACTACACTTAAGTGCTCAAAGAAGAATCTTATCGGAAGTCTGTTCTACAAAGCAATGTTCCTTTGGAATAAGTTATTCGTGTAGAACTTACCTCTTACCGAAAAAATACGAAGATAATGAAAGTGATTTTCTACAACGTGTGTGGGTTATAGCCGTGAAGGTCAGGGTGGTTCGCTACAATATTCATGGTATGGTGGGTCTTAGTCGTAAAGGTAAGGACCGGTGGAACTAGGAAGTGTAGACTTAAAGAGGTTAAGATTCTAGTGATCGGGGAACCAAACTCTTAGGAACCGGTTCCACAGGTCAGTGGTCCGTGGGAAGCGTCTGTGTGAGTGAAACTTACATCTCACTCAGTGAAAACAAAAGGAATGATGGTGGCATGGCGAATTATAGCCGTGAGGTTTAGGACTGGTGAAATTAACTAATGCAATTTGTCTGAACATTTTCCATGGAAATAGCGATAGAGCATCAGAGGCTTGTGACGTCTCGTCTGTGAGAAAGAGGTTGTAGAGTAGGAAACAGTTAATCACCCACAAGGACGCGGAGACTCTAATATCAACAAAGATGAAGGTGTAGGAGTATATAAGTTATGGAAAAGGCTTAGAAGCAACTTATTACGATAACAACATTTATTATTATTATTAGAAAAACTAATACCGATATATGTCATCCACTACATAGAATATATAGCGTGCCTTACCAGAGGGGCGTGTTTTTGAAGCAGAAAACAGGTATCTATTTCATCAGAACAGTTCTATGATTCCCTTCGTCTGGAGCTGGTTTTTTGGCCGAAACGTCATGATTATTTTTACGGTGATGTTCACGCTGTGCAAGTCCTGAATAGACTATATTTAGTCACCCCCCCCCCACGTGGGCATCATGTGGCACAAGGCCGGTTTAACGTGGGATCTCCGAGCCCGTGGGATCTCCGAGCCCGTAGGATCTCCAAGCCCGTGGGCTCGGCCAAAAATATGCCCATTGAACCCGAATAAACGGTATCAGGGTGGGTTTACCTCCCCGAAAGAAAATTCGCCCTTCGGCGTAGCCTCGTTCAGGTTCCTCCCCGCCCGAAGGCAGAGAGTTCAACCGTTCAGCCGGTCGTCCGACATCGGCTGACAAGTCCTGAGTAGACTGTCACAGATGCGGGTATGGGTGGAAGGTAACAGTTAACCTTAGTCTTGAAGAGGTTTCGATTCTAGTGATCGAGAAAGCAACCTCTTAGGAATCGATTCCACAGGTCAGTCGTCCGTGGAAAGCGTCTGCCTGAGGGAAACTTATATCGCACCAATGAAACCTGAAGGGAATGAGGGTGTTATGGCGGCTCATAGCCATGAAGGTTAGGACTGGTGGAACTATACAGTTTAGTCTGTACAGTTTATTCTGAACACTTTCCATGGATAGAGCATCGAGAGGCCTGAGACGTCTTGTCTGTGAGAAAGAGCATATCGGTTGGGAAATAGTTCGTCACCCAAAAGGACGTGAAGACGCTTTTAGATCTTATCGGAAGCGGAAATCGAAGCTCCTGTTCATATATAGCAGTAGCATTTCATTTAAGGTCTGATCTATCCTGCAAATATAGAGGGTAGCTGAATTAAAGTCTCAACTGGCGCTCTAGGTTGCATCCGTTCATCGCGTGTGGTGAAAGTTCATCAGAACATTTGCCATGGAAATAGCGAAAGGGTTTGGTGATAGTTAAAGACCTACATGCATCAACGTTTCTTGGGGAAAAGTTGACGGAGTGGAACTTTCTTCCTGCTTATGGAATATAGGAGAAATAAGGGTGATTTGATTCTGTGGAAGTAACAAGGCTCGTCTTTAGCTGTAAAATTCTGAACGGGAGGGGACTAAAAATGGAGCTCGTCTGAATATTTTTTACAGAAATAGCGACAGATTTTAGTGATAATCAAATTTCTACGTGCATCTGCAGTTCTTGGGGGAGAATTTTTTGTGTAAAACTATCTCCTAACTTTTCGTATACAGAGGAAATGTGGGCAATACACTAGGCTTTCAAAAGTAAACCACACTCACTTTCCAGATCATCCCTATTGAACGAAGCTAAATGATCACCTAATACGAGGCTTAAGAGACACTCAAGGTAGAAGGTTACAATGTGGTGTGTGTAAGCAAACAAACAGGGATCTCAATGTGACCCGTAATATCAGGAAAAATGGCGCACCTAAAACTAAAATTAAATGAAAAAAAATGTCTCTAATATATACAAATTACTGATATCTCGTGAAGAGTGGACAAAGAGCTCCGGATACGAAATTCTGGAGTCGGGATGTTAAAGGTAACATCAATCAGCTAAACTTTTACTCATATTAATCCTAAATATACATACATACATATATATATATATATATATATATATATATATATATATATATATATATATGTGTGTGTGTGTGTGTGTGTGTGTGTGTGTATGTGTGTGTGTGTGTGTGTGTGTAGGTATGAAGAAAAATATACGGAAACAAACAAAAATCCTAAAATGCAATTATGCTGTTTTAATGTTAATATAATGTCAACGTTGGACGTTTCGGTCTAGTAGACTGTGACAGTATTTAGGGTTGCGTGGAAAAAAAGGCGAGAATCAATTTAGGTGATAAGAAGCTATCACGAAAAGACACTGAGCGATGTTATTTTTTCTAACAAAGAAAAGTGGTAAAGATTTTATTTTCATTTGCGAAAGGAAAAAGTATCCTTTTTCTCACGCAGAAGATAGGAGATTCGTAAGATACCGGATCTGTCGAATTAATTTATGTTAAGGCGCGGCGAAAGAAGATAGCAATCTGCCCATGGCAATGATGAAAATTTCAAGTTGGTCAAGTGGCCTACAAGGCAGAATGCTAAGAGATAAAAATTGATTGGGTCGCACTCTGACCGAGAAAAATGTCCGCTGGACCACCCGAAGAGTACAAGGAAGGAAAGATTAAACCTTTAACTATCTGTGGAGATATCATTTGAGAAGAGCACCTGTTTTGTGTCGGAGCTGGCCATGATAGAAAAATTATTTTATGGGAACGAATAATTGGCACCAGGGTGCAAAGTCGCCAGATGACCACCTACTTGATGCTGGCGAAAATCTCGTTGACGAGTTTCAGACGGCGTTCGGTTAAGATAAGAGTCGTAAGGGTTTGTTGTCGGGAAGAAAACAAAGAAAAGAAAAAAAAGGGAAGATAATTTTTTTTTTGAGCGAGATTTTTAAACCGATGCCAGTCTGGCCACACCCACGCTGCTGGGCGTCCATTGGCTGAATGGTGGCGTGAGCGGTAGGCGAAGGTAATCATGTGAAGAAGGAGGGTAGGCCTGTTGACGCCCCCTGAAGGGATCGGTGTGAGATGCCACTGTAAGAGAGAGGGGAAACCTGTTGACGCCTCTGAAGGGATTGGTATGAAATACCAATATGAGAAAAGACGAATTTGGGAGGACGATTCCCTTAAACTAGAAATTAAGGACTTCCAAAAATGGAAATTAATAAATTTTCCTGACCAAAAACAAAGGAAATCCTTGATGCGGATTTAGAATTATCAAGGAACCTCAAACCCCGAGAGGCCCACCCCGGTTTTTGTCGGCGTCCATATAAGCAGAGTCGCAACGAGTAGACGGCAGTTGAGTTGGGGTTGAAGAGACAGGCAAGCAGTAGAGTTGGGGTTAGAAAGACTGGCAAGAGTTGAGCTGTGAGCTCTGAGATCCGCCTCGCAGAAAGCTGACTTAAGATCCACGCATTCTCGACCTCAACTTCTAACCAAGAACAATTTATTTTTGAAGAACGACTTAGATTCACACCACCAAAACAAGTTTTACGAATATCGCCTGAAGATACACCAAAACCAGTTTCTTAAAAGAACAATTAAGATATTAAGACTTGCCTAACAAACGCAAAGTGTCACGTATCCATATTAGCGGTTTGGGAGAAAGACGCAGTCCTGTATTCAGCAACCAGATATAAAATATTGTTATCCTTTTTTAACACATTTGAACTTTTCGAGTTGTTACTTTATTTTCTTTTACATATAATTGTTCGGACTCGACTTGCATTACGGCCCGGCATCTGATTTATTTCGTCTATCTAAGATCAAATCACAACGTGGGTAGGTTAGACTAGAAATCAAAACAGTTACTTCGGTAACCAGACGTTGGAGGCGAGCTGGGAACGACAAGGCTGATACCGAATCTAACCAGATTGTCATTCGAATCAGCAAAAGGGTTAGAACGTCACAGGACAGGATAGGACGGCGACGGCGACGGCGACGGCGACGGCGCGGAGACAGAAGGGGTGACGTCACAAGACCATCTTCAGGCTATATTCATAAAACATAAATTTTTCAAGATCAGCGTTGCGTTTCAATATGATCAGGTCGGCGTCACGTGGGCGATGTTGTGAAAACGTATTCCTAAAATATAGTATTTTGAATGAAGAATTTTATTTTAATCTAAAACTTATATGTACATTTGTCGAGCATTAATCTTGTTAGAAAAGGGTAAATATTAAAGAAGCCAGGTCTAGTATTCACCGTGCGTGAGATAGATATTATGCCTGCCTCATAAATCCGTCTAAGATTTTTATTATGAATATATTTTAAAATCTTCACAGAATTAAAATCGAAATTATGATCAGATTTAGTTGTGTGTACAACTAAAGCATTGTTTAAATTACCGAGGCGAATATCTCGTTTATGTTCGAAAACACGAGATTTTACGGACTTACATGTTTCACCCACATATTTTCAGTTGTCTGTTTTGATTAGTCTTACTCTTATGGCCATCGTCTTTTCATGTTGAATTAAATATAGTCTAATGTTAATTATGTTTTATGAATATGTCCTGAAGATTGTCTACTAGACCGAAACGTCCGACGTTGACATTATATTAACATTAAAACAGCATAATTGCATATTATGATTTTTGTTTGTTTTTTTCCGTATATTTTTCTTCATACTGTTGGATCTATATCCATATATTTGCTTACACACACACACACATATATATATATATATATATATATATATATATATTGTAAAGAAAAAACAGACCACTTTAAGGTACCATTATAATATTTTATTTCACCAGAGCCCTTTTAAAGGACGCCGGATCACCAGATAGCACTTCCAGAAATGAAACGCAAAATGAAATTAAAATTGATTGGTAGTGTAAGTTTTTGTAATTTAACAGAGAGTGTAAAAAGGGTAGTTAATGGGACATCGCAGAGTATAGGGAGGGATTAATTTCATATCTCTCTCAATCATACTAAGGATTGGTGGAGGAGGCCATGACCTATTTAGACGGTTAACTTAACGGAAGTAATATACTGACAAAGGAAAAAGAAAGAAGAGGGAGAGGGAAATAAAGAGAAAGAGGCTGTAACTGGGTTTTAGCAATTTATGTAAAAAAAAATACTCTAATATATATATATATATATATATATATATATATATATATATATATATATTCATATAAAAATTCTCAGTTGAAATTTTGAATTTTAGCGTTGCGACTCGCACTTTCCGAGATTGTACAACTGTCAATAAATAGCACATTCTTAAAAAACATCTTTCGGTCTACAAACAATTATTTCGTCTTCAAGTTTTAACTTTAAAGGAAAAAAATTACAGCCCAGCGATGAAGACATGGATCTTCGAAAGTTCTTGGTTAACTTAAAAAAAATATACACTAGAAACATCTGACAACAGTTTTATAAATGAGGATCACATCATTCAATGGATTAACAGTATTTTAATGCATACATTATGTTCTACTAGCGAAGTGATTATGCCATTAATCGCATTAATATGGCTTGTTGATTCTATGTATGATTATTTCTTTTTATAAATATCTATCTTTATATATATATATATATATATATATATATATATATATATATATATATATATATGCCTGGGTGTGTGTATGTATGCAAACATGTCTTTAGTAAAATGAATGGAGCATTTTGGTTGCTTGGTGTTTGTTTACATTTGTAAAAACCATGCGCTAGATTTGGGTGATTCGTTCTGTCGACAGAAGAAGCGTGGTAGAAACTCTAACATCAAATAAGTTGGGTTTCGATCCGGGCTTGAGGCATTCGGTTGTCTAGACGCACTGAGGAGCTGTGATACAGCGAAACAGTAGCACAGTAGTTTTTACAACACAGCCCTGAAAAACAGCGGATACAAAAACTTTGACATAACCTATAGAAACGTTAGTACCAATAATAAGAGAAACAGGAAAAGAAAAATCATCTGGTATACCCCACCGTACAACCAAATGGTCAGCACCAAACTAGGCCATAAGTTCCTAGCTTTAATTGAAAAGCACTTTCCCACTAATAGCAAACTTAGCAACATCTTTAACAAAAACACATTGAAACTGAGTTACAGCTGCACTGAAAATATAGAAAGAATCATAAAAAGACACAATAAGAAAATCCTAGAAAAACACGCATACCAAAACAGTAATAAAACACATAAACTAAAACTAGATAAAAATAACGAAAAATTATGCGATTGTAGAAACCCTAAAAACTGCCCGTTGGAAAATAAATGCCTCACAAAATCCGTGGTATACCAATGCACTCTCATCCATCGAGAGCCCTAACACTGATAGGATATACATAGGATCAACAAAGAATAATTTTAAAATTAGATGGAGACAACACAAGAGCTCTTTCAACAATATTCAAAATAGAAATCAGACATCTCTATCCCAATATTTCTGGCATCTAAAAGAAACGACGAATAAAACACCAAAAGTAAAATGGAAAATAGTAAATAGAGCAAGAACCTGTAGAACCTGGGATGACCCATGCCTCTTATGCTTACAGGAAAAACTACACATCATTAAATTCCTAAATAATGAAAAATTATTAAACCATAGGCAGGAGTTAACGGTTTTTTGCCGACATCAACAGACTTTCGCATTAGATAATTAGCATAAATAAATAAAAAAAAAAAAAAAAAACATAGCTAAGTAAAATTCTAAAAAGCTCAGCCAAACCCTTAAATAGGAAAAAACCCTTTTTGTCGTCGTCAAAAAAACTAAAAAAACAAACCGAAATTCAATGCAAAGCGATCTGTATATTAAACACCCACTTAAATAAACAAATAAATAAATAGATAATAAGATAGACAAGAATAAAAGACAATTCTCCAGACACAGAACGACTGTAGGCGCGCCATAAAAATATCCTTCACTGGGAACCAACGAAAAGATGACCGTAAACATTAGCCTTGAAATAGATACCCTACCCAACCTTAGCAAAACCTCTCAGAGGATGATGAATCTACTGATAAGAATTAACTCCCTGACCACTTAAAGAAGGAAAATAGTATAGCCACTCCCACAACAACAAATTCTGTAAAAATACACGTACACCGAGAGATAGCTTATTCCTAAAATTTCGCTTGAAGATGAAACGTGACTAAACACCTCAATCCAACTTAATTTTATTAATTATTTGGATGATTTCGGCTCACGTTTTTGAAACATGAGAACTCTTATGTAGCGAAGGAATCATATTTTTAAACAAAAAATATTATTATAATTATATATATATATATATATATATATAAAGAAAGAACGGTAAGATATATAATCCGGTGTTCTTATAGATATTTTATTTTTACAAAATAGTGCTCAATGTAAATTTACAGAGCATTAATATTCAGATTTCATTGAAAAATACATCCCTACCAAAACGTAACTAATAACTGATACATCAACATACAGACATAATGAAGACGCAAACACCACTTGTCTGGTTTAATTGAATTTCTCTGTATCCTTGGAAACGTGAATTATGATTTTTTGCTGTGTCTTTAAACCCCAGTAATTTTAAAAGTTACTCCAAAATTCGCTTGAGGATGAAATGGAACTAATGTCTTTAATTTAATTACAAAATTAAATTCGGTGCTTTCAGCTTCCATTTTTGAAACATGGTTAGAACTGTGTAGCGAAAAAAACATAATTTAAATTAATTAACTTATTATATATATATATATGTGTGTGTGTGTGTGTGTGTGTGTGTGTGTGTTTGTGTGTGTGTTATTATTATTAGAGTTATATATACCGTTATATACTGGATGTAACAGTAAAATTGTCCAAATCAAGTAAGTGCCTAATTGTATATCCTACCAAAATGTTTAATATCTTAAAAAACACTATAATAATTGAGTTTCTTTTTTCTAGGTTTTCATATGAGACATTTAAGCCACTTGACACCATTTGTAGAAAGATTCACTGAAAAATCCTTTGATATATTCAGCTAAGAAAGAGCACAGGTTAAAATCGTTTTGTATCAACCCGGTAGTCTTCTCCACTGAGCAATGGTGAGAGGAAAAGGGTGATTCAGGCCATCAATATTTGTACCAACATTGATATTCTGGCTTCCTTCTTCAAAGTCCATTCGAGAACCATCAAGAGAACGGGGAATACGTTTTAAAAAGAAGGAAAAGTAGAAAGGAAAACTGAATCAGTAGGTCACAACAGAAAGAGGGATCATCATTTCAACTACGTTCTAAAGAGATGAATATAGAAAAGATCCAACTTTGACACGTAAGAGATGAGTTTCAGATATGAGAATCCAGAGAGCAGAGAAAAAAGACTTGAAAATAAAATCGTACGTGCAACCTCTGAGGCACCTTGTTACTCCAGGACAGAATGTTAGAAGGTTAGAGAGGTTGAATATATATATTGATATTTATTCAAGATGATCTTGATATATATATATATATATATATATATATATATATATATATATATATATATATATATATATATATATATATATATATACTGATTTAAAAATCCAACAATACCGGCTCTATTACAGGTATAGATAAACAAAAGAAAAAAAAGGCACAGAAGAAACTCATTTCTACTTATCCTGAGAGATGCCAATGTATTTTCCTCATATGCAGTTTAATCTTTCGAGGAAGCCAAAGAAAGTATACGCTCTCCGGCGAAACGCGTCGTTAATATTTTTCACTTTTTTTCATCGTCTTTTCACACACACACACACACACACACACACACACACACGCACGCACGCACGCACACACACACACATATATATATATATATATATCTGTAACACAAACACACACACACACACACATATATATATATATATATATATATATATATAGTGTATTGGGGCAGCAGATCATTATGTAAACAAGTGAGATAGCCTAGGCCCATCTAAATCTGGCCTTGGCCCCACTGGTACTGAATCGTAACGCTCAAAATCCGTATGGACCATGGTCAGTATATATATATATATATATATATATATATATATATATGCAAATATCAGTCACAAAATATATCTCTGATATTGTTTGAACGATGGCGATTTGAGTTTATGTTTTTCTGTATATAAGACATAGTTATTTTTAACAATATGTAGGAGTGAAAAATCGTCTGCCATTGCCTTCAGTTCCCCATGCTCGCTACTAAAGGGCGTCACCTGTTTTTTTAAGCTATACAAATTCTTTGTGGGTTTTCCATTCTACCTGACCAACTACCACCCCCATTCACTATCACAGCTGTTCCTTGACAGCTTTGTAACATTTCATAGCGTGTTAAAGTTTATCTGGTTCATCTCATATGTTGCAACATTTACTTGTCGACACGAGGCTTTTAGTTTCATTCTGTATGGCATTTAACAATAACGCTTACTCGATTGTGGATTAGCGGACTGTCTCTTGTCATGTGTAAAATACCAAGAGTGCTGGTTGGTGAGACTTGTTATCAAGAAATAGCTACATAATCCTACATGGTTTATATCTGAGAACTGTCATTCAAAGAAATTTTGAGACAAATGAATTTTTTTTACCTTTGTTTTTAGTTTTAATTTTGTTAATCCAACACATTTTCGGCCGATACATTCTATAGACTTCTTCGATGTATCATAGGGGTTTCTATAGAACCTTCACTTCGAATGGCTTCTTCATTTGTGAGTAGACTGTCCAGCATTCATAGGATGACTGATAGTACATACCCGTCCAGCACTCTTTTCTTTGTTTCTAGCGAAATTGTTCTTAATAATTCGCTTAGCTTTTCGAAGGAATATTTCGCTATTCCGATGCGCCTTTGGGTTTCAGCGTCGAAGACAAAACTACAGGTTGATTGAAAAGTAACTCCCTATTTTATAAATGATGGACTCTCCCGTCTTGTAAGAATTATAGTTAGACGGGAGAGTCCATCATACATAAACTAGGGAGTTACTTTTCAATCACTCTGTAGTGAACAGCTTGCATGAATGGACTGTATGATGGGGAATGAGAAGCATGATAAAAAGACAATTCTAAGTTTTAAAACAGATAAGAAATTGATTTAGTGATTGATTGATTTTTTATGTATTATCAACCTTTCGCATGTTATTTAAATCCAGAAAATATTTCTAGATTGTAAGTAATTTGGGGGATAATAATGGTATACTGATACAAGTCCACTAATTAATCCATAGCTGGAGGGAGAAGAGATTAATCCGTAACTTTCCAAAAGTTATTTACGCGTAAGTGAATATAACGAACCCAACTGGAATTGGAACTCAGTTCTCCGATTTCCAATTTTGAGCCATTACCCATTACACCAACCTCGTATCCAAGCTTGCAGCAACTGGTATTAGCAAGTGGTCACCCATGACTGAGCAGGCTCGATATTGCTGAACTTCGGTTATGGTACGAGAACTAGTGTTTCAACGTGATTTGGCCGTAAGCCAGCTAAGATATTGTGGAGAGACATAATCGTCCACGTCCTGAAGAAACAGAAGTCTATTCTCACTGAAAGCTACAGTCTTTTTTTACCAAAGCACAGTAGAATTTTTGTAAAGTATATGTTATTTGGTGCTTTGTACATGCTTCTAGGACCAAGAACTGGGCATTACGAAATCAAGTTTTAATAAATCAGAACTGTAAACCTCTGCACATGCCTAATGCGAGGGGATGCTGAAAAGTTCTCGACCCACATTCCAAAATAGGAGTAAATGATTATAAATCAAAAGGAGAAGCGTACTTGTCAGCAGCTCCTCTTACGATAAA